>JANRMT010034353.1:0-10893 GCA_026402145.1 Polypterus bichir lapradei | reverse complement strand
GCAAACTCTGGGAAAACTGAATCTTTCTGTGGTTCCCGGGACGAGTCTTATGAACATTTCTTTGCACCGTGGCAATCTAGGAGCTGGAGATAGTCTGTCTTCTTGATTATAATGGATATACTGGATTACTCTCAATTACTTCTATACATGTTTAATGACCAAGAAATTATCTGATTTAACACCCACCTGGCTTGCGGCTTTGGGGCGATCATGCCTGTAGTACCCAGCGTTACATGTATGTGGCTATATATTGGAACCTCCAAATTCTGGAATCTTCATATGCATCTTTTAATATCTCCTACTATGCTTCTTCTGCTGCTTGTTATTGCCATACATCCGCGCCACCTCATCCTGCCTATCTCACCTTCTCTGCTGTGTTGTGCTGCATCACTACTACTATCAGAAAAATGTTGCTCTGTACTGTGCTAAAATACTTTCTTGAGAAACTCTTCATATTAAACAGTTTGCTCAGAGCAAATGGTTGGACTAGAATGTCCTAAAAGACACTGGTATTGTATGGTGCCCAAAATATTTACATCATGGGTCAGATCGCAGCCACCACTGGGCTGCAAATGAACAATTCAACGGCAGCATTTGTTCAGGTATACTCTCTCATATTCATGGTTTTGGAAATGGGAGTGTCAGTGTACCAAATTTGCAATTTGTTAAAATTAACTTTGATTGTGGATAAGTCCACAATGAACCCTTATCAACTAATATTGCATTGTTTCACTCAAGATGTCTTAATGGCAAATGCGCTGGTGTTATCAGAATTCATTACAGACTCCAGCCTTGACATGCTTTGCCTAACAAAAACATAGCATAAACCAAATGATTTTATGTCTCTCACGGAGGCAACACCATCCAGATACTTTTACTTTGCAGGGCCTCGCAGCTCAAGACAAGATGAAAGAGTCACAGTAATTGTTAGAGTGGAACTAAATATCTAAATAATCCCAACTGACTGCCCATTGTCTTTCAAATATCTGTCTCTTAAGCTAATAACAAAATCATGTCTTGTCTTACTCATTGTTCTGTATCGTCTCCCAAAATACAATGCATCTTTATTATCTGATCTGACTGAATTACTAACCCACTTAAGTTCTCTTTTGTGGAGAGTCATTCTTCTTGGTGATTTCAACATCCATACTGACATTACTACATGTAAGCTAAGAAATGAATTCCTATCCTTACTGGACTGTTTTGACTTGGTGCAACACGTTCATTTTCCTAATCATTCTGGTGGTCATATATTGAACTTGATCCGTATATCTGGCTTATCTGTCGGCAAAACTTATAGTATTGATTTTGAAATCTCTGATCATAAAACAGTACTCACTGTCTGATTACCTCTCACTCCTTTTACCTTTAAACATCAAATTTCTTTCAGAAACCTTAAAAATATCTGTCCTTCTATCCTTTCTAGTTCCATTTCTGATCTTTTTCTGTCTTCAGCTATTCCATCAACACTAAATAGTCTTGTTGATCACCTCAATGTCAAAAAAGTCTGGTCTTGATGTTGACAGTCTTAACAATTTTTGGACTATTTCTCACTTATCTATTCTGTCAAAAGTTCTTGAACATGTTGTAGCCTCCCAACTCACCAACTTTTAATAATTTGATGGAACCCTTTCAGTCTGGTTTCAGAGTGCAGCACAGCTGTGAAACTGCTCTGCTTCGGGTAAGTAATGATTTGCTTATGGGACCAGACTCTGGACAAACCAGCATATTAATTCTGTTAGATCTTAGTGCAGCATTTGACATTGTCAGGCATGATATTCTACTATTCAGAATGGAAAATATACTGGGTGTCTCTGGCACTGCCCTGCAGTGGTTTAAGTCCTATCTGACTGATAGGCAAGAGTTTACTAGTCTTGGCAATGGGAGGTCCAGCTCATCATCAGTCATTGGGACACCGTCCTAGGCCCTCTGCTGTTCTGTATCTATGTGCTTCCCGTTGGCCATATCATTCGTAGCGATGGACTAGGTTATCATTTTTATACAGAAGATACTCAACTCTATTTCAATGTTAGAAATAAAAGTTCATCAGGGCTTTCTCAACTCACAACTTGCCTCAGTGAAATTAAAACCTGGATGGAGCATAACTCTTTAAAATTAAATTGCAACAAAACTGAACTCCTGCAAATTGGCACTAAAGCGCAACCTAAGAAAATGAGCTCCTTCTCAGTCACTCTTGGCGGCAATCTCATCAGATCTTCTTCTGATGCAAGGAATCTTTGTGTCATTTTTGAGTCCTTCATTTCATATTCCTCCCAAATAAACCACATTAAGACATTTTCCTACTTTAACTTCCTTTTTCTAATGCTGAGAAACTTGCCCATGCTTTTATCATATCCTGCATCGATTATTGCAACTCCCTACTAGCGGGTGCTGTTTCTACTCTTCTATCACAGCTCTAGTTGATTCAAAACTTTGCTGCAAGAGTCCTAACATGGACCAGCAACAGCGAGTACATAACATCCATCCTGCATCGCCTCCATTGGCTCCCTGAGGCTTTAAATGGCCTTGCACCGGACAGCATCAGTGACCTTTTCCATCACTTTGCTCCTTTTTACCCACTAAGGTCCTCTAATTCTGGTAATCTTGTTGTGCCCCACACTAACCTGCACTCTGTGGGTGACAGGACCATAGGCTGTATACTGCCCAGACTTTGGAATGACTTCCCTAAATTAATTAGATCAACTTACTCTATTCATTCTTTTAAAAAACAACTTAAAACTCATTTGTTCAGGCATAGGCAATTATTTGAACAATAATTGTTTTTCACATCATTTTTGCTTTAGTTCTGGCAGGCTGTTTTCCCCATAGACACACCTAAATACTTGTTTTTGGTTAGACTATTGGTCCTCCTTCCTGACAACAAAAGGCTGCTCAATATCTGAATGAAGACTGCACTTTCTCCCCATACCCTTGCGGATCATCACTGGCATTTCAGTCTTCCCATATCTCAATAAAGTGCCTGTTGATTTAATGAATAGTTCTAAATCGGCGTCTATGAAAGTGACTTGTGATAGACAGGTATCCTATCCATTCTTGTTTCCTACATGCTAAACACTGCTGCCAGAATCACCATTGCCACAACCTGAAATCCCGTAATGACAAAAGTAGCTTCAGAAAATAATGAGATGGATAACATTGTCTTTTGATTTTTTGTCTTAATCATTTCACTAAGCGTGCCTCAGCTTTTCCCCCATACTTGTCACCATTAGTGTTCTTTTTACTTAATCTATTGCCTAAATATACAGTGCATCCGGAAAGTATTCACAGCCTTATTCCAAAATGGATTAAATTAATTTTTTTCCTCAGAATTCTACACACAACACCCCATAATGACAACGTGAAAAAAGTCTACTTGAGGTTTTTGCAAATTTATTAAAAATAAAAAAACTGAGAAATCACATGTACATAACAACAACAACATTTATTTATATAGCACATTTTCATACAAAGAGTAGCTCAAAGTGCTTTACATAATAACGAATAGAAAAATAAAAGACACAATAAGAAAACAAAATAAATCAACATTAATTAACATCGAATAAGAGTAAGGTCCAATGGCCAGGGGGGACAGAAAATACAAAAAAAAACTCCAGACAGCTGGAGAAAAAAAATAAAATCTGTAGGGATTCCAGACCATGAGACCGCCCAGTCCCCTCTGGGCATTCTACCTAACATAAATGAAACAGTCCTCTTTGGATTTAGGGTTCTCACGGAAGGGCTTGATGATGATGGTCACGTAGAATTCTGCCTTTTAATCCATCCATCATTGTTGGAGCATCATGAAGCTTTGAGTAGGTGGAGGTGGCGCAGGCCACCAGCACAAAGAAACCGGAAAAAGAAACAGAAAAGAGAGTAGGGGTCAGTACTGATTTTAGAGCTACCCTGAATAGTTATTATGAGGAAATTGAACATATAGAGTATCAGGATTAAGTTAAATTAAGTTAAATTGAAGTTATAGAAAGGCCATGTTAAAGTAATGTGTTTTCAGCAGTGTTTTAAAGTGCTCTACTGTATGAGCCTGGCGAATTCCTATTGGCAGGCTATTCCAGATTTTAGGTGCATAGCAGCAGAAGGCCGCCTCACCACTTCTTTTAAGTTTTGTTTTTGGAATTCTAAGGAGACACTCATTTGAGGATCTGAGGTTACGATTTGGAATATAGGGTGTCAGACATTCCGATATATAAGATGGGGCGAGATTATTTAAGGCTTTATAAACCATAAGCAGAATTTTAAAGTCAATCCTGAATGACACAGGTAACCAGTGTAGTGACATCAAAACTGGAGAAATGTGTTCGGATTTTCTTTTCCTAGTTAGGATTCTAGCAGCTGCATTCTGCACTAGTTGCAAATAATTTATGTCTTTCTTGGGTAGTCCTGAGAGGAGTATAAGTATTCAAACCCTTTGCTCAATACTTTGTCGATGCACCTTTGACAGCAATTACAGCCTCAAGTCTTTTTGAATATGATGCCACAAGCTTGGCACACCTATCCTTGGCCAGTTTCGCCCATTCCTCTTTTCTGCACCTCTCAAGCTCCATCAGGTTGGATGGGAAGCGTCGGTGCACAGCCATTTTAAGATCTCTCCAAATTCAAGTCTGGGCTCTGGCTGGGCCACTCAAGGACATTCACAGAGTTGTCCTGAAGCCACTCCTTTGATATCTTGGCTGTGTGCTTAGGGTCGTTGTCCTGCTGAAAGATGAACCGTCGCCCCAGTCTGAGGTCAAGAGCGCTCTGGAGCAGGTTTTCATCTAGGATGTCTCTGTACATTGCTACAGTCACCTTTCCCTTTATCCTAACTAGCCTCCCAGTTCCTGCCACTGAAAAACATCCCCACAGCATGATGCTGCCACCACCATGCTTCACTGTAGGGATGGTATTGGCCTGGTGATGAGCGGTGCCTGGTTTTCTCCAAACATGATGCCTGGCATTCACACCAAAGAGTTCAAACTTTGTCTCATCAGACCAGAGAATTTTGTTTCTCATGGTCTGAGAGTCCTTCAGGTGCCTTTTGGCAAACTCCAGGCGGGCTGCCCTATGCCTTTTACTAAAGAGTGGCTTCTGTCTGGCCACTCTACCATACAGGCCTGATTGGTGGATTGCTGCAGAGATGGTTGTCCATCTGGAAGGTTCTCCTCTCTCCACAGAGGACCTCTGGAGCTCTGACAGAGTGGCCATTGGGTTCTTGGTCACCTCCCTGACTAAGGCCCTTCTCCCCCGATCGCTCAGTTTAGAAGGCCGGCCAGCTCTAGGAAGAGTCCTGGTGGTTTCGAACTTCTTCCACTTACGGATGATGGAGGCCACTGTGCTCATTGGGACCTTCAAAGCAGCAGAAATTTTTCTGTAACCTTCCCCAGATTTGTGCCTCAAGAAAATCCTGTCTCTGAGGTCTACAGACAATTCCTTTGACTTCATGCTTGGTTTGTGCTCTGACATGAACTGTCAACTGTGGGACCTTAAATAGACAGGTGTGTGCCTTTCCAAATCATGTCCAATCAACTGAATTTACCACAGGTGGACTCCAATTAAGCTTCAGAAACATCTCCAGGATGATCAGGGGAAACAGGATGCACCTGAGCTCAATTTTGAGCTTCATAGCAAAGGCTGTGAATACTTATGTACATGTGCTTTCCCAATTTTTTTATTTTTAATAAATTTGCAAAAACCTCAAGTACACTTTTTTCACGTTGTCATTATGGGGTGTTGTGTGGAATTCTGAGGAAAAAAATGAATTTAATCCATTTTGGAATAAGGCTGTAACATAACAAAATGTGGAAAAAGTGATACGCTATAAATACTTTCCGGATGCACTGTATTTTTGTTACTAAAATAAGAACTGAGTCAGTAGCATATAATTTTATTGGACACATGGAAGTGCTACAGAATAAACACATTCTACTAAATATTCTCATATCATTCTTTCCTGAATTTCAGAAAATGCTGGTAGCTGTTTATTGTTTTCTAAACCATTTCTCAGAAAATTAGTAATACATTAAAAGTTGATGCATGTGCTAGTTTTCTTTCTAATCTGTAAAAGGTGCTGCAGTTGTTGTTTCATACATTGAAGGGTACTTTTTGGGCTGTCACCCTTTTCTTTAGCAAGTGCATGTCAGCTTTGTATTAAAGGTGCCTTTCAACAGGTTCATGCTGTCCACTGGAGACATTACATTTCTGATGGAATTTACAGCAAGGCTGATGTTGTAATACATTTTTGACTAGGTAGTTCAAAGGTTTCATTGCTGATCTGGCAATGCAGGGAAAATTTTAGTTTATTAGGCCTTTGTCACTGGGTCTGTCCTGAACTTTTGATTGATAATGAAGTCTCCTGTCCTTTACATGTCTGCAAGCATTGATTGATTAAATATTTAGTTATTGTTGGTTACATTGTCACTGAAACACAAAGTACTAGAGACATCATCTTCTTTTGTTTAAGATGGCTAGAGCAAAGTTTGAGGTACCCCAGCCATTTGATGTTAGATTCCACCAACAACATACCTAATCCAGATGAACAATGTAACAATTAAACAATTGTCTGTACTGCACTGTAACTATATTAAATAAAGTTCATAGATTCGAGGTCTTGAAATGTCTAAACTAAAACACTGTAACAAATATAAAATAATAGTTTTGTCTTAACAAGATTGAAGTTAGTAAGCAATAGCAGAACAAACTGGATTTTCAAGATATGGTGCTCAAGGTGTGTTAAAGATTTTGAAGAATCTGTGTAAGCTGAAGAGAGAAGGGAAAACAAAAACAAAAAAAGAACCAAAAATCTGTCTGAATCTGATGAACGGTACATTAAGGTCACCTTCCCAAGTAATAGACAGAAATTCAGTGTTTGCCAGCCCCAAAGTACACTCCATGTTTCAGCTGGAATCTTATAATTTGGTCTTGAAGGGCATGCTCCAGCAAAAAAAAAATCTGCTAATTTTCAGAAAATATCTTTAAAAAATGACCTAGAAAGACATGCTGCAAGTAAAAAACACATTCTTGTTTAAAGGCAACATCAAGCATGAAGAATCAGTGGCAGAACATCTTATGGTATGTTGAGTCCAAATTTGACATTTTTTGGTTCCCAAAAATGTCATCTATACTAATAAAAGGCAAAGCCCTCACTGACTCACTCACTCACTCATCACTAATTCTCCAACTTCCCATGTAAGTAGAAGGCTGAAATTTGGCAGGCTCATTCCTTACTGCTTACTTACAAAAGTTGGGCAGGTTTCATTTCGAAATTCTAAGTGTAATGGTCATAACTGGAACCTATTTTTCTCCATATACTGTAATGGACTTTAGCTCGATGGCCGTGGGGGGCGGAGCTGCGTGTCACATCATCACGCCCCCCACGTATTCACGTGAACTGACTGTGAATGCAGTACGTAGAAAAGAAGGAAGAGCTCCCAAAGAGCGCTGAAGAAAAACGCATACAAGCTTATTCATAAGTGCAGCTACTGCGGAAACAAAGCATGGTGTAAATTTAAAATGTAAAATGTAAGTTTAAATTAAGTTTATGGACATGCTCCCGCTGCCGTTTGTCATGCCTTCGTCAAATACTTTATTTGCGAGATACAAGTTTAATGAGAAGACACGAGGTATAAACGAGACTTTGGATCACTTTGTAACGGAGTTAAAATTGCTGTAGTGAGAAATTTTTAAGTGGCGGGTCTTAGCTAACATTAAATAAAGCCGTGGACATCGCAACATCACACAAGAGAGCAGCTCACGTGAACTAACTGAACGCAGTACGAGTGATCACTTCCATGCATCAAACCTGTTAAAAAAACGCATTACACAATTGACAAGGTAGGAAAACAATATGCTCCGAGCTGAGCTCCACAGCTAACGCGGTCTTGCGGAAGCAACTTCGTCACGCTGCCACCAAATACTCACAGAAAAATCCACAAGTTAATACACATGCTGTCTCTAGAGTTTCTCCACACTCAATGTATTCCTCGCATCACCGTTATACCCTCTGATCTCCCATTTCAATTCAAATGCCTCAAATTTCCAGTAAGGCTCTGCTTCGCGATGACAATTAATAAGTCTCAGGGACACACCCTACAAAGGGTTGCCAATTGATTTGAGGCAACATTGCTTTTCTCCTGGACAACTATACTTTGCATTCTCAAAAGTAAGCTCAGTGCACAGCTTGGTCATATTACAACTGGAGTGCTGAACTGACAACGTGGTATACAAAGAGATCCTTAACAGATAGTTATTGGTATATTTTCCCTCAGTTTAAAAAGGTTTTCTTTTCTTCTTAATAAAAATTTAAAAGCAGTACTTTGTTGCTGCGAAGCGCGGGGATTTTGCTATATACAGTATATATATATGCAGATATGTATATATATATATATATATATATGTATGTATGTATGTGTGTGTATATATATATATATATGTTGATATGTATATATATGTAGATCTGTATATATATGTATATATATGTGTCTGTGTGTATATATATTGTGGATGCGGCCCGGACACAGACAGGCGGACATGTTGTTCATCACCACCACACGTTTATTTACAAGTATTCACACAGAATAAAGTCAGTGCACACAAACCCCCACACAGTCCTGGCCACACAATGCCTTCCTCTTTGGGCCGCCTCCACTCTCTCTCCTGCTTTGTCCTGTTTCCACCCGACTCCAGCCCCGAATGAAGGGAGATGGCCTCTTTTATTTCATCCCGGATGGGCTCCAGGTGTTTCCCGGCACTCCTCCCTGGACACGCCCCAGTGTGGCGGAAGTGCTGGCTGTTCTCCCGGAAGCCCTCCAGGTGTCCCTGCTCCTCTTCCCCCCAGCACTTCCTGGTGTGGCGGAAGTGCTGAGGTCCAGGGTCCCCAAGGTATTGGGGCACCCCCTGGTGGTGACCACGGGTCCTACAGGGTTGGGCTTCCAAGCCCTCTACCCGTGGCCCCCAAAGCAACCAGGGTGGCGACCCCCACGTGATCCAGGGCGGGCGTAGACCCTCTTCCGGTCCCTCAAGGTGTCGCAGCCGGGTCGTTGCCCCTGGCATCCCTGACAATATATATATATGTGTGTGAATGTATGTATGTATGTGTATATATATATATGTATGTGTATGTGTGTATATATATGTATATTTATCTGTATGTATGTATGTGTATATGTATATATGTATATGTGTGTGTGTATGTATGTGTGTATATGCATGTGTATATATATGTTGATATGTGTATATATATGTATATATATGTAGATGTGTATATGTATATATATATATATAGATATGTGTATATGTAGATATGTATATATGTGTGTGTGTCTGTTTGTGTGTGTGTGTGTATATATATATATATGACAGCAACACTCATATAACAGTGACAAAACAATTACATTGACAATCATGTTACGTTATTTTTAAAATGTTTCCTTTTCTTTTTCATAACTTCTTTAACAGACTACTTCTCCGCTGCGAAGCGCGGGTATTTTGCTAGTTATGTTATAAAAATAGACCATTTTTCCTTGTTTTTTTTTTCTGAGTACTTCTGATTTTCCTCTCAAAATCAAAGAAAATGCATATTAGTTAGCCTGGGAATTACATATTGACAAATCTAAATGTGAGTTTTGTCCCTGCCTTGTGTTTAGCATGTCCAAGACAGGCTCTGGCCTTCAGAAACCTTAACTCTTTCAGGGTTAATTTTTTTTTCATTTTCTCCCAGGTCCGAATATTTTCCCCCAGAACTCAGTTTTCTAAAAAGCATACAAAACAAACACTATATGCATTTAACATCAAAACATTAGCTTTCTAAGATCGGCTGTCACATGGCTTACATACTTACTACATTCCTATTTGTCTAACCATTTATATTCTTAAAGGCACTATCTGGAAAAGAAACAGCTAGCTGCCTTTCATTTTTGATTTCTAGATCACTTGCATCAAAATCAGAATTTGATAAGCCAGAGTCTGATTCAGCAATAATATGCAAAATGCAAAAAAATGAATAATGTCCACAAAGTATTTTGCTTTGCACATTTGCTTTGCTCTTTTGCCCAACGTCAATGCCATTCTAGATGTCGTTTACTCTACGCTCCTCAGACACACACAGGGATTCGATGTCAAGTCATGGAGTCTAACAGTCCTCCTAGCAAAGTGGGTCTACCCGTAACGTGATAGTGAGTTTTGTCGAAGTCTGTAGCTGATTATTACCCTCTGCCCCTGGATGTCAACTAAAGTCAACATCCAACCTCAACCCAAAAGTTTGCAGTTTCCCATAAAAGAGTTAAGTGGATTAAGCAGTTTTGGAAATTTTCTGATATATACACACACACACACACACACACACACACATATATATATATATATATATATATATATTAGGGGTGGGAATTTAACGCATTAATTGCGATTAATTAATTTGAAAAAAAAATAATGCGTTTAAAAAAAAATAACACATTTAATCACACTTTGCATTCCAAGCAAAGAGGAACTTTTGTCAATGCATGATTTCCTGGTACACCGATTACATTGATGTACACATCAGAGTTACAAAAATGGAAGAGTCAGAAGAAAGCACGTTGCTAGGGCTGATCGGAGGCAAATTTCATTTCAAAAGACTACCCGACAGAAGCCTTGATAAAAGCGTGGTTTTGTGCAAACTGTGCAAAAAGATGTTTGCATACCACCGAAGCACTTCAACCTTACAGTACCATCTAAATGCAAAACATGTTGCAGCGTGCTCGCTATTAGCACTAGCAGTACGAGTTTGAGTACCAACAAAAGGTGTCGGCAGCCCAAACTTGATGAAATGACTGGCTTCAGACCAAAATTAGTAAGTCAACATTGGTCAAACTTACAAATTCTCTCGCAAAATGGACAGCTTTGGACTGTAGACCACTAACAGTGGTG
>JANRMT010034276.1:0-13458 GCA_026402145.1 Polypterus bichir lapradei | reverse complement strand
TCCCTAAAAGACATTAGCCATTGTAAGGATGCATGATCGCTGCGCAGTGTAAATGCAGTCCCTTGTAAATAGTGTCGAAAATGCCGGATTGCTTCCACTACTGCCAGGAGCTCTCTCCGCGTGACACAGTAGTTTCTTTCTTCTTTGCTTAGGGCTCGGCTGAAATAAGCAACTACTCGTTCTCCCTGGGAGTATGGTTGTGACAAGACGGCACCTAGACCTACATTGCTGGCATCTGTGTCTAAAACAAAAGGCAGGGCAGGGTCAGGTGGGGCTAAGATGGGAGCCTGGCATAAGGTATCTTTCAGGGCTTGAAAAGCGGACTGTTCCTCTGCTCCCCAGTGGAAATTCTGACCCTTCTTTGTTAGCCGGTGAAGGGGAGCAGCCACCGTAGCGAACCCAGGAACAAAACGCCGATAGTAGGATGCCAATCCGAGGAACCCCCGGATTTGCCCTACATTAACTGGAGTCGGCCAGTCACGGATCGCTCGAGTCTTGCTGTCTTCTGTGGCCACCCCCCTTTCACTTACTCGGTGTCCCAAGTAGGTGACTTCTCGGCGCAGCAATTGGCACTTATCAGGGTGTAGCTTAAGTCCTGCTTCTCGCAATTTCGCTAGTATGGTTCTAAGGGAGTGCAAAGCAGTTTCAAACGTGGGTCCATGTGCCATCACATCGTCCAAATATACCAGGCATCTGGAACGAGGGATGCCCGAGAGGACACGGTCCATTAGCCGTTCAAAAGTTGCTGGCGCATTGCACAACCCGAAAGGGAGCACTCGAAACTGCCAAAACCCACCCCCGGTTGAAAATGCAGTTTTTTTCCTTGGCTTCCGGGGCTAACTCCACCTGCCAGTAGCCACTTCTCAAATCTAGCGTGGAGAACCAACGCGATCCAGACACCAGATCAAGGGCCTCGTCGATTCTAGGAAGCGGATACGAATCTTTTCGCGTAACTGCATTCAACCGGCGGTAGTCAACACAGAAACGCCATTCTCCTGATTTCTTTTTAACCAAAACAACAGGGGAGCACCAAGGAGAATCTGATGGTTCAATAATGCTAGAATTCAACATTTCAAGTACCAACCGATCTGCCTCGATCTGTCGTGCCAGGGGAATGCGCCGCGGATGTTGTTTGATCGGGTGCGCATCTCCCGTGTCGATGTGATGGTGGACGAGGTGAGTTCGCCCGATGTCCTTAGAAGAGGTGGCGAAACAGTCTCCAAATTCCTCCAATACATCCTTAAGTTGTTGTCGCTGAGGTTCCTTTAATCCCTGGCAGCTTCTTTCCCAAAGGTCTTCCAGGATATCGTTCCATTGCCCACCGTTATTGCTCACAGGGGTGGGGGAGGCTCCCAGTTGATTGACAGAGTGGGGAGGTGGTCCCGACTGAAACTGACAGCCCATCAATTTACAGGGTGCACTGCCAGGTATTAATAGAGTCCCGTGGCCAAAGTCAATCTGTGCCTGGGTTTTAGTCAAAAAGTCTACACCCAAGATGCAAGCGTCTCTAATTTTTGCTACCCAAACAGGGAATGTCCAAACATGTCCTCCTATTCTTAGAAGAGCGGTGGTCCGGCCCTCCATCACAGTATGCTCCCCCGTGGCAGTAACAAATTGGCCGGGAATGGCTTGTAGGGAACAGTTTTTAGGTAGCAGATCACATCGCACTACAGTAGACGTAGCCCCGGTATCTATCAAAGCCTTCACATCAGTGTCCCAAATTCGAATAGGCAAATGACAGTAATCTCCATAGCCCAGCTGTCCCACCGGGATCACCGACTCGTCCCAGCCCGCATTTGTTGTCGGTTGCAGCGGGACTACTAAAGGGTCCGGAAATGTCCCGCTTACTCCGAACCCTGGCCGTTTCCCGACATTTCTCTGGAGCCCAGAATAGTTGCTGGACGGAAAGGACAAAATCGACGAAGATGCCCGGGTTGGCCACAGCGCCAGCAAGTAGGTGGTGTAGCGGCCGTAGCTGATGTTCTCATAAGGTTTAGTCCCACCGGAGGAGTTCCTCCTGAGGGCTCCTCTCCCAGACACAACACATAGTCGCGCGGTGGCTGGCGGCACATCCTTACCCGCTCCCTCTCCCGACCCTCTGTACAAGTCGATTCCCCCTCACATACCAATTCAAACTCTACAGCCCGCTCGAGGGCCGCTTCTAGAGTTGCTGGTCGGGCAAGTTGAGCGTGGTGGCGCAACGCTTTAGGTTCAAGTCCACGGAGAAATGCGTCACGTGCCAATTCGTCCTGGACCCTGCGGGGGAAATGTGCATAGGCTCGCCCCACCAGTCCCTGCACTTCCGCGGCAAATGTTCCTAGACGTTCTCCAGACCTCCGAGTTCGTTCGTGCAGTTGCCTTTGCAGCCCCAATATGGTTTCTGTCCTCCCGAAACGACGCTCAATGGCCTTCAAAAGCAGCCCTAAGTCTGTTAAATCCTCCCGCGGAACATCCTCAAGGATTTTCAAAGCCTCCCCTTCCAACGCCACCACCAACTGCACTGCTCTATCCTTGACTCCCCACTTATTCGCCTCCGCAACAACTTCAAACCTGTTCCAAAAGGCTTCCCAGCTGCCCGTCCCATCGTAGCGTCCCGGTTTCAACCTTGGTAAATCATGCCTTTCCCTCGCGCCTCTCGGTTCTTCATGTTTGACCTCGGGTTCTTCTTTGCACTGCAGTAACCACCAGGGTGGAGGGGGAAATTCTTCGTCCGCCATTTTCACGTCCTCTGTATCTTGCAACAGACGTCTCAATGGGATGCCTCGTCCCGCTTCTGACACCAGTGTAATATCCCTTCCCAGACGGGTAAATAAATCTCGCAGGCAAGTGGTGGTAATTAATTGTTTTTATCCACTTTCCTTCCTATCTTTTTAACAAACCGAAAAAAACAACAACGTAGACAGGACCAAAAACAAGAACAGAAGAAAACCCAACCCACATACAAGCACCTCAGAGGCTGTTTTAATAAGAGTGGCAGTTGTTTCTGCCCGCCCCCCTTTTTAACTATTTATAATTAAACACTCTGCCCAGTGGCACTTTCATTCCCAGATCGTTACAATATATATATAGATATATAGATAGATAGATAGAGAGAGATGACAACAACACTCATATCAATGACAAAACAATTACATTAACAATCATGTTACGTTATTTTTAAAATATTTCCTTTTCTTTTTCATAACTTCTTTAACACACTACTTCTCCGCTGCGAAGCGTGGGTATTCTGCTAGTAAACAATAAAACATAAATAGTAATAAAATATATGAACATAAAATAAGATAGATAATAAATAGGAATGATGTTATATGATCACAAAGAGGAAAACCATCAGTATTACTGAAGGTCACTGAATGCAAGTGAAAAGAAGTGAGTTTTTAATCTTGTTTTGAACTGTTCAATTGTAGACGACTCCTTAATATGATGAGGTAGAGAGTTCCACAGGCGAGGGGCAGCAGCTGCAAAGGCCCTGTCCCCCTTGGTTTTACATTTGGTACGAGGGACAACAAGAGACAACTGACCAGAAGATCTAAGCACTCTGGTTGGCTGGTGTAAAACACACAATTCAGATAAATAGGCAGGAGCAAGCCCATGTAACGATTTAAAAACTAGCAGCAAGATTTTAAAATCAATTCGAAAACTGACAGGCAGCCAGTGTAACGAAGCTAAAATAGGAGAAACAGAGTCATACTTCCTTGTCCCAACCAGAAAGCGAGCAGCAGCATTTTGGACCAGCTGTAACCTGCGTATCAGAGATTTGTTAATCCCAGAATACAGCGAATTGCAATAATCGAGGCGAGAAAAAATAAAAGCATGAGTAGCTTTCTCAAGATCTTTAGAAGATAAAAAAAGGCTTTATCTTACCTAATAGACGAAGTTGGAAAAAGCAACTCTTGACAACAGAATTTACTTGTTTCTCAAAAGAGAGGTTGCTATCAAAGGTAACACCAAGATTGCGAACTTGAGGTTTGGAAAAGGCAGAGAAAGAGCCGAGAAGTCCAAGACCAATTTGGGTCTTAGCTGCTGGTGGACCCTCTATAAGCACCTCCGTTTTATTTTGATTCAGATCAAGAGAATTATTAGCCATCCAGAATCTTAGTTCAGAAAGACAGTAGTGCAATTGATTTATTGCAGAGTTGCAGACGGGAATATAAACCTGAGTATCATCAGCATAGCAGTGAAAAGAAATGTTAAATTTCCTAAAAATCGCTCCAATAGGGTGAAGGTATATAGAGAATAAAATAGGACCTAAAGTGGATCCCTGAGGAACACCATATTTAAGAGGAACAGTAGATGAAAAAGAGGAATTTAAAGTCGCTGAAAAGTGTCTACCAGTTAAATATGACCTGAAATATGACCCTTATGGGAGGAAAAGACACCCTGTGCCGTCTGCGCCCCTGTGGACATCTGTGAGACCGCCGCCGGCATTTGGGTTGGAGCGCTTTGGCAACCAAAACCAAAACCATCTGACCTGGAAGTGCTGATGAATCACATGGACGGAAGGACAGAAGCACTTCCGGGTCAAGGACTATATAAAGGACTAGCAGAGACCCAGCAAGAGAGCCAGAGTTGGGAGGGAGTGTAACAGGGCTTGCTGGGAGGACAGGAGGAAAATTATTGTATTGATTTGTGGTGTGGTTGGTAGATGTGCTTTGAAGGCCCTATTACTAAAGAAAAGATTGAAAATCTGCTTAGTGCTTTTACGCTTGTGTCCAGAGCATCTGTCTGTTGGGTTTCACGGGGCAACAGTACCCTCTAAAGTCCACAATATGTAACTATTCCCATGAAAATAACAATCTGTTTAAATTGTACATCCGCATCCCCATACACGAGAGGCAGAGCCGCAAAGAGGCTAGCATGTAGCGCAGGCCCAGGGGTTGGTGAGCGAAACGAGCAGGAGGCAAAGGCCCCTGGTATTAATTAATAACATCTTCAATGTGATTTCCACCATTTGTGATGCAACGTTCAATGAGCTTTGCGAGATTCACATGAACCCAATGCATTAACTCTACATTTCCGTCAGTTTGAGCACATTCATTTCTGATGCGTTCCCTCAGATGTCTCGTCTTTCATTTTCATTGAGCATACCTTCTCCTTTAGCATACTCCTGAAAAAGAAGTCAAGGGGGCTAAGGTCAATTCTTTCTTTTTTTGACAAACTCATATTTACTCTGTGGGGCAAAAAAAAGTATCGTTAGTTATTAATAGTGCTATTTCCTAAGTGTCCAGACTTTAGGGACACCCTTTAGATGGTAGCCTTGAGTGCGCACATGTCTCGCTTTTTCTTGATCAGATTTGCACATGTGCTCAATGCCATTTTTCCTCATCCTTGTCAGGTGTCATGGTGGTTGAAAGTCAACAGCCGTCTTTGAAGTCCAGCCATAAATTCTCCACTAGCCTGAGATCTGGACTCTGACTTGGCAGCTCCAGGACATTCACATTTTTTTTGTTTTGAAGCCATTCCTGTGCGGCTTTGGCCTAACTCTTGGGGTTGTTGCCTTCCTTGAAAACAAATCTTCATCCAAGGGACAGGGTTCTTGTAGACTGCATCAGGTTTTCCTCCAGGATTGCTTTGTATTTTGCTGCATTCATTTTCCCCTTTCAAGCTTTCCAAGGCCGGCTCCATGATGAGGATGGTGTGTTTTTGGTAATATGCATTGTAACACGACATTTAGTCTGGTGGCCAAAAAGCTCAGTTTTGGTCTCATCACACGACACAGCCATCTTCTAACTGACTGCTTTCTGCTGAGATGTGCTGTGTGAATTTTCGCTTTAATGCTGTGACTGGTGAAGCATCCGGTCACAGTTGTTGTCCTCACAGTCTTGGTTATGTCAACCATTGTAGCATGTGACTCCTTCAGAGCTCTCAGAGGTCTTTTGGTGGCCTCCCTCACTCATTTCCTTCAGTTTTTTATGAATGGCCTGCAGGTTTACAGCAGTCCATTCTCTTTCCATTTCTTCATGAGTGTTTTAACCGGATATTCAATGGAGTAGGTATTTTCTTGCCTCCATCCCTGACTTGTGCTTTTCAGGGTGTTGCTTGGCGTAGGAGGGGGCAACATCAGTCCTGGAGGGCCACAGTGACTGCACGTTTTTGTTCCAATCCAGTTGTTATTTAGAAGACAATCCTTGCCAATACCAGGTCTTATTTAATTTCATGTCTTATTTATGTTTTGACTCTGCCATGTCAGGTCATTCTTGTATCACAGAGTTTTTCCTCTCAGAGGATATCATCCAAATGATTTGAAGCCTAAAACGAATGAGTAATTTTCAGTCCTTCACTTTTCTTTTCAGTCTATAATTACAAATCAGACGATTCAGACATTGTGATTGAAGTGCACATCACAAACTTTCATTTCAAAGTATTTTCAGACATTTCAGCCACTCGGCGTAGAAATGACCACACAGTTCATCATTCCACCGCACCATAATATTTTGGACAATTGGTGTCACAGGTGTTTGTTGATCACTTAGATGTATTTCATACCTCGACTTTCTTCTACTCTTTGGAGTCTGTAGTTGCCATTATTCAACATGAGGACTAGAGCTGTGCCAATGAAAGTCAAAGAAACCATTATGAGGCTCAAACACAAGAATAAAACCTTCAGGGACATCGGCATACCCTTAGGATGACTGAAATCAACCATCTGGAATATCATGAAGAAAATACGAATGCACTGGTGAGATCAGTAATCACAAAGGGACTGGTATATTTAATGAAATCTTGGAAAGTGAGAGGATGCCTGAGGAGTGGAGAAGAAGTGTACTGGTGCCGATATTTAAGAATAAGGGGGATGTGCAGGACTGCAGTAACTACAGGAGGATAACATTGATGAGCCACAGCATGAAGTTATGAGAAAGAGTAGTGGAAGCTCAGTTAAGAAGTGAGGTGATGATTAGTGAGCAGCAGGATGGTTTCAAGCCAAGAAAGAGCACCACATATGCGATGTTTGCTCTGAGGGTGTTGATGGAGAAGTGTAGAGAAGGCCAGAAGGAGTTACATTGCGTCTTTGTGGACCTGGAGAAAGCAAATGACAGGGTGCCTCAAGAGGAGCTGTGGTATTGTATGAGGAAGTCGGGAGTGGCAGAGAAGTATGTACGTACGTACGAAATACGTACAGAAATGTTCTAACAGGACTCCATCATTATACACAGAAGTTCAATATGGTGCCCCGCAGGGCTCAGTACTTGGACCTTTACTGTTTTCACTTTACATGCTTCCACTGGGATCTCTCATTAGGAAACATGATGTTAATTTTCATTCATATGCAGATGACACCCAGTTATACCTTTCTTTTAGATCAAATGAAGTTTCTCCAATGTTATCTTTAATTAGTTGTGTTAGTGAATTAAAGGACTGGATGGATGAGAACTACTTGTCTTTAAACACAGATAAAACAGAGATGTTAATTGTTGGAGGGAATGACGCTGATCACAACAATATTTTGTCATCATTTAACTCAGTTGGAATCCCCATTAATTTTACTGAATCAGCCCGAAATCTCGGAGTTCTCTTTGACTCTAGCATGTCATTTAAAGCACATATTACAAAGTTGTCCAAAACATGTTTCTTCCATCTTAAAAATGTTAGGAAATTAAGGCGCTTTCTAAATAAACAGGATTCTGAGAAATTAATTCATGCATTTATTTCTAGTAGGATTGACTACTGCAATGCGATGTTCACTGGATGTTCAAATTGTTCTCTATACAGCCTCCAGTTAATCCAAAATGCTGCTGTAAGAATTATCACAAGAACTAGAAAATACAAACACATAACCCCAGTTCTTAAATCCTTACACTGGCTCCCGGTTAAGTTTAGGGCAGATTTCAAAATCCTCCTTTTAACATATAAAGCATTAAATGGACAAGGTCCGGCTTACTTGTCTGAACTTATCATGACTTACAAACCAGAGCGCACATTAAGATCTCAAGATGCCGGTCTGCTTATGATTCCAAGGATTAATAAAATAACAGTGGGAGGTCGAGCTTTTAGTTACAGGACCCCCTAAACTGTGGAGTGGTCTGCCTGCTACTATAAGAGATATCCCTTCGGTCTCAGCTTTTAAATCCCGGCTGAAGACTCACGACTTCAGTTTAGCACACCCTGACTAGAGCTGCTGATTAACTGTACAGACTGCATCTCTGTTGTCCGTCATTAGCACTAAAACATAAGTAACATAATAGTTATAATTTGATACTTAATATTTGGAAAAAATTTGGAATTAACTTGCTTAGAGATCTTTATATAGACAACGTCTTTGCATCCTATGAACAATTACATTCCAAATTTAACATTCCAGCTACACATTTCTTTCACTATCTTCAAATCAGAAACTTTGTTAAACAAAACCTTCCAGATTTTCCTCATCTTGCACCCTCATCCATGCTGGAAAAAATATTGCTCAATCTCAAGGACTTAGACTCCATCTCTACAATATATAAAATCATTTTACAATCCCTCCCTTTCAAAGATCCAAGAGGACACTGGGAAAAAGATCTTTCAATTAATATATCAGAAAAGGAGTGGAAAGTAGCAATGCAGAGAATTCACTCGAGCTCCATATGCGCAAAGCATACAATTATACAACTCAAAATTATATATCGAGCACATCTGTCTCGACTAAAACTCTCCAAAATGTTCCCAGGGCATGATCCAACCTGCGAACGTTGTAACCAAGTCCCAGCCTCACTAGGTCACATGTTCTGGTCCTGCACTAAATTAACATTATTCTGGACAAACATTTTTAATTACCTTTCAGATAGCCTTCGACTCACAATCCCTCCTAACCCATTAACAGCTGTGTTTGGTGTTCTTCCAGATGGGTTTAAAGTGGAGAAAGACAAACAAATTGTGATTGCATTCACTACACTTTTGGCACGCAGACTTATTCTCATAAACTGGAAGAACCCAAACTCTCCTCTTTTAAGTCAGTGGGAAACCGATGTGTTATACTATTTGAAGTTGGAAAAAATCAAATACTCAGTTAGAGGATCCGTACAGACTTTTTTCAAAACATGGCAGGATCTAATCAGTAATATTTTAAAATAAGCTCATAAGGCACAGAGAATTTATTAATTTAGGTATGTTTACAAGCCTTAAATTTAACGCCGTTTGGCTTGCTCTCTCTCTCAGGGGTGGGGATCGATCTGTTCTTAATTTTTCTCTTTGTAAAAACTTGATTGCTTTGTATGGATTGTAATAAAATTAATAAAAATAAATAAATAAATAAAAAAAATTCCATAATACTGACTTGGCTGAGCACAATACACATTTGTTTCCACTGTGTGATGGTCCATCCCAGATGCCTGCGAGCCCAGAGAGGTCGACGCCACTTCTGGACGTGGTTAACATGAGGCATCTTTTTTACGCACTGAATTTTGAAGTGACGTTTGTGAACGTGACTCCATATTGTAGTGCTTGACAAAGGTTTGCCAAAGTCCACAGGCCTGGCCCATGAGGTGATATCAGCCATTGATGATGCAGTGCCTGCCATCTGAGAGATCGGAGATCACAGCTGTTCAGCTTAGGCTTGTGCCTTTGCCCTTCATGCACTGAAATTCTTCCACATTCCTTGAACCATTTAATGATGATATTGTGGAAGAAAATTATGAATACAGACACACATCTCCCCTCACTGGAATTCCCGTAATTTAAGCAATAAAACAGGCAGGAGAAAGCAGCAATCGTTACTCTTTATCTAAATCTCTGAAGAGGCGAAAAGCATCATATCAGTGTCTTTTGCAAAGTAAAAAGTGTCCTCTGCGCTCTATTTGTACAATCCATTGATTAGGTCACTATTCTTTAAAAGGAATTCATTACAAATTCAGAAAACTTTTAACATGATTGGTTACACCTAGTTGCTAATGGAGCATCCAGACGTTGATACCTTAGATGACCACAATTTGATTGATAGTCCTGTTTGCTTAGGATGTACGTGACATTTTAAATGTATTATTTTTATTCTTATTTTAGGAGATGTGTAAATTTCACCACGTACACACTGTTTCTCATGGTCAAAAGAAAAGAACAATGGCCTATATGTACAGTGGGATGCAAAGGTTTGGGCAACCTTGTTAATAGTCATTATTTTCCTGTATAAATCGTTGGTTGTTAACGATAAAAAATGTCAGTTAAATATATCATATAGGAGACACACACAGTGATATTTGAGAAGTGAAATGAAGTTCATTGGATTTACAGAAAGTGTGCAATAATTGTTCAAACAAAATCAGGCAGGTGCATAAATTTGGGCACCGTTATCATTTTATTGATTCCAAAACTTTTAGAACTAATTATTGGAACTCAAATTGGCTTGGTAAGCTCAGTGACCCCTGACCTACATACACAGGTGAATCCTATAATGAGAAAGAGTATTTAAGGGGGTCAATTGTAAGTTTCCCTCCTCCTTTAATTTTCTCAAAAGAGTAGCAACATGGGGGTCACAAAACAACTCTCAAATGACCTGAAGACAAAGATTGTTCACCATCATGGTTTAGGGGAAGGATACAGAAAGCTGTCCCAGAGATTTAAGCTGTCTGTTTCCACAGTTAGGAACATATTGAGGAAATGGAAGACCACAGGCTCAGTTCAAGTTAAGGCTCGAAGTGACAGACCAAGGAAGATTTCGGATAGACAGAAGCGACGAATGGTGAGAACAGTCCGAGTCAACCCACAGACCAGCACCAAAGACCTACAACATCATCTTGCAGCAGATGGAGTCACTGTGCATCGTTCAACCATTCGGCGCACTTTACACAAGGAGATGCTGTATGCGAGAGTGATGCAGAGGAAGCCTTTTCTCCGCTCACAGCAGAAACAGAGCCGCTTGAGGTATGCTCAAGCACGTTTGGACAAGCCAGCTTCATTTTGGAATAAGGTGCTGTGGACTGATGAAACTAAAATTAAGTTATTTGGGCATAACAAGGTGCGTTCTGCATGGAGGAAAAAGAACACAGCAGTCCAAGAAAAACACCTGCTAAATACAGTAAAATATGGTGGTGGTTCCATCATGCTGTGGGGCTGTGTGGCCAGTGCAGGGACTGGAAATCTTGTCAAAGTTGAGGGACGCATGGATTCCACTCAGTATCAGCAGATTCTGGAGACCAATGTCCAGGAATCAGTGACAAAGCTGAAGCTAAGCCGGGGCTGGATCTTTCAACAAGACAACGACCCGAAACACTGCTCAAAATCCACTAAGGCATTCATGCAGAGGAACAAGTACAACGTTCTGGAATGGCCATCTCAGTCCCCAGACCTGAATATAATTGAAAATCTGTGGTGTGAGTTAAAGAGAGCTGTCCATGCTCGGAAGCCATCAAACCTGAATGAACTAGAGATGTTTTGTAAAGAGGAATGGTCCAAAATACCTTCAACCACAATCCAGACTCTCATTGGAACCTACAGGAAGCGTTTAGAGGCTGTAATTTCTGCAAAAGGCGGATCTACTAAATATTGATTTCATTTCTTTTTTGTGGTGCCCAAATTTATGCACCTGCCTGATTTTGTTTGAACAATTATTGCACACTTTCTGTAAATCCAATAAACTTCATTTCACTTCTCAAATATCACTGTGTGTGTCTCCTATATGATATATTTAACTGACATTTTTTATCGTAACAACCAACGATTTATACAGGAAAATAATGACTATTAACAAGGCTGCCCAAACTTTTGCATCCCACTGTATATTATGATCCAGCTGGGTACAAAAACAGAAAGAATGGTTATGCCATAAATATATTTTTCTCTTAAGGGGTCATATAAAATAACAAGAAATACATTAATCATAGCGAATAATATAATAACAGCGTCAGCTTTTAAGCATAAGCTCAGAAGGATATGAGACTCAGACACATGGCAGGTGCACACTGGACCAGGGTTCAAATTCAACTCTTACAATGTGCACTGTAGAGGAAAAAAAATTGCAAATCCATCCATTATCCAACCCGCTATATCCTAACACAGGGTCACGGGGGTCTGCTGGAGCCAATCCCAGCCAACACAGGGCGCAAGGCAGGAAACAAACCCTGGGCGGGGCACCAGCCCACCGCAGGGCGCACACATACCCACACACCAAGCACACACTAGGGACAATTTAGAATCGCCAGTGCACCTAACCTGCATGTCTTTGGGCTGTGGGAGGAAACCCACGCAGACATGGGGAGAACATGCAAACTACACGCAGGGAGGACCTAGGAAGCGAAAAAGGGTCTCCTAACTGTGAGGCAGCAGCGCTACCCACTGCACCACCATGCTACCTGTTTTGAAACATTTCAAGAATTTTCTCACGCATTTGTTTTCAAACTGGAGATCCTCTGCCCATCTTTGCTCCTCACAGACTCGGCCTTTCGTGGATACCAAGTCATGATTACCATCACCTGTTGATACCAGCTGTTTGAAATCACATCATTATTTCATAATTTTTCCTCATTACTGCTCCTTGTCCCAACTTTTTTTGGAGTGTGTTACAGGCCTGAAATGCAGGAATAAATGGATATTAACAAATGATCTGAAGTTGACCAGACAAAACATGACCCATCTTGGGGTTCATACTGTCTGCAATAAAATAAAATTCAAAGTGTATTTAAGAATTGCTGTTTTTTTTTTTTTTTTTTTGCATTTTCCATACCATCCCAACTTTGTTTGATTTGGGGTTGTATAAACAAAAACGGAACAAAAAAATATCAAAAAGCCAGTAAATCCAAAGAATCAGCAAGAGCAAATTGTACACACTTTCCTACCACCGAGCACATGGAATAAAGGAGCCCCCATAGCTTTTCTTGACACATGTCTGCTGAATAATTTGTTGGCTGAAAGTCCTCAGTTTTAAGAGTGTAATGGACAGGATGTGCAGCATTGTTCATGATGACACTCGGTTTTGTCTTCATTTTCTCCTCCACTGCTCCCTCCAGGGGGTCCAGAGTGCGTCCTTTAACTGAGCCTGTCCTTTTAATTAGCTTATTTACATTACATTTACTTATTTGGCTGATGCCTTTACCCAAGAAGATGTACAACATTTATAATACAATTGGTTACATATCTTTTGGTTTTCCAAATGGAGCACAGTCCGGTCAGTCCAGGTCCAGTTTGCCTTAACCATTATGCTTACTTTATCACTCATCATTTGTTCTGCATCTTTAATGGCACTTAGCATTTACAGGGCTTAAGCCATTTTTTTTAACTGTCATTTCAGGGAGTCCTGAAAGGCTGGCATGGCAGGAAGCAAAGCCGCTGAGGTGGTTAGAAGCTTGAAGACCAAACTGATTGATGTCCTCATCGCTGATCCCGACTGTATACTGCAGTATACAGATATGCACAGCATCATAACTTGGCGCGAATATCAGAGAATCAAAGCCATCAGTGATCCGTCTCTTCAAATCCGAGACCTGCTGGACTGTGTGATTGGCAAAGAGCAAAGCTTCTGCTTGCGCTTCCTGGAAGTTCTGAAGCAAGAGGATG
>JANRMT010034261.1:0-12349 GCA_026402145.1 Polypterus bichir lapradei | reverse complement strand
TTCAGTATACAGTTGTGCTTGAAAGTTTGTGAACCCTTTAGAATTTTTTATATTTCTGCATAAATGTGACCTAAAACATCATCAGATTTTCACTCAAGTCCTAAAAGTAGATAAAGAGAAACCAGTTGAACAAATGAGACAAAAATATTATACTTGGTCATTTATTTATTGAGGAAAATGATCGAATATTACCTATTTGTGAGTGGCAAAAGTATGTGAACCTCTCGGATGATCAGTTATTTTGAAGGTGAAATTCGAGTCCGGTGTATTCAATCAATGGGATGCCAATCAGGTGTGAGTGGGCACCCTGTGTTAATTAAAGAACAGGATCTATCAAAGTCTGCTCTTCACAACACATGTCTGTGGAAGTGTATCATGGCACGAAAAAAGGAGATTTATGAGGACCTCACAAAAAGAGTTGTTGATGCTTATCAGGCTGGAAAAGGTTACAAAACCATCTCTAAAGTGTTTGGACTCCACCAATCCACAGTCAGACAGATTGTGTACAAATGGAGGAAATTCCAGACCATTGTTACACTCCCCAGGAGTGGTCGACCAACAAAGATCACTCCAAGAGCAAGGCACATGTGTAATAGTCGGCAAGGTCACAAAGGACCCCAGGGTAACTTCTAAGCAACTGAAGGCCTCTCTCACATTGGCTAATGTTCATGTTCATGAGTCCACCATCAGGAGAACACTGAACAGCAATGGTGTGCATGGCAGGGTTGAAAGGGCAAAGCCACTGCTCTCCAAAAAAAACATTGGTGCTCGTCTGCAGTTTGCTAAAGATCACATGGACAAACCAGAAGGCTACTGGAAGAACGTTTTGTGGACGGATGAGACCAAAATAGAACTTTTTGGTTTAAATGAAAAGCGTTATGTTTGGAAAAAGGAATTCCAGCATAAGAACCTCATCCCATCTGTGAAACATGGTGGTGGTAGTATCATGGTTTGGGCCTGTTTTGCTGCATCTGGGCCAGGACGGCTTGCCTTCACTGATGGAACAATGAATTCTGAATGATATCAGAGAATTCTAAAGGAAAATATCAGGACATCTGTCCATGAACTGAATCTCAAGAGAAGGTGGGTCATGCAGCAAGACAACGACCCTAAGCACACAAGTCGTTCTACCAAAGAATGGTTAAAGAAGAATAAAGTTCATGTTCTGGAATGGCCAAGTCAAAGTCCTGACCTTAATCCAATCGAAATGTTGTGGAAGGACCTGAAGCGAGCAGTTCATGTGAGGAAACCCACCAACATCCCAGAGTTGAAGCTGTTCTGTGCGGAGGAATGGGCTCAAATTCCTCCAAGCCGGTGTGCAGAAATGAGCAAAAGTTACCGGAAACGTTTAGTTGCAGTTATTGGGGGTCACACCAGATACTGAAAGCAAAGGTTCACATACTTTTGCCACTCACAAATATGTAATATTCGATCGTTTTCCTTAATAAATAAATGACTAAGTATAATATTTTTGTCTCATTTGTTTAAGTGGTTTCTCTTTATCTACTTTTAGGACTTGAGTGAAAATCTGATGATGTTTTAGGTCACATTTATGAAGAAATATAGAAAATTCTAAAGGGTTCACAAACTTTCAAGCACTACTGTAAAACAAGTGAGTTACACACAATCACTGTAAATGATTTGCCTCAACTTGAAAATTGTGGGTTCAATAAGATAAAAAGAATTACAGTGATCCCTCGCTATATCACGCTTCGACTTTCGCGGCTTCACTCTATCGCGATTTTTTCTCATACACGCTTACGTCACTATGCATGCGCTTTCTGAGAACTTTTATCTAAGCCCCACGATTGCTCCTAAATGTGCTGATTTTTCTAAGCCTTCTGACAATAAAACTAAGTGCCGGAGGAAGATGCTTGCTATCCAGGAGAAGGTGAAACTCTTGGATATGATCAAAGATGGCAATACCCTACAAAAGCCTCCTCACGCATATGAAAGACAGCGCCAGCAACTGCCTATCAAGATGTTCTTCAGCCGCGCACCCAGATACCCACTGCCTACTCCTAGTACTCCTTCAGCGGCAGAGGACAACGATGCACCTGCTGAAGATACTGCACCACCTGAAGACTCCTACTGATGTTGTGCCTTCATAGGTTAGTGGTTGTGTGTAAGAACTGTGTGTGTGTAATTAAATGTACAGTACAATAATCTACTATATAAAAGCAGTCGGGATTGTCTTTCTGTCCCGTGAGTGTAAAGCGTGGCGGTATTCCGCTTATTACTGACTTACTACTTGCGGCTTGTGGTACGAAGTGACGCGATGTGAGCAGAGTTCTGCTGCTCCCATCGTCCCCTTGCTTTTGTGCGCAATGCGCTGGAAAAATAGACAAAATTATGTCTCTGGAAATAATTCATGTTGATGGAGTACAAATTCCTCACCGCGTAGTAAATATCAGTGGAGATGGTGCTTGCTTATTCTCATCTATAGCTTATTTAGTGCATGAAACTCCGTCTTTAGCGGTACAGATTCGGGCTGACATTGTACGACTTTGGACAGGGACTCGAGGGGATAAAAAAACTTAGGTTTTCGGGAGATGTTATGAATGGGCACTTTGATGTTCTCATTCCCTACACTTACATGCCTGATGTACACATGGAGCGCACACATATTGAGGATAAAAGTCGCCTTAAAAGGCGGGTGAGCCTAGTAATAATATATTTGTAACATCTAATATGTCTTATTTTCTCTTATTTTGTCTAATATATTGGGTAATACGAGTGTAATGGTGACTAAAGTGTGTTATTTCATGTCTAGAGGGCTCTAATAATGTTAAAAAACATATTTAGAAGGTCGTAAACAGGTTTTCTATACTCTAACTGCAAAAATATTCGATTTATAAATAAAGAATCCTACTTCGCGAAAATTAATTTATCACGGTAGAGTCTGGAACGGATTAACCGTGATAAACGAGGGTTCACTGTATATTGGTTCATGTTGAAAATATTAAGTGTGAATCATCACCTTAATTATTTTAAGTTGAATGGAGGTTATACTTTTTTCAGTGTATCCGGGTGCTCCCTCAGTAAGATTTATTCGGCGGAGTGGTGGCTCTGAGGCTAGGGATCTGCACTGGCATTCGGAAGTTTGCCTACTCGAATCCCGTAAATGCCAATAGGGCCCCTTGAGCAAGGCCCTTTAACTTGCAATTGCTGAGTGCTTTGAGTAGTGAGAAAAGCGCTATATAAATGAAAAGAATTATGAATAGTACTACAAAGATGTCAAGCAACTCCTTTTAATAGACAGTAGTTCTAAAACCATTAACAAGACATATTGATATTGATCTAAACCTCAACAACACTGTTCCATTGCATTCAAACTAGTGTGGTGCTGAGGTGTCACCTGTTGCACGACTGCGCTCCTAATTTGGGATCCTGAGGTGTTTTGTCACGTGGTGGGTGCGGCAACGCATTGTGTCAGCGCATGGTCCCAACCTCTTCTTCTTCCTGGAGAAAGGGCCTTTTTTAATGATGTCATTTCACCTCAGGTGCACACCTTTAAAGTACAGGCAGACCCTTGGATGTAGAGTTCAGCCACTTTCTAGAATGTAGCTTGGGAATCAAAGTTTAGGGCCTACTAAATCTGCTGCCTTCACAGGCCTTGTGTGCCCCTAATGGCCTGGCAGAATGGGCAATCCCCACTTTGTCCTACAGAACTTTATATGCACAGGTCCATGTGTGCCTTTGTCTATTCAGTTTTCCACATGTGGACTTCAATAAAGTTCTGGAAACATCTTAAGGAAAATGAAAAGGAATAGTTGGCACCTGAGTATAATTTGGAGTTCCACAGCAAAAGATAGGAATGAGAGATGTCAGTTATGTATTTTTAATAAATTTGCAAACCTTTTTGAAAATGTATTTTCAATTTGTCCTTACAGGTTATTGAGTGTGGATTCATAAGCAGCACTTGTAAATTTATTCATTTAAACCTAAATAAAGTAGGAAGAGGTGTGAATACTTTTTGATTTCACTGTACATAGAATTTTAGTTGTCCCCAAGGGGGTGACACAGGAATCATTTTTACTAAATTCAGCTAATTATAGGAGCGAGTTCTATTCCCGAGCACACAGGTTTATGAGTTTATGAGTTTTGGGAAAAAGCACAGCAAAGACCTTTTTAAGATGTACACAAACTTCATACAAGCACTTGACCTGACGAAGACCTCTCTGTTTGGTTTTGTTTTATTCCGTGATATACGGCGGCTACTCCCGAGAACAGAATTACAGCCCTTCTCTGTATAGTAAAAAATAAATTACAACCCTGCTATGTGCAAGGGAGACCGGTAAATTTCTGTGTTTATATGACAGTTGTTCTCTTCTAAGGCAGATACAGTGAATGGTATAGGCAGCCCTATGAAGCTCTGTAGTCTCGTAAGTAAAGTTATTTATGAATAAGAGAGCAGCCGGCCTTAAATTAGGCTGGAACCGGGACAGAATCGTGAAGCCCGATGCCATGCCAGACATGGCTGTCATCCCTTCTTGTTTATTTATGTGTAGGTCCTTTCAGTGTTCCTGCTCCTAAAATTCAACGAGTGATGGTGGGCCTGCTATGACTTTTTTCCCCCCTCTATTAGCTTTCAAATTGAAGTGTCAGGAAGTTTGCTTTTCAATCAGAAATATCTCTTCCTGCCTGTACTTTCAAAGAAGTTGATATCTTATGTTGTTCTTTGACAAAAATCAAGTAATCAAATTAAA
Organism: Polypterus bichir lapradei; assembly: GCA_026402145.1. NCBI lineage: Eukaryota > Metazoa > Chordata > Cladistia > Polypteriformes > Polypteridae > Polypterus > Polypterus bichir. Next base: position 7,640 of record JANRMT010034261.1, on the reverse strand, counting down.
ATGGAAAATAAGGTGGTCGTAAGGAACAAGGGCACTGCACTACTAGTGACACTATTTAGTTCTAGTTTTCAGAACCAGAAGCTATGCATACTAAAATACAAAATCACACTATTTTGACTTAAAGGAACATCTCCTGCTCATACCGTACACATCAGCGTTATGTTAAAAAGTTTCTCAGAGGGGAGTTAGCTTCCAATTTTTGAAATTCATTCATCCTGTAACAAAGTGAGGCTTCACCCGCAAACAGACACACTGCTGATGTTTGTGCCTAAGAGGACACCCTGGAGGGGTGGAGGTTTGCTCTAGAGAGGAGAGGAATGAAGGTCAGTAGGACCACCACGACAGAATACATGTGTGTGAATGAGAGGGAGGTGAGTGGAGTGGTGAGGATGAGGGGAGTAGAGTTGGTGATGGTGGATGAGTTCAAATACTTGGGATCAACAGAATTGTGGAAGAGAGGTGAAGAAGAGAGAGCAGGCAGGGTGAAATGGGTGGAGAAGAGTGTCAGGAGTGATTTGTGACAGACGGGCATCAGCAAGAGTGAAAGGGAAGGTCTACAGGACGGTAGTGAGACCAGCTGTGTTATATGGGTTGCAGACGGTGGCACTGACCAGAAAGCAGAAGACAGAACTGGAGGTGGCAGAGTTAAAAGATGCTAAGATTTGCATTGGGTGTGATGAGGATGAACAGGATTAGAAATGAGGACATTAGAGGGTCAGCTCAAGTTGGACGATTTGGAGACAAAGTCAGAGAGGTGAGATTGCGTTGGTTTGGACATGTGCAGAGGAGAAGAGATGCTGGGTATAATGGGTAAAGGATGTTAAGGATAGAGCTGCCAGGGAAGAGGAAAAGAGGAAGGCCTAAGAGAAGGTTTACGGATGTGGTGAGACAGGACATGCAGGTGATGGGTGACAGAAATATATGGAAAAAGATGATTTGCTGGGCCGAACCCTAATGGGAGCAGCTGAAAGAAAAAGAAGATCCCAGTTAATATTCGGTTAGTTAAAATCCTCATTGACTATAATATCCCCCTGCAAACCTTCCTTTTTAATGTTACTAAAAAGATGTGCATTGATATTACTGTCTACATTGAGTGGCTTATAACACACTTATAAGGTAAGGCCTCTTTCCTTAATGCTTTCCAGGCAAAGAGCCACATGTCCTCTCTAAGAACCCTGGCCTGGTCAGGGAGTTGACAGAGAACCCACTGTTCACTCTATTCTTGCTTCACAAGTCATCTGCTGCATTGGGAGAACCTGTCAGAAGGATGATAATTTCAGCAGCACCACGTCAATGCTGAGTTTGTGTTAGAGTGGCTAACTCTTCTTTGGAGTTTCCCAAAGTATATTTAAAGGGTCCTTACAGCATGAAGAAAAAGATTTTCTGGACTAATAAGACAAAAAGTGAATTCTTTGGGTAGAACTCCAAACACTATGTCTGGATGAAAACCATACCCTGCTCATCACCTGTATGGTGAAACATGGTGTTGGAAGCTTCATGCTATGGGGTCACAGGGACAGGGAGACTGGTCAGAACTGAGGGAAAGATGAATGCAGCCAAATACTGAGAGGTCCTTGAAGATAACCTGCTGCAGATTGCACTCCACCTTTGACTGGGCCAACAGTTCTCCTTTCAGCATAGTAAGGACCCAAAGCGTACAGCCAAGTCAACGGTGGAATGGATTTGAGACAAGACTCGGAGTGTCCTTGACTGACCCAGCCTCATACAACAGAGAGATCTCAAGACGACAGTTTACAGATGCTTCCTGTCCAATCCAGTGAAGCTTGAGAGGATTTACTAGTAAAAATGGGATAGACTGCCCAATCCAGGTGTGTAAAGTCTGTAGACACTTAAGAAGACTTTAGACTAGGGGGCGCATGGTGGCGCAGTGGGTAGCGCTGCCGCCTCACAGTAAGGACACCTGGGTTTGCTTCCACGTGGTCCTCCCCGTGTGGAGTTTTAATGTTCTCCCCGAGTCTGTGTAGGTTTCCTCCGGGTACTGCGGTTTCCTCCCACAGTTCAAAGACATGTAGGTTTGGTGCATTGGCGATTCTAAATTGTCCCTAGTGTGTGCTTGGTGTGCATGTGTATGTGAGTGTGTGCGCCCTGCGGTGGGCGTGCACCCTGACTGGGGTTTGTTTCCTGCCTTGTGCCCTGTGTTGGCTAGGATTGGCTCCAGCAGACCCCCGTGACCCTGTGTTAGGATATAGCGGGTTGAATAATGACTGATGACAATATATAAGTAAAATATAAATGTTTTACTTATAAAGACCATCAAGAAAAATAATCGCAAACGGAACTTCGTACGATACCTTGGTGAGCTCTCTAAGCCATGCTGTTTCTATGAAAGAAATGCATGTGGCACACTGACTGGCAGGACAACGCCTAACCTCTAGCAGAATCCAAATGGTTGCCACACTTTCACCTTTACGCCCGGTGCAGCTGCGTTGTTCTTATATGTGAGTGGACGTTTCTTGCAGGGAGGGCTTCTGTTCTCTTTCTCAGATGTAGAACCCTCATCCTCATCTGAGTTCACCCCTGTTATAGCACATCTTTATTTGAAAACAGCAGTGACAGATTGGGGCGACTGACAGAATAAAACTGAATTAAAACAAAAAAAACGTGCTAATCTTTACAAGTACTATAAATTTATACCGGCTGTTACAGACTCAAACCAAATGTGTATGTTTTTATTGTATAATAATAACAATAAGCTCAATACTCAAAATGGTAAATCTAAGAAAGGCCTGGAATTGAACCCGTAACCTGTTGATTATGAGTCAGCCGTTCTTGCAGCCACACCAGAGTTGCACCCTAATCCAATTTCTTTTTCTTCTCTTATACTCTTGAATAAAAGCACACTTGTTTTGTTATACATGTACCTTTTGTGAAAGTGTTTATTGATATTTGGACTTCATTATTATTAAAGACAAGATTGAGCAACACCTGGCAAGGACAGGAGTTATTAGGAACAGTCAGCATAGGTTCAGAAGATGGAAGTCGTGTTTTACTAACATGCTGGAATTCTACCCACTGTGCCACCATGGTGCCCCCCAGTCTAAAGTCTTCTTCTTAAGTGTCTACAGACTTTGCACACCTGGATTGGGCAGGAATTCTATTCTAAAATGATACGATCAAAGTGATGTTATTTATCTTGACTTTCAGATAGCATTTGATAAGGTGCCACAATGAGAGGTTGGGCATCAAATTAAAAGAAGTGGGAGTTCAGGGAGTTGTTTTTAGATGGGTACAGAATTGGCTCAGACACAGGAAGCAGAGGGTGATGGTGCGAGGAACCTCATCAGAATTGGGTGATGTTAAGAGTGGTGACCAGCAGGGGGCAGTGCTGGGGCAGCTGCTATTTTTAATATATATAAATGATTTACATAGGAATATAAGTAACAAGCTGGTTAAGTTTGCAGATGATACCAAGATAGGTGAATTAGCAGATAATTTGAAATCCGTTATATCATTACAGAAGGACTTGTATAGCAGATAAGCTTGGGCAGATTTGTGGCAGATGAAATTTAATGTCAGTAAATGTAAAGAATTACACATAGGAAGGAAAAATGTGAGGTTTGAATACACAATGGGAGGTCGAAAAATCGAGAGTCCACCTAATGAAAAGGATTTAGGAGTCATAGTGGACTCTAAGCTATCAAGTGCCAGTCAGTGTTCAGAAGCCATTAAGAAGGCTAACAGAATGTCAATTTATATAGCGCCTTGATGTGTGGAGTACAAGTCACAGGAGGTTCTGCTCAATCTTTATAACACACCGGTGAGGCCTCATCTGGAGTACTGGGTGCAGTTTTGGTCTCCAGGCTACAAAAAGGACATAACAGCACAAGAAAAGGTCCAGAGAAGTGTGACTAGGCTGATTCAGGGCTACACGGGATGAGTTATGAGGAAATATTAAAAGAGCTGAGCCTTTACAGTTTATGAAAAAGGAGATTAAGAAGAGACCTGATTGAAGTGTTTAAAATTATGAAGGGAATTAGTCCAGTGGATCGAGGCAGTGACTTTAAAATTAGGTCATCAAGAACACGGGGACACCATTGGAAACTTGTGAAGGGTAAATTTCCCACAAACATTGGGAAGTTTTTGTTTACACAAAGAATGATAGACATTTGGAATAAGCGACCAATTAATGTGGTGGACAGTAAGACTTTAGGTACTTTCAAAACTCGAATTGATATTCTTTGGTAAGAAATAAGTTGACAGGACTTGTGAGCTTTGTTGGGCTGAATTGCCTGTTCTCATCTAGAGTGTTCTAATGTTCCAATTTTCAGTCTTGACACATTATACACTTCATGTCAAAATGTTGTTATTATTTCTCAGTGCCGGACTGACGTTTACAATCTTTCCCAGTGGCCCACTGCCTGGCCTAAACTGGCATTCAGAGCAACCAGAGAAATTAACTAATGTTGAAATTATATAATGTTATCATACCGGAAAATGAGCAGGCATTATTGCACTGTAGTGGGCACAAATCCTTTTGGTTTAACGTCGGAGGGTTTCTTGTTTTTGTTCAAGTCGAGTTTTGAGTTTGTGTGCGTCTCGCAATCTGACAGTTAAACAAGAGAGCTAGGATGAGATATCTGTATGTCTGGTGCTTTTGTGATTAAAGTTATATATGAAGATTATTCTAAAGTTTATAATATACTTTGAATTATATTTGAATGTTGTATGGATTTTGGTATTTGTTACTGTATATTTATTTTGTTTTATTGTTGTGTCAAAATGTAATGAAGTGTAGCGTATGATCACATTTTTAATGTTTTTTTTTCTTTTTCCCTCAGAGTGACTGAATAGACTACACGATTATTAATGAAACATGTATGTGAGTGGAATGATTATTGTTTTAAATGTACCTGTTGTTCTTTATTTTATGATAAGTTTGTTAATGAATGTGCCTTGTTTTTACTTTATTTTGATATTTTTAAAGTGCGTCTCTCGTGCTCCGACAGTTAACTGAGTGACTGGATAGGCTACACGAAATGTTTCATGGTTTTTTGTTTAGCGTGCATTCTTTAAAAAATGCTTGACAGAATTCTGTGGCACTGAGACATTTTTTGAGTCTTTTGTCTACTGAAGAAATTCAAAGTGGTCTTTTTTGACCAACACTACAAACTTTGTGGACGAGTATTCAGCATTGCCAACCAGACACGGATGGCGGCTCGGCTGTGGAGATTCCAGACTCACAGTTGAAACTGCAAACATAATCGACGCACTGGGGGGTCCACTGACAACTACTTTTTGTGGTTCAGTGCTTTTTGCACATTTGTTTTCATATAAATTTTATAGAACAACATGGTTGATTTATTTATAAAGTGCTGGATGTTGTCTTGAGACTAATATTTAAGAGTGAAATGTGTGTGTAAGTGCTGAATCTACTGTCTCCTCATTCATAACAAATTCCAAGACAAAATGGTGTTTGTTGGTTTTTTGAGTCATACCTGTACAAGAAAATTGATGTATATTGTGTGGCGTGGGTTAGACTTGGGATTCCTGGCCTGAATAAGCTTCCCAGTCAGGCCCTGTTAGTACTATAACATGAAAAACAGTTCTGTTTTAGGTATGTGTTCAACATTTCTTGCTTTGCATTTTCTATCATCCTACTGAACATTCACACAGATCGTTGTAGACATGGAACACATGAAATGCAAGTATTCCAAAATAACAATATACTGTATAGAACTCCAGGGAACTCACACCACGATAAGGAAACTTGAGCTGGGAGAACATCAGCTGCATCAGTCTGATGGGATAGCAGGCTGCTTGCTGCTTATGCCTATCGACACATTTGCAAAACAAAAGGAGCTAATGGAGAGAGAGATGCGAAGGAATTTAAGGTGGCCCAGGATTACGCTTTTTTCGTAGACTTCAGGGATTCTAGTATTAATCGATGCCTTTGAAAATTTTGAAGTTCTGGATAAGGTATCCACACTGTTTTTTTTTCTGCTCAAGTCTATTCTATGAGTCTGTCAGATTATGACATGTCCACAAGTCCTGGGATGCAATTCATTGCTCTCCTATGCACTTTCATTAAATAAATGCAGTTTCCCAAGAAAACAGCACCAGCTCTTTCTTATTTAGTTCACTTGGGTTCCTCTGTGTTATGAGACCCATCCAGCCTGTCACTGATGTGGACCCCCAAGTACTTGTACGAGTGGACTTCTTCTACATTCAATACCAGAATAGTGACTGGACATAGAGGCTCTTTGGTGCGGCAAAAATCAATCACCAATTGTTTCTGCACCAGGAAACAAAGTCCTCCACCTGACTCCTATTCTTGGTCTCATCCCCCTAATCAGTACACCCCATAAGTGCAGAATCATCTAAGCAAACAACATAACCTGGTGTTATATTTTTAGTGGATTTCATCTGAATTGAGCACACAGAGGCAGGTTGTAATGCAGACATTGATATTCTGGACATTAGAATTCATCCACGTTATTTGCCCCATGAGGTAAGGTCCATCATCCATATTAATGTTTATATTCCTCTTTCTGCAAATCAGGACTCAGCGATGGAAATGATTCACTCTGTCCCCAGCACTTTAACAATTACTCATTGTGACTCTGCATGGTGACTTCAACCACGTGACTTTGAAAGGAACCATGACTCATTTTTATCAGTTTGTGTTATGTTTTACTCGAGGAAATAACAAGATGGACTTGCTGCATCCAAATATTAGTGTAAACTACTGGGACCTTTGGACAGATCCGACCACAACCTGATTCATCTTATTCTCGGCTATACAGTGCATCTGGAAAGTATTCACAGCACATCACTTTTTCCACATTTTGTTATGTTACAGCCTTATTCCAAAATGGATTGAATTCATTTTTTTCCTCAGAATTCTACACACAACACCCCATAATGACAATGTGAAAAAAGTTTACTTGAGATTTTTGCAAATTTATTAAAAATAAAAAAATTGAGAAAGCACATGTACATAAGTATTCACAGCCTTTGCCATGAAGCTCCAAATTGAGCTCAGGTCTATCCTGTTACCCCTAATCATCCTTGAGATGTTTAATTGGAGTCCACCTCTGGTAAATTCAGTTGATGGCACATGATGTGGAAAGGCACACACCTGTCTATAGAAGGTCCCACAGGTGACAGTTCATGTCAGAGCACAAACCAAGCATGAAGTCAAAGGAATTGTCTGTAGACCTCCGAGACAAGATTGTCTCGAGGCACAAATCTGGGGAAGGTTACAGAAAAATTTCTGCTGCTTTGAAGGTCCCAATGAGACCAGTGGCATCCATCATCCGTAAGTGGAAGAAGTACGAAACCACCAGGACTCTTCCTAGAGCTGGCCGGCCATCTAAACTGAGCGATCGGGGGAGAAGGGCCTTAGTCAGGGAGGTGACCAAGAACCCGATGGTCACTCTGTCAGAGCTCCAGAGGTCCTCTGTGGAGAGAGGAGAACCTTCCAGAAGGACAACCATCTCTGCAGCAATCCACCAATCAGGCCTGTATGGTAGAGTGGCCAGACAGAAGCCACTCCTTAGTAAAAGGCACATGGCAGCCCACTTGGAGTTTGCCAAAAGGCACCTGAAGGACTCTCAGACCATGAGAAACAAAATTCTCTGGTCTGATGAGACAAAGATTGAACTCTTTGGTGTGAATGC
>JANRMT010034253.1:0-16905 GCA_026402145.1 Polypterus bichir lapradei | reverse complement strand
TTTAGGGTTCTCATGTAAGGACTTGATGATGATGGTCACGTAGAATTCTGCCTTTTAATCCATCCATCATTGTTGGAGCATCATGAAGCTTTGAGTAGGTGGAGGTGGCACAGGAAAAAGAAACAGAAGAGAGAGTAGGGGTCAGTACGGATTTTAGAGCCACCATGAGTAGTTATTATGAAGAAATTGAACATACAGAGTATCAGGAATAAGTTAAATTAGCTCCACTCCTGTGGCTACTTACTCAGGGCTTCCTTCAGGTCCTCTCTGGTCGTCCTCTGCCCAAGGCCTTGATTCCAACTGTCTTCTGATAAGCCAACTGCTTAGCCTTTTTCATTGCCTGAGTTTATTCTGCACTTCCCAAACACTTCTGATTTACAACACATCTAACCATCTATCCTTGTCAAAGCCACCTTAGCCTAAACTGATGGTCATCAGGGACCCCCTGGCCAGCTGATGTGTCCTTCTACAGGATGGTCAGTTTTGTTCATCACTTTGACAGAAGCCACCACTCACCCCAGTTTGGCCAGTCAAGGCCTAGCAGTAGGTTCATGTGAAGAAGAGCAAACAGCATGTCAGCCCCTGGTTCATGGACGCCACCTCACGAGGCACAAGCCAACTCATTTTTATCACTTAAGTGATGAGAGTGAAGGTGGGCGAGTAGACCCGGACATTCAAGCACCAGCAGCTCCTGTTGTAGTAAATATTAAAAAGTAAAAAGTCAAACACTGTGAAGGCGCATTACAGCAGATGTGTTGGTTTGCACCGTTAAAGGAGCGTCAGCCTCTTCTCATCTCATTCTTCTCACTACTGATGGGGGTCCTCGTCATGGTTCCTCGGTTTCCTTGTTCCATTAAAGGTTTCACACCATGAAGAATTAAAGATGGAAGTTACACACACTTCTATCTCAAGTTTATTTCATTCTGTACATATCAGAGGGTCACAGGGAACTGGAGCCACTCCTGGCCCATCCAAAGCAGGTGGTGTAGAGATGCCAGTTAACTAAAGAAGAACAGCCATTGAATGGTTAGACACACAGACATGGGTGCAGCAAGCATGCAGGAATTTGCACCTGGGATCTCGGGCAGGGAGGCAGCAGAGCAGGCAGAGGCAGTGAAAGGTCAGTGTGCCCCATGGTTGGCGGACACGTGAGCTCCGTGTTTGCCTGCTCTGTTTAAATATTTTTATATTTTTGGAGGTTATCTTGGCTCAGTTTGAGGAGAAAGATGTCAGAAACAAAGCCACTCAATTGTTCACTGCACAAACAGATGAGAGGGGAAGACGGGGAGGTGACCCTTAAGGGCACAGCAGATGGGGTGGGCTGGCCTGGCACTGACCCGCTTGGACCCAAGGCTGTGTTCCGTCAGTAAAGGTGGATATGTCGTGATCTGGACAAACTGATCACACATACCATTTCTGTGCCAATCTGACCATTGACCATTTTCTGACAGAGGCCTGCCATCTGGGGACAGCTGGGAGACAAAACCCAGGTCCTGAGGTGGCCATTCCTGCTGTGAGGAGGCACTGACTTTGGAGTCTCGATGGCAATTTGGCATCTGAGCTGACTCTCCCCTGTTCCCTGTGGCTGAAGATGTTGTTCTTTGGTCCCCAGACTTTGATTTTCTTTGAGGTGTCAGCCACCCGGCATCGATGCCTGCATCAACAGGCTCAGATGGCCCCACTTATAATCGAACCAAGACGCCATGCGATCCGGGGACACGATGGACGGGTCTGTTGGAATTTGGCTGCTAACTTTCAGCGATGCCTCATGTGACAGACAGAATGACCACCATGTGACAAGTCAGTGGCCCAGTTACCTGAGCAGGTGCATCACTTGGGGGCCTTAAGTGGCTCAGTGTGTCCAAGCTGACTGGTGATGGACAAGCTGAAAGGCCATTGACCCGTGTGGCCCCCTGCTGTCCATATGTCACTTCTCACTTGTCGTATCACCCACACCTCACACACACACACACACACACTAGGACCACTGAGCAGAAGGTCGGGCGGCTCATCAACTCCACTGTATTTATACACTGGCTACCTCTTCTCATCTCATCTCATCTCATTCTTCTCACTGCTGATGGTGGTCCTCCTCACGGCTCTCATCACTTCGTTCTTGGTTATCTTGATCCACTAAATGTTTCATACCGTGAAGAATTAAAGATGGAAGTCATGCACACTTCTGTCTCAAGTTCACTTCATTCTGGTACTATCTGAACCCACTTTAGATATCAGAGGGTCACAGGGAGCTGGAGCCACTGCTGGCCCATCCAAAGCAGGTGGTGTAGAGATGTCAAGGGTGCACAAAGCGGCAGGGATCTACACCCAGGCTCTCGGGCAGGAAGGCAGCAAAGCGGGCAGAGGCAGTGAAAGGTCGGTGTGCCCCCATGGTTGGCAGACACATGAGCTTCGTGTTTGCCTGCTTTGTTTACACATTTTTAGCTTTTTGGAGGTTATCTTGGCTCAGTTTGAGCAGAAAGACGTCAAGAACAAAGCCACTCGATTGTTCAGCTGCACAAACAGACGAGGGAGGAAGACGGGGAGGTGACCCTTAAGGGCACAGCAGACGGCGTGGGCTGAACTGGCACTGACCTGCTTGGAACCGAGGCTGTGGGGCTTTGGTCCCCATACTTTAATTTTCTTTGAGGTGTCAGCCACCCAGCACAATCTGCCAGCCTGATTCGCTTCATCGACACACAGTAACGTGCCCACATCAACAGGCTCAGATGGCCCCGCTTATCATCGTACCAAGGCGCCATGCGATCCAGGGGCACGACGGATGAGTCTCTTGGAATTTCAGCGATGCCTCATGTGACAGACAGAATGACCACCATGTGACAAGTCAGTGGCCCAGTTACCTGAGCAGGTGCATCACTTGGGGGCCTTAAGTGGCTCAGTGTGTCCAGGCTGACTGGTGATGGACAAGCTGAAAGGCCATTGACCCGTGTGGCCCCCTGCTGTCCATATGTCACTTCTCACTTGTCGTATCACCCACACCTCACACACACACACACACACACTAGGACCACCGAGCAGAAGGTCGGGCGGCTCATCGATTCCACTGTATTTATACACTGGTGGGCACCTATCAGCATCTCCATGGTGACAAGAGGAGGAGGAGGAGGACGAGGACCTTCCCTAAAGGTACACGCCAAATATAACCTGAGAATAAACAGAAGCAGCTCATTAAAACTCCATTTGACTTGTGAACAGCAGCAGGGCGGCCATCACTGCTGGGTGAAAGATGCCACTGTGGTCATCCGCTGAAGTCAGACAGGTAAACGACTGAGTGGTGGCTAAGATGAGCCGCTGTGGAGGTGATGGACACAAAGGTGGACAAACACACAAACACACACACACACACCTCAGGCTTATCTGCCCTTTACTCATTACGATGAATGATGTCGCTGAATCTATTCATAGATTTCAGATTAAAAGGCTGATGTGTTCAACATGCAGACCCTCAAAGCCTTTAAACTTTTTTTGTAATCTTTGTGAGCACTCTGTGCCAGTATTGGGTGAAGGGCACTATATGAGTATACTTATCGGCATAGCAGTCTGCCTTACACGTCCCGTGTCCTGGGTTCAAATTCCATACCCAGCCGGTACCTGGGTGGAGTCTGCATGTTCTCCTTGTGCATCTAACTGACCTGCTCAAATGACATCGAGTGTCCTGCGTACCTGCAATGTGTTGAGACGCTTCATGGACAGGGACCACTTGTGGAAAAGTTGACAGGAAAAGGACAAAAATCAAAGCCGGCTGTCCCGTTGTAGTCAGTCCTCGCAAGGTGTGTCCTTCACCTTCATCTTATCGTCGCCATATCTCCACAACAATGCAGCGTCACAGAACAAAGTCCCCATATCCCTAATGAGCCTGTGCTGTGCCTCGAGCCTCCTCCGGTCTGTTCATGGCAGCCCTCGATTCACAAATTCACCTTTACACCGCTCCATCCAGCCTGACCTTTAGCTTTACTTTACAAGCCACATCATCTTAGGAAGGACATGAGCGCCTCCTCAGAGTCCCATAAAAAGTCATTCTGCTCCAGTTGTCCTTCTTCTTCTGGTAACTAGAAGCTCAAGGCCATCAAGAGTGAGTCAGCCCTTCAATGAGGGTAGCTGAGTGTCTGTCACAGGTTGACTCGAGTCAGATGGCCCTGAGTGCACAGAGGTGCCCAACCCAAGAGGTCTTCCTCAAATGGCTCCTTTCACCGCCAAGCCCACCTTTTAGCAGACCCACCCAACTCCATTATAGACCCTTATTGGTGCTCTGAAGAGGCCTTGTGAATATCCGTAGCCCCCAGTCGAGTCGTCCTTCAGTAAACTCTGCGAAGACTTCACTCCACTGAAGGAGCAGACATGCAGAAGCATACGGAGTCTTGTGGTCTGCTCATTTTTGGTGACCAGGCTCTTTAGACAGCCATCATCATTTTAGCTCCTACGATTTACATTTACCAAGGTGACTGACAACTTTCAGGAGACCATTGGTTCCATTTTCTTTGGGGCACAGGCGGGTGAAGTGACTTGCTTAGGGTCACACAGTGACTGTGGTGGAATTTGAACCCACAACCTCAGGGTCTGAGGTCCAAAGCCTTAAACACTGCAGCACACTGCCTGCCTGAGGCCTGCTATCTTCTCTGCCATATTAGGGCTGCCATATGGACTCAAGTGGAACATCAGGGTTAGAACACAATGTGGTGGGCATCATGGGCCCCCTAGGGTGTGCCCTGTATCGGCCACAGGCTGGCACCTTCTTGGCTGGCCACCAAGTTCCATGGCGTTCCCAGATTATGCAGTTCTTTTCCTTGTAATTTACAGGGCTTGAGATTAGATAGAATTCATGGAGCCAAACACGGAGCTAAAGAATCTGGAGTGGAGTGGCTTTTCGGCAAACACGCTTGGCAATATTGCTTAAGGTTACTTCTTTCTGAGAAGCTGACTCACTTTGATGGAAAACAGAAACCCGCGCTGGATCAGGAATGTCAGGGTGCATCAAACACTTGAACTACGATGGACGTCGTCTCTGGGTGCTCTTTCATCTGCTTGGTCTGTGCCCATGTGCCCGTATCTCTCTGTGTTTGCTGGATGTCTTCAGTTTGCTGTTTTTGATGCCAGATGAGTGTCACTGCTTTTGTGCCACATCTGAGTCCACCTGTTGTGACACTGAAGTGTCATCTGGATTCGCTAATCCCTGGACTCAGGCTGGCACTCTGGGGATGCCCAGGTTTGCCTGGTGGACTTCATCTTGTGGAATCATGAAGGAGAAGCCTGCAGGTTTGGCACAGTACAGACCTTCCTCAGCTCCTTCAAACCCCACATTGTAGTAGCACAAAGGAGCAACATGGTGGCACAGTAGTTGGCATGGTACATCTGCACAGCAGGGTCTGCTTTCCCATGTCACTGGTCAGATGCTCCGACCGTCCTTCTCTATCCCAAAGACATGCAGGCTAACTGAACCCTTGAACTGGATACTGGGTGGGGGTCTTTGCAGGGATGGCACCCTGTCCGGGGTTGCCCATTAACCCAATGCTGCCATGACATGCCCTGCAGCCTCAGGACATAAATAGATGGCCAATGAAATAAAATACACATCCACCTTCCACAATAGTTTAAGACATACAGTATCTTTTCAGCCGCCTGAGTGCATACGTTTCTGGGTTTGTGACGCTACCCCATTCCTGAAATCCCAACAAAAAGACAATTACCTGGAATTAAAATGGAAAAAATATTGTTAATAAAATAGTCCAATAAACAGAAACCGTGATGAGTCGCATCTCCTTCATTAAATTGTTTGTTTGGCTCATTTGGCACCTCTTTGACCAACTGCTTTGATTTCCTCATAGGGGGCGGGCACTTGTGTCTGTCTGTGAGAGTTAACAGCCAATGAGCACTCGGATAGAATTAAAATGCAACCAGTGGCTGCAAACCGTGAAGGAGTACGGCCGCCTCGAGGAAAGAAGGAAGGTGAGAGCCAGGAGTGTGCAAAGGGCGCATTGAACTTGGAGACGTCATATTAGAACATCAGGACACTCTGGACGAGAACAGGCCATTCAGCCCAGCAAAGCTCACCAGTCCTGTCCACATATTTCTTCTTAAAAAACATCAAGTTGAGTTTTGAAAGTCCTAAACTCTTACTGTCCACCACACTCCTTGGATGCTTATTCCAAGTGTTGTCGTTCTCTGTGTAAAGTAAAACTTCCTAATGTTTGTGTGAAATTCACCCTTAAGTTTCCAGCTGTGTCCCCGTGAACTTATTTTAAAGTCACCGTCTCGATCCACTGGACTGACTCCCTTCATCATTTTAAACACTCCAGTCAGGCCTCCTCTTCATCACTGTGAAGGCTCAGCTCTTTTAATCTTTCCTCCTAACTCACCCCCTGTAGCCCCCCCATAATCAGTCTAGTCGCTCCTCTCTGGACCTTCTCTTGTGCTGCTGTGTCTTTATGGAGACCCAAACTGCACCCAGGACTCCAGATGAGGCCTCACCAGTGTGTTATAAAGCTGGAGCAGAACCTCATAATATGGACGTGTGTTTCATGTTCTGAGCTCATCATATGTCAGGAGGGCACACGAGTGGGCCTCTGTTTAATATTTGTCTACGATTCTGAATTTCTATAAGAATTTATGGACTGTTTTAGACACATTGGATTTTTATTTCAACTATAAAAACTGGTCATAATGTTGAAGAAATTTTTGGAACTTCTGAGATTCTGTTTTGTGCACCCGTGGCTAACGACACCCCCTACTTCCCTGGTGACGTCACGCTGATGACATCACTTCAAAACTGGCAGCTCCTCTTGTCCAAGATTGTGGATACTCTCTCAAAAAGTCACACGTGTTTCTGGCTTCACTGATACTGCACATGATTTCACAACTGTGTTTCTACAGTTTTGGGATATGTTTAAGTTTAAGTGAGCATCAGGTTTGAGTTTGTGGTTCTGACTATTGCACATTTGTCACTATGCGCTCTTGTGGCCTGCCACTTTGTACCTCTCGGCAGTACGCTACCTGCTCGATCTCCGCACTTCGTGCCCCCTTTCACCTGGGGCTTCTCTGGTCATTCCGGTGATTTCGATGCCCTCTGAGGTAATGAGATTCAGCTACAGCAGGTGACTTGGTGACCCGTGGGGTGATGTTGGTCTCACCCGCTCATTTCCATTTTTGTAGCCAACATCCGTGATGTGCAATATGCTGTCTGGATTTTGAATCAAATCCACGTCCAACGGCCATTCTGAAATGATCTTGGCCCAGAGTTTTTCAAGCCATCTCTTGAGATAAGGGCTTACATTAAAAGGTAACTGAATTCTTTTTGAAAATATTTTATTGAAAGGAAAACGCAATTCAGTCAAAGACACAGACATATCATGGAGACCGTGACACTGACGTCGTGTCCTAAGTAAAATGTCTCGTCCATTGCAAAGAACAAAATGGCTAAACTGACCTGAACAGGAGTGGCCTGTCATGTGACTCTTTTAGGGGAGTGCATATCTCGTTTGACGTTACTAAATTTCTCATTGCTTTGAGACCACCACCTTATCAAAAAGCAGCCCAAATACAAAGACAGAATAGCAGCAGCCCAGGCTGACAGCCTTAGCGCTCAGATTGGACCTTCTGGGGAAGTGGAGCACAGAGCAGAGAGACAAGGGTCACAGGATCAAAGGAGACCCTCAGGAGCTGGCCTGTACAAACAAGATGTCTGCCTTAATAAAAGAAGAGCAGCGCAGTCAGGAGCAGTAAAGACGAGGAGGCACTGAGACCCTGGGACCTCCCGATGCTGTTGCATTCGCTTTCTTCACAACAAGTGATGGCTGACGTTGTGCTCATCTTAAACAAGCCGAACAAGCTGGCCGCTGGGTTGGTGATGTTGTCACAAGTTGCTTTAGAAGCACAGCCTCTGACGACTCCAAGGTCCTGAACTGAAAAAATCCAAGACACCAGTATTGATTATTCCTACGCCTGACCTTCATAAGCACACCATAATAACAAAGATGGCTGCAGCTGGCTTGGTTTCTTTACCCACAGGCCCCGTGTCTACCATGTCTGCTTCAGTTCATCTCCCTTCTCCTTTTCTCTGTTTGACTGCTCACTTTCTCTCTCTAAAAGAGCCTTGATCTGCTATTGTCGAGTTTCACTTTCAACCAGCCAGCTTTAAACTTGGCCTCTGACATCACGAATACGGGACTTTGACGTGTTTAAAGCACACAATGTTTCATTTTCAAATATAAAGCCTTGGTCATGTTAGTCATTTGAAATGATGACACTAACTGGATTTTGCACTTCCTGGTTGATGACATCAGAGACTCGGTTTAGTAAGCTGATTGGCTGAAGGTCAATGACTACCCTGTGGCCCCCTTTCTCAGCTCCCCTCCACTTTAGTCACAGATGCTGAAGCACACGGCACCCCCAGAGTTCACCTCATTCCTCAAGATCCCGTCAGGCTGAGACGTCTCCCAGTTAGTCTCTCACTCCCTGTTCAGCTTTTCACTCCATGACCTTTGGTTTGCTGAGTTAGTTCAAGTCTGACTTTTCTCTGAGTTGTCCAAGCAGGGCTCCCCCTAGTGGCTCCAAATGTCCTTGCATTCTGAGGTCCAAGCCTTCCAGCGAGGGGCCATTCAAAGCCCCGGACATTTAGAGACACACAGTGAGTAGAAAGTGTCCCTGTCTCCACCTAATGCCACCTATTGTCATGAACTTACTGTACATCACTTGACGTACTGGCATATTTTGTTAAAATTGGATTCTATTTTTTATTTAAATGGCTGGGAGTACTGCGGTGGGTTGGCACCCTGCCCAGGATTGGTTCCTGCCTTGTGCCCTGTGTTGGCTGGGATTGGCTCCAGCAGACCCCCGTGACCCTGTGTTCGGATTCAGCGGGTTGGAAAATGGATGGATGGATGGGCTGGGAGTAGGTGCTAATGCAGCTAAGCAGCAGACTCGACCGGGTTTAGCGAGCAGTGCCTTTACATACGCCCAATGGTGAAACAGCGGTTTTCATGGCCTTTACATGGCAGAATCTCCATGCTGTCATTTTGTATTCCAGTTTTGCACCTGAGGCTGCTCATGTTGGCCTGAGTAACTGAAAGAAACAATAAAAATAAGAGAAAGATAAAAGATGGAGACACACATTAACACTGGGCATGTATGGCATCCCCTAATAGGGGCAGATGGGCATTGAATTCCGGGTGGAAACTGCAGAAACCCAATGCCATTCTTCTGTGATTGTTCTAAAGAAACAGCAAGTGGAGGAGAAGGAGCTGCGGCGAGCCGTTGGGCTTCACTGAGGCTCCTCAGGAGTGACAGTCTGTCGTATATAGCGCCTTTCATACCCATTTCCATTCTGCAATTGTCTGTATTTACTATGGTGCCTTTATGTCTTTCTAGCTCTCTATTATGTGGCATCTTTCAGATTTACTTTTATATTTTACATTAGATTAGATTTACATTTTCCTTTTTTTATATCCATCTGTCTTCATGTTGCATAGCATCTTTCAAACCTCCGTCTTCTGTTCTTTCATGTCGATGTTTCATGTCACATCTGTCACATCTGTCACATAAGGCACATTTCAGATCCATCCATATGTTACACTGCAGGCCGCCTTCCATGTCAGTCCACCCGTCTGTCCGTCTCTAGCATTGGTCCTTTTATAGCTTTCTGTTTATCATTCTTAAGATCTGCTGCTATATAGCGCCTTTTATGTGTTTATCTGTTATATTGTGTATTATACAGTGTGTCTTCTTCTTCTTCTTCTTCATATATCCACCTTTCTCCTTTGTAGCGCCTTTAAGGTCTCAGTCCATCTTTCTGCTATGCTGTATCTTCCAGATCTTTCCATCTCACGCTCGCTCTATTTTATACAGCATGTTTCTGTCTTCCATGCAGAGCTTCTTCTGTGTATCTAGCTATCACTTTTTAGTGCCTCTCTTTATCTGTCTGTTTCTTTTATAGCACTTTTTGTGTTTATCAGCCTGTCTTTTATATAGTGCCTTTCAGACTCCTCTCTCAATCGTCACTCTTTTCAGTTCCTGGTGGTCATGTGGATCTCCCTTGTTAATCCGGTGGGATTCAAATGGACTTTTAAGACACGTCGCTCCTTAAAGCCTTCAGGACAAGGGGACAGCAGCATGATGAGTGGTGTCATCACATGGTGACATGCAGCACTTTAAAAACACTGTGACAGTGCAGAACATAAGGCCAAGCTCACCACCAGGCTCCTGATGCCCTTAATGCCCACTCTGAAGAGCCCCCTACACCCCATGGTGTGGTGCTGGCAGCACTTGACAACCTGAGGGCTGAAGTTCACAGAGACCTCTACAGGACACTGCTGGAATTGCAGCCACCTGCCCTGCTCAGATATTGTAATCTGTAGATTTGGGACTCGTTTGCCAGCTTTGTTTAGCTTGGCACCCTTTCTGTTTAGCAGCCCACAGGTCAGCACTGTTTATAGCACCCCACGCTGTTCTGCCAGTATCTGACATGGATACGCTGATAGACTATCGAGACAGAGAGGCTGTGGCTCACTTGTAATTACAATTCAGCTGCTAAAGGGCTGAAAACAAAGCTGCTGGCCGATGTCCAGCGTACACATTTGATAACGATAGCTGGGGACCTTATCAAAGAAAAGCAGATGACAAGTCACCAAGAAGAAAAAGCGAAACTGATGGGGCGTCATGCAGGGTGGCTGTAAATAACACTGGGGAATGGAGCAAAGGAAAATCAGAGAAACCCTGGAATGGTCAAGAAAAACAGGAATATAAAGAAAGTGTCATCTTCACAACGGGAGAATGCCCAGCAACGCTAATCCTGTCCGTCTACACACAAGAATTTAACACCTAAAGGAGGCCCGGCTTCAAGGGTGGCAGCATCTGACAGTGTGGGGACATCTAGAAGATGGACACTCAGAAATATCACAAGATGCCAGCCTGCCTAATGGCAGACAGACAAATGATCTCAGTATCAGATACCTGGCAGTGTGGCATTTCACTGGGCGATCCTTTAAGCCATCTGCCCACCTCGTCAACCACCTCGTTGTCACTGTGAGGCCTCCTGCAGCCAGTCATTGGGGTCTCATCTGGACTAAGAGGGTGGTGGAGAAACTCAGCAGGAAGAGTTTGTGTGAGGACCAGCTATGCCCACATGCTGGGAGCACATGGGCACCACTTACTGTACTCAATTGTAAAGACATCAGCATTGAAGGAAGGGTAAACAATTAAAAAATAAAGGAGACCCCAAAAGCTACCGTCATCGATGACATTGTTACCTGTGACAGTGTTACAAAGATCTGAGGAGCAACACTGGGAGGAGAAAGTCGTGCTGGCAGTCCCATTGAGAAATGACAAGGTGGCATTGCAGATCTGTGGACTGGCACAGTTCTGCACATAGCGACTCTGAGACTGGCCATCTGCAGAAGAAGGAGAGAAGAAGGCTGCTGTCAGTCTGGCATGTGACGCCTTTCCTAGTCATCTGTTATACAGAATGCATTTCAAGGTTACTTTCTATTACGCTGAGCCTTACAAATGTTGCACTAACGCTCTTTTGCACACATGACAATGCTGGGCTACTATTATCTCCACCTGTCCCTCTGTTGTATAGCGCCTTACCAGTCCAGCTGTTATTAGGACATTAGAACAAAAAAGAGAGACGAGAACAGGCCATTCAGCCCAACAAAGCTCGCCAGTCCTGTCCATTCAACTCCCCCTTAATAACATCAAGTGAGTATTGGGGGGTCCCTAAAGTCCTCCTGGCTACTCGGCCACTCATTCCACGTGTCTGTGGCTCTCTTTCTAATGTTTGTGTCAAATGTCCCCTTAACAAGTTTCCAGCCGTGTCCCCGTGTCCTTGTTGAACTCATTTTAAACCCTTCAATTGTGTCTCCTCTTAATCTCCTCTTCATTTTATAGCGCCTTTCCCAGGAGGTATGGCAGGCAAGTCAAATGTCACTGGACTCTGCGTGTGACACTACTAGCCGTCTGTTATGTAGTGCCTTTCTAGCGCTCTGTTATGCAATGCGTTTGTGTCTATAATATGGCGTCTTTCCCGTCTAGTATACCGTGCCCTCCACATCCATTATATTGTGCTTTTCGCTTTTTCTACATGATTCCATTATTTATTTCTATGAATTTGTGTTTTTCATTTCTGTCTTTCCTGTCCATGAATTATTTAGCCCCTTTCATACCTCTTAATCAGTTGTAGTGTGTGTTCTCATCGGCCTTTTCCTATGTCATCAAACACTTGAACTTGCACATGTGGGGCAGTAAAAGCCACAAGGAGGACATTCAGACTTGCAATGGTGTGACTGGGCTGGGAAGTTAACCACTGAGCCACCTTGTCATCTCAGGCCATCGGGCCTCATTCGACTTACTCTGAATGGTCTGCGCTTCGGTGATTCCACAAGTCAACGATGGCGAGGTGCAAGTCTGAGAGCACAAGTCGGGGCCGTTGCAGGAGAAACAGCTGATCAAAGGTACTGGGAATGAAAAAGAAGAGAATGGAGACTTCATTAGGAGCAGGATGAGCAGCAGGAAGATCCTTTAGTGCCTCCTGCACTCAGTGGACTGCCGGCTCTTTATGAGAGACAAAGCCAATACCGCCGTTGTGCGATGATCTGTGGCCGTGGACCTCATCAGTCAGCACCTCAGCCTCAGCACAGGGTGCTCAATAAGACGAGTCAGTGAGGGGCGCTATATGACAGGGAACTGAACTGAATTTCTGAGATCAGACAGTGCAGGACTGCGTGTGCTCCAGTGACCTGTGCCATCGTCACATCTCAGATAGCAACACCAACAGTCGGCTCCACTTGTCACACGAGCCACGTGAGCGCCATGAGGTGTGACTTGTCCACAACACATTATTTACTCCTCTGGGCTGAAAATGACAAAGTGAACGTCAGGCTTATAAAGTGTGGGGAATAATACGTGAGGCCCGCAGGAAAGCAGTGCCCAGGAGGCAGAAGCTCAAAATGGAGAGAGCAGAAGTGCAGAGGCTGAGTGAACCAAAAGGAGGCCAAACACCAAAACCTTCTCAAAGTGCCTTTCAGCGTCTGCTCACATGAATGAAGGAGCCGAAGGGTGAAATGGATCAAAACACGGTGGTCTGTCATTTTAGGTGAGACAGGTCTGAATGACGTCACATGATCAGCAGTGGGCACAGCTGGCGACATTCAGAGATTTGACCTAAAATAACAGCAGCCGCCCAAAAAAGAACCACGAAAGGCGTTACCAGGATCACAGTGAAATCATTCAAGAGGCGTGAAGACAAACTTCACATACACAAAGGGCGCAAACACGAGTGCAAGGCGGTCCAAACGTTCTGTCACAGGTAACACCGTAAAGTAAAGACGATGTCCACAAAGGGACCTCAGACCTGCTGGACACACTCGGGTGATCACCGCCTCACTCGTGGTGCTGAACTCACATTTCAGAAATCGATTACTTTGCACATCACAGTAACATCATAGTCGGGCAGGGGGACATCAACATGCCAGGCATGCCCACGCGTTCTGTCTCAGGATTTGGACTCATCTGTGCCACACCTGGGACATTTCTCTAGACTTTCTGTGGCTACACACCAAGGAGGTTACCCGTCCCCAGTGCGTACCACAAGTGTTTCTAGAAGATGTTCGTCCTGCAGGATGTGGCACTTCCAGGGTTTGTCACAGCCAGTGGGACACACTGGGACCATACAATGAGATATGCTCAGGGTCTCCATTGGCCAATAAGGCCACTCTGTAACTTTAGCTGGGCGACTGATGAGGACAGAGGGCTGAATAAACACTGCTGGACATCCACGAAATCCAAACCTGACGCATCATCAGATTGTCCTAACGTGAAGAGACCTGGCGAAGACACCAAGGCGAAGCACAACACACAACACACATAACCCACTCCGATGCAGGCTTGAACCCTCGACTAGACCCCCCGCTACACCCCTCGACTCGGGGCCGCTTGTAGTTGTAGGCCAAGCCTCAGAATGACCTCAAGTTAGAACTCCATCTAGTGGCCCTGCAACCCTAGAGGCCTGCTAGCCTGAAGGAAGTGTGTGGGCCTCCTGCCTTTCCTCCGTGGTGACAGCTGTGCCTTAGAGGGTCTTACCCCCCAAGCATAACCCTCAACACATCACGTCCCCTGCATCTCATATTTCCTGAAGCCCAGATTTCCATTCACGTAAATCACAAGTCACACTCACACTCAGCCAGCTTTCAGTGTCCAGGTCTGTCTATCGGATGTAGGAAGGATACCTGGTGAGGTGGACAGTGGACACAGCCCTCAAAATTGAATCTTGGTCCTTGGAGCTGCAAAGAGCCATTGAGCTGTCAGTCCACAGCAGGCTAAACAAAGAAGAGTAAATGAGCACACTTAGAGGACACAGAAGGGACATTGTTGGCCTACCAGGGCTGTTGCACATGGATCCTTCACACAGGTGGCCACCTGAACCGCTGGCAGTCCAATATAGCTTCCAATGCTTTGCATGTTGTCACAAGTGCTTTTCGAAGCACATCCACTGAATGTTAGGTTCAGAACTACAAGAGAAGAAACAATCGTCACATGGGGTGGCATTGAGTGTGTGTGATCTGGTGACACCATATTCGGCCACTTTTGATATCTCTGACCTGCAATGTGCAACCAACTGTCATCTCAAACTGAATGTGCCCTCCTGCCTCCAGGCCATTTTTAAGAGTTGCATTTACTGCAATTAATAAAGATACAAATCAGAGATTGGGGTGGCAGGCCGGAGCAGTAAGAGCCCACCCGAAATTCACCTCTCTCTGGGTCACTTCCAGGTCAGATCTTGGGAGTGACATTGGAAACATTTCAACCCCAAAAGTCCAGCGGTGAGGTCTTTCTGTTCCATACAATTGGGGACCCTTTAACCTGCAATGGCGCAACAGACCCTAATGCCCACTAAGCCTTACAGGGTATGAGAGCAGAGGGCATCATTCCAAAATTCTCATAAAGTAAAAGAGGGAAATGAAGGCAAGCTAAGGAGCCATCTTGTCAAAGATCTTCAGCAATGCCACACCGTTGGCTCTGTTGGCACCTAAGGGATTCTGAAAATGAGCAACTTGAGTAGCTTGGCTGCCAACTCCATTATGCATTAAGAGTCAATCAGGTGCTGCTGGTGGAGGATTGAAGTCCCCCTACAAACACAGGGGACAGCGCGATCTTGATGACCATGTCACGTACCTTGAACTGCATTTCCATTGCACAAAGGTGAGCTGCAGCACTGGGAAGTGAAGACGCCCCGCTGTACTACAACATTTAAGGACGCTGTCAGATTGCATAAGGCTCTGTTCAGACACGCATGGGAATACTTGGTATGGTTGGACTGTTCTGTAAAAGAGAACACCATGTGGGACACAGACTGGCCATTGGTCATTCATAAAGACTTCTGCTCCGACTCCTCACATACAGCGAGTACACAAACCTGGCCTCAACGGACTCACCTGTTACCTCCAGGAAAGCCACAGCTCCACACTCCATTGACACGTCTGAGCAGTTTGTTGGCACATCAGTACAGGAGGTCCATGAATTCACAGAGGTGCATGAGTAGCATGTGATGGACGATGCTGGACCTGGTCAGGAGCAACTGCAGACATTAGTCAACATATGGGAGCGGGTTCAAGACTTCTGAAGTGACCCAGTGTTTAGTGAATTTACTGCCAGGAATCATGGGTAAGGACTGGCACACACCCCATCTGTTCCAAGCAATAATAACTAATAATAATTCTTCACATTTATCTAGCGCTCTTCTCACTACTCAATGCACACTCCATACAGGGAGGACCCGAGAAGCCAACCCACAATGTCCTTACTGCAAGCAGCAGCACTGCCACTGTGCCACATGTACTCCCTGTCCTCCACCTGGCGTGGCCGGCTGCTGTTGGTGAATTCTCACAACGAATGTGGCCAACGCCTCAAGGACAGACGTCCATCATTTACTTACCGGTAGTTATTAATAATGGCCAAAATGTGTGAGTAATGACCTAAAACAGAAGATGACTTCCCACCCCAACACTTGCCTCAGTGCACACCAAAACTTTTAAAAGCTGAGTTGTAAAAATGGCACTGCAAGGATGACGGAGGGAAGTCCGACACAGCATGAGATCACGTGACCGCTGAATGTCACATCACAGCTGGAAGAGCAAAGGTGGTGACGGGCACAGACATCAGTGCTTAGTCAAGTGGAGGGCATTATGGGAAGGCTGTCAGGATGGGTGGTGCCCCTGGGCCACAGCAGGTTTCTTGTCACTTACTCTTTGTGTTAGTCCAGAGATTCACTCCACAAATAACCGGAAGAACATGAAGTGGCGTCCTCTATCGCCATGAGAACATTACATGATGAAGAGCACGGGCCATTTCATCCATCAATCCTAATCAAGTCGAGTTTGCCACTCTCCACCATGCTAGTTGGTCACCCATTCCATGTGTCTTTGGTTCTCTTTCACCACTTGTGTTAAATTCCCCTTTAACAAGTTTCCTTCTGTGTCCGCGTGTTCTTGTTGAGGAATTCATTTCAAAATGGCAGTCTTGCTCCAATGGACTAATTCCCTTTCTTATTTTTCCGTCACATCACTTCATAATCTCCATCACCTTTTTTGGACTTCCCTCCTTGCTTGCTCTTCTTGGTCTTGAATGAGCCAAGCTGCTCTCCTCTGGACTTCCTCTAGTGCTGTGATATCATTTTAAGGTGTGTGTGCATATAATGTGCCCAGTGCCTACTGCGAAGGCCCCTGTCTCTCTATCTGTCCACATGAACCCATGGGCCAGTTCTTTTGAGATGTGGCACATTCGCTCTTTGAGGAAATCTGACAAGATCAGATACCTGAAACACATCATACTGTACGGAGTTTTACATTTCAGAATTGGCGACCCACCTTAAAACAGAGAAACATTCTTCAGCTAGAAACTGGC
>JANRMT010034049.1:9471-24205 GCA_026402145.1 Polypterus bichir lapradei | reverse complement strand
AATAGGTGATCTGTCTTTCTGCGTTAACCGCATGCGTTTTCATACGTCTCAAACTAAGGGGATGCGAGGTTAAAATAAATCGAGAAGCGCGCGTACATACTTAGTGCATCCCCTCTCGGGAATCGAACCTCGGACGTGGGCGCTACAGGCGAATGCTTTACTATCGCGCCACGGCGTGTGGTTTATCTATTTGAGCGTAGCAGTGTAATTCGGTTTTTGTTCAGCACTCTTTGGAACTGTTACTTTTTGTCTGCGCACTGCGTCAGTTCACGTGAGCCGCTGAATATGGTTTTATATGTCACTCGCTCGCTTCTAATTGTTTCGCTGCCTTCTTAATTATATAATGCATGTTTTCTAAAGCGCGTTTTGTAGCTCTTCCTGGCTTTCTACGTAATGCGTGATTACGTGAGAGGCGTGATGATGTCATACGAAACTCAGCCCCTCCAGCTGAACTCCATTACAGTAAATGGAGAAAAACAACTTCCAGTTATGACCATTACGCGTAGAATTTCGAAATGAAACCTGCCCAACTTTTGTAAGGAAGCTGTAAGGAATGAGCCTGCCAAATTTCAGCCTTCTACCTACACGGGAAGTTGGAGAATTAGTGATGAGTCAGTCAGTCAGTGAGTGAGTGAGTGAGTGAGTGAGTGAGTGAGGGCTTTGCCATTTATTAGTATAGATCTCCTTTATTCTTCTGTTTTTGTTTAAATAAATCCTTTAATTATAAAGTTTCTTTATTTGCCCTTTTGTTCACAAGCCAGGAGTTTATGGTACTCCCTTGTGGAATGTTGCATTATCTTGGAACATGTCTAACTCTTTTGCCAACTCTCCTTGTTTGAAATTTGATAGGCTAAAGTCAAGAAGTACTTGTCAGGGCATAAGGCTAATCTTAAATGAGCCTCTTCTTGGGTGACTAGTAAAAGTCTTGGTTGCTTTTTGGTTATTTTGGAGGCCTCAACTCCCCTTTTTACCATTTGTGAGATCCCACCACACAACACTTAAAGTTTTGCAAATAAGATGCAGTAAGATACCTATTAAATTAAATGGTACTAAAAGTCATATGATAAATGACTTTTTAAACTGTGATGACAGTAGGCAAGTACAACTGCACCCTTACTAAGGTATGCAAATAATGTAATATCACTATCCAATCAGTGCAAGACTCAGAGTTTTTCCAGTGACAGACCAACTGTGGAGAACTTTCTCAGCATGCTACAATCTAATGTGAAGAGAGAATCATTGATGTTATAGATAGTGGTGAACAGAGAACAATATTTCTGGAGTTTTAAGTCAAGTTTTAATGCAAGCCCTTTAAAGAGAAGTTTATGCTTTGAATTAAATCAGTATTTAACAATCCAAAGTCTACAGATGTAGCCCAGTGCCATGTTGATTGTTTAATTTTATTTTGAAACCCCCATTTTTGTGACAAGTTGACACTCTTGAAGATATACATCAACTATAAATATGAGTTAAACAGGAATTTTTCTAGAAGCATGCAGTTAATTTTTCTCCATCCCACACTCTCACATTGCACCCAATGTGTAATTTTTAACCGATGAGTTCCATGCACAATGGAAACTTGTGATGGTTCCACTTATGTACAAGTGTTTCCTTTTTCAAATTAGGCTTGTAGAAAGTAACTTAGGTAGGCTTTTTTTTTCTTTTTTTTTATTACCATTTTATATCTTAAGGTATAAAGCAACATCTCTAGATAGTAGTAATAAAAATTAATATTCATTCAAAAGTTTTAAAAGACATTAAATGAAAATGAACTTAATAATGTGTATTAATTCTGGTGTACATGTACAATGTATAATGCTATCAATTAGTTCATGCAGATTCAGACTAACAAAAAAAACAACAAAATGAGAAGAAAGTTGTTGATATCCTGATGCTAAGAAGACTGCAGGGGCAGATAAAAGAACGAAAGGATGAGGAGACTAATGAAGAGGAAAATTCAAACGACCAAGCAGAGAGTGATTGAGAGGACAAAGAACAGTGGCTTCAAAACACTTATAATGTACTTAGGCCTATAACATATTAAATGACTTTTTCACTGATTTTCAGATGTAGCCTTCATCTGAAACATCTTAGCCAGGGGGAGGCAGTCAGCGGCACACTCCTGTGAAGTCTATCACCTAATGTGACATACCAAGAGACTCACTCAAACTAGTCTGCCATTCATTAAAATAAAAGCAAACAGGTTTGTCTTTGACTTTACTCTGGCAGATGGGATGAGTGTGTGCAGGAGAGGTGACAACCAAGCAATGATCATCTGGGTCTAGAGTGCATAGAATGTAGTAACATGTGGACTTTGAACTCACAAATGGAACAGAAGAGAAGGTTGTCTGTCTGATGTCTCATGTTTTATGTATTAAAACATGATTGGAATAGGAAAAAAGGGAAGAGACTGAAAATGAACTTGCTATTAACCTTTCTTACAGCGCTAGCTCCATCAGGCAGCACAAACAGAAGAAAGACTCAGATGTCTGAAGCCTCATGTTTTACATACCTTGAGAAAATGGACAAAATAAAATAGGTCAGAAATTGTTGCTGATCTTGCCACAACTATTAACTCTTCAAGCAGCATGGATTTCATCATGCAGTACACTATTTGCTGTCAGAAAAAGGGATGAGCATCACTGTGATGGATGGTCAACATACAATTGTTAAATGTTACATGGGAAGCGATTTTCAGTTGTATTGACAATGTCCAGGGATGAGATGAGTGACATACATGACATATATTACCCCCATGACAAATGGTCACGTAATGTGACATCACGTTCTTGAGCGTAACAAGAATGGTTTGTACAAATATTTTTAACTTCGTAAGTTTAACCCAGCCACAAGCCAGTACATACTCAGTGCCCGTCCCAAGCATCAGTAAACTGGGGACGGTTGTGTCAGGAAAGGTATCCGGCATAAAATCTGTGCCAAATCAAAGATGCGGATCAGAAACAGAATGTCCATACCACATTGGCCAAGGCTGGGTTACCAACGACCATGACCAATGCTGCTCTTCAGCAAAGTATCAGCGGAAACTATGCTACTGAAGAAAGAAAGAAAGAAAGAAAGAAAGAAAGAAAGAAAGAAAGAATAATTGTGTGGGCTATGTTGTTTATTTACTTGTATCTGTGGTGGTGGAGAGCACTGTGAAGAATTTATAAAGAATAAACAAGTCCTTGGTGCTTTTAACTTGTGTCCTCAGTGTCTGTATGTTATGCTTGAGGATCAACAGTACCCTCTAATGTCCACACCATGTTCTCTTTCCTCAATGTGGATAGTGGTGAAGACTTTGTGCTAATTACTCCAAGTGTGTCAAAAATATTTTAATTCTATTCCCAATGACTTTTACATCACTGAAATCATGTGGTTCTTTCTGTTGTGTTCTGTGTTGTTATACGATTCATGGCAATGGGCAGCGGGATGTGTGTTGGTCATATGTGTTGTTAGAGAACCAAACTGGGCAAGATACATGATTGGGGCACCAGCCCAGTGAACCAGTTTAATAGGCACACCTGTTAAATGAAATAAAAGAGAAAACAGTAAATAAAATGATGTGGAGCCCCATATGTCTATACCTCTCAAAATGTATGGCTCCTGGTGTAAGAGACCTCATCCCTCAATTGTGGGTTTTTAACTAAACTTTGACTTACGCTTATGTTCAGTTAGAGATGGAAAAGGTGGCAGCTTTGTGACATCAGAGAAAAATAGCAATGTAAATTGACTGAATGTCCTCCATTATGAGGATTAAAGGGAAGAGGCTTAGCTACAGCACCAACTCATGGTCAGGAGGCAAATTACATTCATATAAGAGCCCTGAAGGTGCCCCCTACTTGCACATGTCCAACAGTGCACATAGAAGTTCCACTGCATTTTGTACACATGATAATAAATCTGATCTGAAAAAATATAAAAAATATAAAGAAAGCTTTATATTTTTCAAAGAGACAAGGCCAAATGCAATGGCTGGCCTACATTTTTGGGGCCTTGTAATTTGAACTGTTGTGGGGGTCCCTTTGCTACCAGCAATGAGGTCTGTTAACCACTGTTATCTTCTTAAATGGGGTCATTCCGCAACAGATCACCACAAATTAAAAAAAAAATAATTTAACTGCTTTATCTCAGATTTTGATTGCCATTACTCTACTGAATTACACTATGTTATTAATATTATTTTTTTTTTTTAAAAACAACTTCTTATACAGTAGACAGTCAAAATTTTTAAGCAGTGTGGTCTGAAGTTACTTCTGGGACCCTTATGGTATTAGTGGTCCTGAAGCTTAAGCTTTCATTAATTTCATGGTAGATTAGCCCTGGCTACATGCATGCCATTACAAAGTTCACAATTCCATTCAATACTCAGCATTATGTCATTTCTGTGGTGTGTTGTGTGCACACACAGAATAAAAATACTGAGGAATTAAAAAGGCAAATTATGTGATGGAGCTAAGCCATGATGAAAGAAACTGAAGTGCCATAAACCAATTATCACATTTTATAGCACAAGTTGAGTCACCCTTGCTGAGAAAGAGATAATAAAAGATTCAGGGTGTCTTTTAAGTAAAAAGTAAAGTAAAAGTAATTACTAACTTTCACCATTTCCTCTCAGCAGAGATTTATTTAAACCCATAAAAAGATGAGGCAATTCTATAGCAATTTTAAATAAACTTTTAATTATCTTTAATACTAATTATAGTATTATTGAATATCCCTGCTGTTGCTGTCCCAGGTCCCTTCATGCAGCAATATCTCTGTTTCCACAATCTAAGCTCCTGCTGCACATGCTTTCCATGGCCCTTGACTGAAATAAATGGAGCACCAACAGTTTACAGATTTGACTTTGATCATCTTCATCACAATGTGAGCGAGTGTACTGTAAGTGTGACATTTCTCTGTGATTATTCTCTGGTTGTCGATGGAGCAGAGGTAGAAGTTCAGTCATTTTAATAACAGCACTGGGAGATGATTTTTTAAGGTGAGAAGTATATGCTAGAGGAAATCATGCCCCAGTGGTCAAAGGGTTGCCATGGAGGGAGAGGAGCAGTGGAGTGAAGTGCAAAGACAGTCAGCAGAATTTCATAAGAATATTTTGTTTCTTTTTTCTTCTTGCTTTAATCCTAATTGAAAATGATAACATTACATATAATGAAGCTGAACTTATAAAACAGAAGAAAATAACACTACATACAATCAAGTAAAACATATACTGTACAAAAATAACTAAAAAATTAGAAAGTTTAGAAGGAAAGCAGGATTGAAAAGAGAGAAAACCTAACAAAACAGAATTCAACCCCCATCTGAGTTTTTTTTTTTTTTCTTCTTATGATTTGAATGCACTGTTTTACAATATATGGTTATACAGAATTTTACAAGACATGGAGCAGTATTCACTAAAACTCATGGACTGAAGAACAGGCGGTTAAAACAAAAAACATAATGAAAAGAATTTTGTCAATATTCTAATGCTAAGAAGACTACAGAGGCAGGTAAAGAATGAAAAGATGAAAAAATCAGATGACAGAGCAGAGAGTGGTTGAGAGGACAAAGAACAGTTGCTTTAAAACACTTATAATTTACTTTATGCCTATTCCACATTAGATGACTTTTCCAGTATTTTTCAATCCTACCCTTCAATTGAAAAATCCTAGCCAGTCCGAGGCTGCTGATTACCTAATGTGACATACCCAGCAACTCACTAGTCCTTGACTCACTGTGACAAAATCAAACAGGTAGTTGGAGGGAGATGTATGTGCAGAAGCACTGGCTATCAAGGAATGCTCACCTCCACCTTACAATATATGGCTTTACAGAGTTTTACAAGACACGGAATAATATTCACTAACACTCATCGACTGAAAAATTGACGTCTTAGGTAAACTTTTAAGGCTTTTTTTTTCACGTTTGGATCCACATCCTTTGAAATTCATTTTAATCCTCAAGAACAGGCTTGAAATTTTTGTTAAATTTGTAAAAAAAAACTTTCACTTTTTCACGTTAGAATACAACTTCATGTGGTAAATTAATATATTCCATAATTAATAACTTTGACCTGAAAAATACCATACTTATGCAGTTAAAACATAATAAGTGAATGCAAAGAAATAGCTACTGGCAATATATTCAAGTAATACTATAAATCCTTATGCACATTGGAGGAGAGGGTAGGAGAAGGTTATATTCAGGTATTCCTTAATAAAATTTAATTGTTTTAGGTCAAAACATTGTTTGTTGAATACCTGGGCAAGACATTGAGACTCGTCAAAATCTTTAAAATCTGCTGGTCCAGAATATAGTGGACTTTGTTTTTAAATTACCTTTGTCAATACCAGATCTACTTAAAGACACCAGAGAAGATAACGTTTTTACCAGAACATTTATGCTAAACGTCAATCACTGAGAGAAGGATCATGTAGATGTGACGATGTGGGTTCGCTCCATGCTCCCATCTGTCTTTTGGGAGCTCTTGAACCCAACACCGTTGGTAATGTCACCAATGAGGTGGATAGTGACACACAAACAAAGAAACAAGGGGATGGTGCAAAAAGTGCAAACTGCTTTTATTAAAACAGCAACAACAAAAATCAAAAACAAAGTGTCCAAATGAAAGTGCAGTGCATCAAATAAGTCTTTAAATAAGTAATCCACAAAAACGAGCGATAGGTGGAGGTTAAAATCCAATAGAAAAAAAAATCCCTTTAAAAAACAATGAGGTTAAAATAACGGCTGGAAGCAGTCTCTTTAAAAATCCGGTGCATCCTTCTTTAACGCAGCAACTCCCATGCTTCTCCCTTCCGGGCCCTGCAATAGGGGAGTCACCCTACCAGCAAAATGCAGCTCCCTCCATTACTGGTATGGTAGCCCTCCAATCCCTGGCTACTTCGGGCTCCAGCCGGACCTAGACTTGGGTTCCTTCCCTCAGCGGCCAGGGCTCTCACACTGGGGCTCTACACACCCAAAGCCTCCATGACTGCCGCTGCCTTCTTGGCCTTACGCGGTGAGCTGTCCATGATCCTGGTCACTCCTGCTCCTCTATAAAGCTCAGCAGGAGTGACCCAATTCATCCACCCAATGTGTGTCGGCCAAACATTCCCTCAGGGCTCTCCTTCCAGCTGCCTTCCTCTGCTCATATGAGCATGCTGTTGCTCGCTCGCACTGGGGACATGGATCAGATGTGACAATTAGCAGCTACTGGCACCAATTACGGATTCGGACGACTCCTCATCTGTGCACTTACGCGAGGACCATCCGCATCATGAATCACCGCAGGAACCACTACAGCCACACTACCATGCCCCCTCTCTAAGCTACGAGTGCAACGATTATTTTTTTAAAAAGTGGCCTTTTTGACATGACTTGTGGACCTGCTACACCACAGTAGACTTTCTGCTACAGAACAATTACTGTACATTTTCAGAAAAGTTTTTTAATAAAATTTGTTTTGTTTAAATATGTAACATATTTTTTTATTGTTTCTTTTTTTGTTAACCTTTCTTCGAGTGTTATCATTGTGTTCTTATTTGTGTCCGTACTTTCCTATAGACTTTGTCATTTTGTGGTCACAGAATCTGCACATTGCTAGATGATGACAGTGTACTTAAGCATCTGAATTTTTGACCAAACAAAGGAAAGACCTTTTTATTTAAGCAATACTAGAAAAAACAAAATCAGTTATGGAAAAAATGCTGGCTTTGAATTTTATTTCATTCCAGTTTTTAATTTGATTTTGTTCTAGTTACTTGGGTAAAAGACACAAAGGACTCCTGTGTAACAAACCTTGCTAACAACCTCAGG
Source organism: Polypterus bichir lapradei (assembly GCA_026402145.1). NCBI lineage: Eukaryota > Metazoa > Chordata > Cladistia > Polypteriformes > Polypteridae > Polypterus > Polypterus bichir. The sequence goes on along the minus strand of JANRMT010034049.1, from coordinate 16,408 downwards.
AAATCCCCTTTTTAGACCACAATAAAGGATATTTAAAATCACTATGGCTCACTAAAATACTTATCCAAAAGGAAACATCATTTGTCTGACTGAACTTTTTAAAACTTCCAGCATATCAGTATGAGTAACCCAGAGGTAAGACCATATTTTTTGATTTTGATTTCATATACCTTATTAATCCCCAAGGAGAACATGTCTTTTCAAATAACCCTTGGACATCAGAGTGTAGGGTCAGCCATTGTACAGAGCCTCGCAGCAATTTTCAGATTAAAGGCCTTGCTTAAGGACTCTACGGAGTTTCCCAAAACATTTTAGTATCAGAACCCTACAATATTATTCCACAGCTTGGGGGAGAGTCTGAAACTTTACAGCAATGTCTAGGATCTGCTGCTGCATCTACTTCAATCGCAGTTTTTAAGGAATCCATATGCTTTACCCTGAATGTTCCTCAAGAGATTTTTATACTGCAGCTGCTGAGTCTCCAGAGCAAAAGCAAATTAATTTTTGAACAATAGTTTAGCAGTTTTCCCACAGAAGTAGCAAAAATTGACTTCATCATATCATTTTTATTGAGCAAAGCTCTCTAGTGGGCAACCATCATTAGTGATCCCAGGAACTGATCAACTTTATCAGCTAATTTCATTCTGCTATTTTGATGTCCTGGGACCTCACGTATAAACCGTGCATACGCACAAAAATGTTGCTTATGCCCGTTTCCACGCTCACATCGCAATGTATAAAAACTAAACTTGCCGTAAAGCCACGCACATTTTCACGCCAACTCAAGCCCTATCGTACGCAACTTCTCTGCTCGGTTTTGCAAACTGGCGGCACCCAGCGTCAAAGCAGTGCTTTTGTTCCATTGTGGTTTCCCTTTCTTTTTTAGATGCACATCCCTGACGGCTTTAACAAATACACTGAAATTAACCGCATATTGTTTATTAGTTTAAGGCGTTAAAGCGTGTATTTACATGTGATGATGATATCATTTTTAAGATGAAATGCAGCAAAATATGTTTTTTACATTATACAGATAAAATTTTAACATCATTTAAATAATCTATATTGTTAATAATTAAACATGTGAGGGATTTTTCCTGCCTCGCACTGTATTCTTGCTGGGACTGGCGCAACACTGGATGGATAGATGGATAGAATAATTAAACATATACTACGAAGATATTTCAATTTTCCTTAAAAGTTTTGAAGAATCTGTGTTCTAAGCTTACATATGACTTGACATCTATTACAGAGCTGATTGTGTGACAATTGGTAACTTGGAAAAAAAAAGGAAGGACACGAATTGGGGGTTAGTACGTTTGAAAGAGACAGTACTACTTCAATAAATTATTTCATCGAAGGTTGCGCATGGCGCAGCAAGCATCTTGCGTGAGGCAGGAGCAATCACTGGACGGCGTGCCAGCTCGTCACTATCACTGCACCACTGTGTTCCCATGTTTAATAACATGCTTTCATTCTTATCATCATGAAAATAATATCAATTATACATGTCAGTAATTAATTTATTAAGAGAGCTGTAATATCATGAATGTAATGGATTGTGTGTCCTGTCGGAGGAAGAGAAAGCTTGTTTAAGAAGCACGTAGTGATTTACACACATAGAGCACATACTGTAGAAGATCAAATACAAAACAAAGCATTTAATGTGCTACTTTAGTTATGATGTATGGAGGAATATTTCGGACAAAATTAAATAATTAAATAAATAAATAAATGCACAAATAAAGTACTGTGAAATGTGAGCATATATAAATAAATGTGTCATGAAATGAGAGCCTAAATAAATAAATATGTCATGAAATGAGAGCATAAATAAATAAATGTGTCACGAAATATGTTTTTGTTGCTTATATATTTATTTAATATTGTCCGTAACATTCCTCCAAACCATAATGAAATACGACTTGAAATAAAACTGTCACTTTCACTCGTCAAAGTTGAGAGGGCGGGCTCTAACACACCCTCTAGTTACTGATTGGTGAATCGATAGCACAAGAGTGAATTAGAAAAATGCTTACTACTGCCGATGAAATGGATCCTGCCGAAGATATTATGTATTTCAGAGAGAGAATTGAAGATTTATCGGAAGAAATTGCAATGTTGTTCCAATGTTTGCCACTGATCAGAGCTGTAAAGTTGTTTGAAAATTTAGCTGCGAATATGCACCTGACTTTATACTCGTAAAACAAGGGTCAAATACTCAGTTCAAAATATTAGTTGGCGCTGGTTTGGGCATTCCATGTCAAAGTACCTAAACTAATACAGCCGTATATCAAACTGGCTCATTCGCCTTGTGATCGTCTTCTCCGATACACCATATAGATCTGTAATCGGTCGTACTTTTAAACCGCATAACAGAAGGTGTTCTATTTATTCAGCTGGAATGTCAAAGGATGGACGTCCAGAGCAGGGAACTGTGTCTCCTGAACTGGAGTGTAGTCGAGTCCCTTCCACAAGTTCTTCGATATTTTCAAAAATAGTTTCATCTACATCGGAGGCTAAAAGGGCCGCCAACATTGCAATTTCTTCCGATAAATCTTCAATTCTCTCTCTGAAATACGTAATATCTTCGGCAGAATCCATTTCATCGGCAATAGTAAGCATTTTTCTAATTAATTCTTGTGCTATCGATTCACCAATCAGTAACTAGAGGGTGTGTTAGAGCCCACCCTCTCAACTTTGACGAGTGAAAGTGACAGTTTTATTTCAAGTCGTATTTCATGATGGTTTGGAGGAATGTTATGGACAAAATTAAATAAATAAGCAACAAAAAACATATTTCGTGACACATTTATTTATTTATGCTCTCATTTCATGACATATTTATTTATTTAGGCACTCATTTCATGACACATTTATTTATTTATGCTCACATTTCACAGTACTTTTATTTATTTGTGCATTTATTTATTTATTTTATTTTGTCCAAAATATTCCTTCATAACGATGGGATTTGAGAAACTAGTAAATTAAACAATTTAAAGATGAAGTTCATGATGTTCTACTTTAATGGCAAAATAAACTACATGATTAAAGTGTAAATTGCGAGATTAAAGTTGGCATTTCAAGCTTTTTTGCCACTGGGTGCCTATATTTTGTCTTTTCTCTATACCCTAATTAGCTTCCATATGACACTCAGACGGTGGGCTATGACTCGCCTTTTCACAGCGACTTTGATATCTGACAACTGCTTTTTTATTTCAGGCACTGTGCTACTTTTTGAACTTGAACTTTCGAGTTTCTCCGACACTCTATGTCAACTCTATCAACTTCCTTTTGTTGTTTATACCACTGTTTAAACCAACAAATAGTACGTTTTTCCTTGCCTCCACTGAAGTTCTTCAATTTTCCCCCGTGCTTTTGCCATTACCTTTTCACAGAATACTGAGCTTAAGGGCTATTTATATTGATTTGCACATTCAAAGAGGCATAATTCTGGGAGGAGTTGGTTAGTGGCAGCAGGCGCATGCACGTGTGTTACTTTTCATATTGTCCAGGATTTATGTAATGGATGAACGTGGAAGTTGGCGTACGCATAGATTCATGCATCTGGATTTTTTTTGTGTGTACGCACATTTCCTCTTTTGTCCATATGCCATGTTTTAGTGTGAATTCTACGCAGTGTTATGCATGAGGCCCTTAAAGATTAAACCCATAGATTACTAGTCACTAAGAGTCCAGACACATAAGATTTCTCTTTTGCCCCTTCCTGGAACTGGGCATTAATATTAGTGAAAAGAAAAGAGATAACAGGATAATAAAACCAGTTCAACCCAGACCCCAACTGGATATGCCTATGGAGTTAGGCAAGTTAATGAATAGTTTAAAAGAATGAAGGAGATAAATTCAAGAATAATTAAGGTTTTATTGTGGATGTTCAGCCAGCAAATGGTATGGCTGTGAAGTGGCAACACAGCTGCCTTAAAAGAAGGTGATCAGGGTTCAAATCCTGACTGTTTCTTACATGGAGTTTGCATGTTCTCCTACTGATCACGCAGGTTTACTCCAGGTGCTCTGGTTTCCCACAGTCCAGAGACACGTAGGTTTGGTGGATGGGTGATGCTAAACTAGCCCCTGATATGTGTGTATGTGTTCTCCCTATAATGTGCTGGAACCCTGTTCAGGGATTTTGGCTGCCTTGTGTCTGATGTTTTGCTGGGATAGGCTCCAGGTTTGCGACACTGCTGTAAATAAGAGGGTTTATAAAATGGATGAATATTCAGGCCACCTAGTTAATAAAGGCCATATGCTCCACAAAAACAAGCAGACTTTCCCCAAGGTTTCTTAAGATGAGTAGCTATTCCAAACCAGATCATAAAAAATTCCTTTGCTTATAACCTGCCAAGGGATAAAATCCATGAAAATCCATGGATCCATGAAATCCATGAAAAGACAGGAATGCTGACCAATGAATGAGGGAGAGAGGCAGATCTTTATTTCACTCAGCATTGTAGGAATGATGCCTTTCCTGTTGACATTCAAAGCAGCATTTTCAGGAAGTAACTGTTAGGAATATTTTAGCAAAAAAGGCACATATTTTGATCATATGGATAGTGGACATGTTGATAATTCGACATGTGTTATGTGAGAATTTTTTTTTTGTTTTTCCATTGATATTTTTAACATTATTTGTCATTGTCCATAACTGGTCAAAGCTGGGTTCACTTTAAATCTTTCTTCAACAAAAACATGAGATTAATATTTTTTCTCAGCAACCACAACAAACTACATAGGGTAAGTAACATATATAAAAAATTATTTTTGGATGGAGTATCTATTTCCTCCCCACCCACATTATACTACATTTTCATTTAAAAATGTAGATATTTGTCTCCATTTTGTGCCTTTCAGTCATGCTGCACTGAAAAAAAAAAGAATATTTTTGAAAACACTCTTCAGAGACAGATGCTTTTAAAACAACCAGCGTACTGTTTCAGTGTGACTGGGTGAAAATGAAGATTTCTAAAAACACTGACTCCTTCTCAGTTTGCTTGGTTTGTGCTTATTACATGGTTCGTCCCTAAATAGATCCTGCTCATAACCATGTTTCATTCCCTGATTGGACACAATAAGAAGCGAGCGAGTGACATACAACCATATTCATGAGTGATGCTACTACGGAAACAAAGCACGATGTAAACCTAAACTTTAAATTAAGTTCATAGACAGGCTGCCGCTGGCGTTTGTAATTTAGTGCCTGCAGATATAAGGCCGTCCGTCAGCGGCAATCCAATAGAAACACTGCCACTAAATATTCACGGGTGAAGGACTGTGCTTATGCAGAGGAAGATGAGATGGTCAGGGTGGTGTTTGGCACAAACTCAGCGAAACTGCGAGAGAAAGTTTTAAGTGCCGGGACTTCGGTAACATTAAATACAGCCATGGACATAGCACGACATGGCACCAGCACAGCTGGGAAACTTCGATGCATGTACACCGAGCGGCTCACGTGAACTGACGCAGTGCACAGACAAAAAGCAACAGTTCTAAAGAGCGCTGAACAAAAACCGAATTACACAATTGAGAAGGCAGCAAAAAAATATGAAGCGTCTGATACATACAAGCATATTCATAAGTGCAGCTACTGCGGAAACAAAGCACACAGTGGAAAAAGTCAATGTCCCGCTAAAGGAAGACAGTGTAAAAAAAAAAACTCGTGCATGCAGTGTGTCAGGTCTCAGATAAAGAAGAAGACAAGCTGTTTATTGATGCAGTAAAAAACGAATCGATGAATGAAACCTGTTATCTTTACAACGATTGACAAACACGGAATGTAACTTGAACACAACACATCCTACAAATACGAACCTGATTAAAAGAAATAATGATAATCAAATCCTTGATGACAGCAACACTCATAAAACAATTACTGTATATTGACAATCATGTTACGTTATTTTTAAAATGTTCCCTTTTCTTTTTCATAACTTCTTTAACACACTACTTCTCCGCTGCGAAGCGCATATATATCCCGATCCACATACTCTCAACTAGACAAATTACACGCCGTGGCGCAATGGTAGAGGCTTTGCCTCTAGTGCCGACGTATGAGGTTCGATTCCCGAGAGGGGATGCACTGAGTATGTACACGCGCTTCCTAATTCATTTTACTCTCGCATCCCCTTGGTTTGAGATGTATGAAAAAATACGCGGTTAACGCAGAAAGACAGATCACCAATTGAAGCTTTATGAATAATGGATACTTTATTCGCCATCAATGATTGTTTGGTAAAGCCATAATCAGTGTATTCATTAGATGAACGGTAAAAAACTAAGAGCGAGGGGAGGGTGACTTTTTGAGGCAGCAGGCGAAACCACAATAGCACGCGGGCTCGATGCGTCAGTGCACGTCAACTCGATCTGAATTGCGCGATCACATTCGAAAAAATATATCTTTTCAAGTTCTATTTAGTCGACACAAATATCTTTGGTTGGAATGTAAGGCGAATTTACTCTTTACATTTGTATGGTGAAGAAAAATTTATGCAATGATGACTAAATTTAACTATATAAAGTCAAAACTTGTATATATAACGTCATTCCCGAATATATTAAGTCAAAACTTGATTATATAAAATCACTGTCGGAATAAATAAAGTCAAAACTTGAATATATAAAGTCAGCATCGGTATATATAAAGTCAAAACTTGTTTCTGAATATATAAAGTCAAAACTTGAATATATAAAGTCATTCCCAAATATATAAAGACGGCGTTGGAATATTTAGAGTTAAAACTTGAATATATAAAGTCAGCGTCGGAATATATAAAGTAAGCGCTGGAATATATAAAGTCAAAACTTGAATATATAAAGTCAGCGTCGGAATATACAAAGTCAGCGCTAGAATATCCATCCATTTCCCAACCTGTTGAATCCGAACACAGGGTCACGGGGGTCTGCTGGAGCCAATCCCAGC
>JANRMT010034017.1:0-11601 GCA_026402145.1 Polypterus bichir lapradei | reverse complement strand
GAGGGCCATGTAGCTGCACAACTGCTGAACAGCGTACTTTCTGTGGGAGCAGCAGGTTAGACAAGTGAAGTTAATGTTATTTATATTCACATAAAGACGCGCTATAACAGAGGTGAACTCAGATGATGATGATGAGGGTTCTACATCGGAGAAAGAATGCACATCACACTCTTGCCGTTGCTGTACTTTGTATATGTACACGGGAAGCTCTGCAGTTTACTTGTGACTTTACGCTGTAGGAAGATAAGTAAATAAATCAAGGCAAATAGGTAAATAACATTCGATCTGGCTTTTAAGTACAGCAACGGCAACTTCCACCTGCAGCTATAGACTCTTCAGTACTCAAGCAACTCTCTGCGCTAGTGTTTATATCTGGACGGTGTATGTGCCCAAAAAATAAGTCTGACTGCATTCTCCTACCATTGCTCACATACTGAATTGTCAGCAGGCACTTTTCGTGGCATTACATGTTTATTTTTTGAGCATGCCCGTGTCAATCAAACACAGGAAGCGCTGCAGTCTACTTGTGACATTATGCTGTAGGAAGTAAGTAAATAAATTAAGGTAAATAGGTAAATAACATTCGGTCTGGCTTTTATATACAAAGTACAGTGACGTGCATTCTTTCTCCGATGTAGAACCCTCGTCATCATCTGAGTTCACCTTTGCTATAGTGCGTCTTTATGTGAAAACAGCAATGTCAGAGTGGGGGAAGTGTGAATGCGACTAGGAGAATAAAACTGAATAAAAAAAACAACACTAACCTGTATAAGTACCATATATTTACACTAGCTGTTATAGACTCCAATCAAATGTATGTATGTTTTCATTCTAAAATAGTAAGAATAAGAGCAGCTCACTTCTCAAAATGAAGTTATCCGTGGCCGAACTCGTAACCCTTTGATTATCAGTCAGGACTGCTTACCGCTGCGCCACCAAAGCAATCGTATGACAAACGTGTTGATGTCGCACCCTAACACGGGTTCTTTTTCTGCAGTTATATTCTTGAATAAAAGCGCACTTGTTTTGTTATACTCATACCTTTTGTGAAAGTGTTTATTTGATTTGGACTTCAGGCTTCACACATTACACACTTCATGTCTACATTTTGTCAATTATTACTAAAAAAAAATTTCTGTTTTAACAATGTTACACAAATGAACACACATGACATGCATGTGTTTGAAATAACGATATAGTATTTACTCAAATACAACTCTAAGCAGCTAACACGCAGGTAAACAGACTTGAACTGAGAAAACCTTGTGCGGCGGTGGGGGGATGTGATAGCAGGCTGCAGTTACAAGACAAAAGACACTGACGGAGAGGTGCGAAGGGATTTAAGGTGGGACGGGTTTACACGTTTTTTTGTAAGCATTGGTAATTCTAGTATTAATGACCAGAAGTAACTTCATTTATATTTAACTTGTATTACCTGTATACAAGGTAACACAAGTTATACAGTTAACATGTAACGTCATTTACATATTAAGAATGTTTGCCTCAGTGTTATTTACATACAGGGATTATTTCAACAATAATTTCATGTTACTACATTACTGTAATACTGTCATTTTTTGATACAGTTTAATGATAAACTTTATTGCTTTCAATTCTATACTGTCGACAAGTTAGTAACTTGACTTATCTGAGAGTAATACTAACATCTAGTGAACTTTGTGTAATTGACTAATGGGGTTTTCTGGATCATTTCTTTATTGTAAACCATTCATATACACACCTATTCAAATACATATCATTCTTCATATATCATCAGATAAATCAGCCCTAATTTCTTTGTGAGCTACTGTCTGGATAACTCTGAATCCTTTACCAGTGTATAAATCGACACTCTGGAGTGAACACTACAGGCCCTGAGCTCCTCACAGATATACAGCCCTCCTTTCCTACAACGAGGAAGTACTCTTGGGTCAGGTGGAAGCCCCTAAAAGTAGGGATAGCCCTCCCCAGCAGCTCCCCCTGTCAGCACCCAGGGAACCCAGCAGGACTGCCCCATGGGACCACAAATCCCAACATGTCCCACAGGTTAAGGAGTGGGCATACTGACCCAGGTATGCTGCCACCCAGTATGTCAGATGAGAGAGTACTCTGGGGTGGCAGTCCCTTCACTGTCCACCCACTACACTGGCCTCCCTGCCAGGTAAGGCTATGGCGTTTTATCCTGATGGGGATGTCAGCCATGTCCAGTTATCCATCACAATGGACATGAAAGAACATCCAACTAGTTGATGTAGATCTTTGGGAATTTACTGTTTACTTCCATTGTATTACAGAAAGTAAATGGAAGGGTCACCTACTGGGGGTTTGTTTAAGAGTATTTGTATTGTGCTGATGTAAAAGTGTCACGAAACACTGGCATATGCCAGTGACTGCTAGTAGTTCATAGCCGATGCAGATAAAGCACAAAGTACTTAAAAAGCCACAGTCGTAAATGCTTATTGTAGGAAAAGTCATAATCCAGTATTTGTTGGTGAAGAAGAACAAAAAAATCATCAAGAAAAATGTGCCATCAACAGATAATAATCTATAAGAAAATGCCACAATTAAGCAAAAACAAAATAGTTGCATATGCAACAAAAAAGGACTAATTCAATTAATAACTAAAAACTTTCATTCACTGTTGTTTGACGACGGTTCTGAAGATGCAGATACCCCAAAGCTGCCAAAAAAGATAATAGAAGGAATAAAGAAGGTCTGATAATTAATCAAATGGCTCTCTCACCCCAGTGCTAAATGTCTTTCAAAATCGAGGAGGCATCCTGCTTTAACAAGGTTGAAACATACCTCTAAATCAGACAACAGCACTAAAAAATCTTGCAATGTAGCGGCACCTATCTATCCTCATCATTAGTTCCCTTCTAAACTGAGCTTCCACTACTCTTTCCCATAAATTTATGATGTGCTTCATCAGTTTTATCTCCCTGTAGTTACTACAGCCCCGCACATCCCCTTTATTCTTAAAAATCGGCACCAGTACACTTCTTCACCAACAAAAATGGACTCATACCATTCCGAAAAAAAGGCGGGGGGGATCTCTTCCCTTTATCATCACGTTACTTCTACACATAAACTAATTTACATACATTCCACACATCCCCGGGGATTACTGCTAATCTCTTAAACAACAAAAAACACAACATCCACGAACAGCTATACATTAAAACGTTTACCACCCCGGCGGTTTGACTGTTCTCCCGCTTTACAGTTTCGCTGATCTTGCCTATTGCGAAATCAGCGTGAGAGAGATAAAGTATATAGTCTCACATCTGCTTAGCAGCAAACACTCTAGCAGCAAAAAGTGATGCAAGGAGAAGTTAAGAAAAGGGATCTTTTTTTATTGGTTAACTGAACTGATGACCGAGAGAGAGAGAGAGAGAGAGAGAGAGAGAGAGAGAGAGAGAGAGAGAGAGAGCGGGCTACAAGGGATACAAGGAGAAGTCAAGAAATGTGATCTCTTTTATTGGTTAAGTGAACAGATTAGAACATACAAGCTTTTGATGTAACTCAGACCCCTTCTTCAGCACAACACCCTATCAATACAGCATAAAGGGAGTACTGTGAGTAGACCGCGAGCAGGATAAAAACTGTCTGTCAACTGACGGCAACAGGAGCAAGTCCGGTAAAGAAGAGGTCTCCACCGAGCCGGTAAGTGAAGGCATTTTATGAAATCTAAAAATCTGATTCTTGTTAGAAATATGTATTGACATTAAGCGTCTCGTGAGGATTCATTTAAAGTTACTTTTATTTTTCAGTACTGCGCCTGTTAATTCTCCGCTATATTAAATTTGGTTAAAACGTGACCGCAGCTGGTTCTTCCAGCTCACCGTAGCCCGCAATGGAAACGGGGGCTTCATGTATAAACGTTGCATTTTTTAAACACTGAGTCGGATTATTACCTAAATGCGCTTTTGAGGTTCTATCACTATTATTTGGGTATTTTGTGGGGGTTTTGTATTCCTTTCCAGAGTGACGTTCATCACCATCACTTTGGTGGATCTAATTTGGCCTGTCATGGTGGGACTTCTACTTTAAATAATCGGCCAGCAGTGTTTAGGCAGCGGGGCACTGGTTTGAACCGAACGCCGAATGACAGAGAGAGAGAGAGGGAGAGAGAGAGAAAGAGAGAGAGAGAGCGCGCACGGGTGCTGCGCCGAATGACAGAGACAGAGACAGAGAGAGAGAGAGCGCGCTCGGGTGCTGCGCCGAACGAGCGAGCAAACTCTTTCGGCTGTTCCAAAGGAGCGCAGACAACTGGAGGAGATTGTTTTACGCCGGATGCGTGCAGCGGGTGCTTCGCCTTAAATTGACCGAATCTAGGACAGACGGTACAATTAGAGAGATAAGAGACTGGACACTCGTATGACTCGGTGTTTCCCAACCTTGGTCCTGGGGTCACACTGTGGCGGCAGGTTTTTTTAAACGACTAAAGTTGGCAGTGCCTTTAACTTCCAGGGTTTTGCACGGATGCGATGATCATTAACTGAGACGGAAACTCACGAGCATGCACAGATGTTGGTGATGATTGTATGTTTTTATTGAATTATTATTACAGAATAAACAGATGGTGGGGTGCGGCTCACCTTTTTTTGTCGACTTTGATATCTGATCACTTCTTTTTATTTCAGGCACTGTGCGAGTTTCTCAACTTGAACTTTCCAGTGTCTCTGCCATGCTGTATCCCTACATCAGCTTCCTTTTGTTGCTTATAACACTGAGTAAGCCAACAAAGATCAAGTTTTTTTTCCTTGCCTCCACTTCGCATTTGGTGAAATTCTTTTTTCCAAGTGCTTTTGCCATTTAACACTAAACAGAAGGGGCTATTTATATTGACTTGCATATTCAAATATGCAGAATTGTGGGAGGAGTCAGGGTGGGGCTGTAGGTGCGGCATGTGCATTAAATTTAATGTTCGTTGGGTTTTGCATAGAGCTTGGTGTATGCACAGTTTTACACATTTGGGGCCTCATGCATAACGCCATGCATAGAATTTACACTAAAACATGGTGTACGGACAAAAACAGAAATGTGTGCATGTACAAAAAATCCAGAGGTATAAATCTGTGCATTCGACAACTTCCACATTTTTCCGCTCCATAAATCCCGGTCGGCGTGAAAAATAAAACTTGTGCACGCGCCTGTCGCTCCACCCCGACTCCTCCCAGAATTATACCATTTTTGAATATGCAAATCAATATAAATGGCCCCTTATGTTTTGCGTTCTGTAAAAAAACAATGGTAAAAGCATGGAAAAAAGAATTTCAGCGAATACTAAGTAGAGGCAAAAAAAGAAACATACTATTTGTTGATTTAAGCAGTGATATAAACAACAAAAGTTCAGAAAGTTGCACAGTGCCCTAAATAAATAAGTGGTCAGATATCAAAGTCCTAATGAAAAGACGAGTCGTAGCCCTCCGTCTGAGAGTCCTATGGAAGCGTATTAGGGTACAGAGAAAAGGGGGGCGCGGGGGGCCCCCTAGCGGTTGACTGGGAAACTGTCTGAAAAAAAGTTGAAATTTCCACTTTAATCACGTAGTTTATTTTGTCATTAAAGTAGAACATCATAAACTTCATCTTATAATCGTGTTACTAGTTTCTCAAATCCCTTCGTAACTAAAGTAGCACGTTAAATGCTTCTTATTCTATGTACTCCAGAAGGAGTTGCATTGCGTCTTTGTGGACCTGGAGAAAGCATACTGTATGACAGGGTGCCTGAAGAGGAACTGTGGTGTTGTATGAGGAAGTCAGGAGTGGCAGAGAAGTATGTAAGAGTTGTACAGGATATGAACAAGGGAAGTGTGACAGTGGGAGTGACGGATGCGATCAAGTTGGAGGTGGGATTACATCAGGGATCGGCTCAGAGCCCTTTCTTATTTGCAATAGTGATGGACAGATTGACAGACGAGATTAGACAGGAGTTCCCGTGGACTGTGATGTTTGCTGATGACATTGTGATCTGTAGGGAAAGTAAGGAGCAGGTTGAGGAGACCCTGGAGAGGTGGAAATATGCTCTAGAGAGGAGAGGAATAAAGGCCAGTAGGACCACTGAGACAGAATACATGTGAGTAAATGAGAGGGAGGTCAATGGAATGGTGAGGGTGCAGGGAGTAGATTTGGCAAAGGTGGATGAGTTTAAATACTCGGGATCAACAATACAGAGTAATGGGGACTGTGGAAGAGAAGTGAAGGAGAGAGTGCAGGCAGGGTGGAGTGGCTGGAGAAGAATGTCAGGAGTGATTTGTGACAGACGGGTATCAGCAAGAGTGAAAGGGAAGGTCTACAGGATGGTAGTGAGACCAGCTATGTTATATGGGTTGGAGACGGTGGCACAGGAAACAGAGCTGGAGGTGGCAGAGTTAAAGATGCTAAGATTTGCATTGGGTGTGACAAGGATGAATAGGACTACAAATGAGGACATTAGAGGGTCAGCTCAAGTTGGATGGGTGGGAGACAAAGTCAGAGAGGCGAGATTGCGTTGGTTTGGACATGTGCAGACGAGAGATGCTGGGTATATTGGGAGAAGGATGTAAGGACAGAGCTGCCAGGGAAGAGGAGAAGAGAAAGGCCTAAGCGAAGGTTTATGGATGTGGTGAGAGAGGACATGCAGGTGATGGGCGTAACAGAACAAGATGCAGAGGACAGAAAGATATGGAAGAAGATGATCCACTGTGGCAACCCCTAACAGGAGCAGCCGAAAGAAGAAGAAAAAGATTTTATGTATTCTTCAGTCTTCCGTCTTCATCAGATCCTTCCATGAGAACCCTAAATCCAAAGAGGACTGTTTTCATTTATGTTAGGTAGAATGCCCAGAGGGGGCTGGGTGGTCTCGTGGTCTGGAATCCCTGCAGATTTTATTTTTTTCTCCAGCCGGCTGGAGTTTTTTTTTGTTGTTTTTTTTCTGTCCTCTCTGGCCATCGGACCTTACTCTTATTCTATGTTAATTAATGTTGACTTATTTTCTTTTCTTACTGTGTCTTCTATTTTTCTATTCTTCATTATGTAAAGCACTTTGAGCTACATTTTTTGTATGAAAGTGTGCTGTATAAATAAATGTTGTTGTTGTCTTGTGTGTGTGTATGAATCAGTATGTGCTTCTTAAATTGGCTTTCTCTTATGTCGACAGGACACAGAATACATTACAGTGATGATGTTACGGCTCTCTGAACAATTTAAATACTAAGATGTACACTTAATATAATTTGTGTGATGATAGAAATTAAAGCATGTATAAAACACTGAGGCACGTTGGCACAGTGGTAGCGACGAGCTGGCACCCTGTCCATAGATTGTTCCTGCCTCCCGCCTAATGCTTTCTGCACGACACTCAGTAAAATTTATTGCAGCAGTCTCTTTCAAATGTACTAACCCCCGATTTCTGTCCTTCCTTTTCTTTCTCCAAATGACCAATCACCAGACAATCAGCTCTTTAATAAATGTCAGGGCATCCTTATGCTTAGAACTCTGATTCTCCAAAACTTTTGAGGAGCATTGAAATATCTTCATGTTTAATTATTCCATCAATCTATCCATCCTGGGTCGCGCCAGCCCCAGCAAGCATATGGCACGAGGCAGCAACAATGGGGTGCCAGCTCATCGCAGATGCTGTGCCACTGAGTCCTTGCATATGTAATCATTATCAATATCCATTCATCCATTATCCAACCCACTGTATCCTAACTACAGGGTCACGGGGTGCAAGGCAGGAAAGAAACCCTGGGCGGGGTGCCAGCCCACTGCAGCATTATCAATATACATTATTTAAATGAAGTTTAAAATGAATCTGTATAATGCAATATATGCTTTAATGCTTTTCATCTTTAAAATATCAAGAGCTCCACGAAGATAGCGCCTGGAAATCTAATTGACTTAGTAGGCAGTCATCATCTGTAAATACGCGGCTGTCTCTTCTGTTAAATTAAATTGAATTCCTTTATTGTTATGACATGGGACAATGAGATTCAATATGCAGATCCTCCATAAACTTATTTTCCTATAAAATTGTAAAATAGGATAAAAAACTGAAAAATATACAATATGAAAACATAAGTGGCTCAGGTTGTGCAATATTACAACTGTAATCCAAATTTACAGTGAGGCAATTGTACTTGATGGACTGATTGAGTGCATTTAGAACTATTGGAATGAAATTGTTTCTGAACCGTGAGGTCCCAACAGGAAAAGCTCTGAAGCATTTGCCGAATTGCAGAAGTTCAAATAGACTGTGTGCATGGTTGAGGCAGTGTGTGCTAGAAGCTGTACCCTGTGAATTCTCTGCGCTCTTGACACAATTTGCCATAGAGCTTTCCCATCAGTTGGTGTAGAGCTGTGATTCCACACTCCGATATAGTGGCTTAAATACTCTGAGTGGTGCACTGACCGTGACAATGCTGAAGAAGCTATTGTATTTGGAATAGTTTGACCATTCTGTGCACCATTATATAGTTACAGGTTGATTACAATCCAATGCCTTGAACTGATACACTGAAATTAACTGCAAATTGTTTATCTGATAAAGCCGCGTCAGGGATGTGAATCTAAAAAATAAAGGGAAGCCACCCAGGAACAGTAGCACTGCTTTAACGCTGGGTGCTGCCAGTTTGCAAAACCAAGCGGAGAACTTGTGTATGGCAGGGATTGACCTGGCATGAAAATGTGCGTGGCTTTATGCCAAGTTTAGTTTTTATACATCATGATGTGAGCATGGAAACGGGCGTATGCAACATTTTCCTGCGTACGCACCATTTATACATGAGGCCCCTGGACTTTTTTTGTGCATACTCACATTTCTAGTTTTGTCAGTATGGCATGTTTTAATATGAATTCTATACACGGCATTATACATGAAGCCCCCGGTGACAGTCCTACTACCGTCACAAAAAGGACATTGATAAATGCCTCATTTTTAATAACTCAGATCACGTACCTTATCAAAGCCAGGTTGTATGTAAGGTGCTTGCAGCACATCTCATTACTCAGCTAACTATTTTGTGGATCATTCCCCTGTTGGGCCACCCAAAAAGAAGAGTGTTAAAAGTACACAATTCTTTGAAGGTATTTTAAAAAGCAATGTTTAGGCTGCAGTTTAACGTTAGAGACGTCCTTTAAAAGTAATTAGCTACATTTCTGAACGCAGAGCACTAATGTCCATTCAGGATTGAACTTGGATTGTATGCATACTGCATGGGAAACACTCCAGGATACAATGACTGCCTGCTGTTCTTTGACAAGGAAGGTCCTGATATGAATCCTCCATAAAACAGAGTTTGTTTACAAAGCCCCCCACACACTTTTTTCTTTCTATGGTGTATGTTGAACATTCATACTGACTAGCAGTGCATTTATAAAGTAATGTGTTTTTTTTCCACACATGGTACTGCTGAATATTCTCTCCTTGCTTTAGCAGTTTATCAGTTGTGCACACGACTCTCGCAAATTCCGTGCAACAGGAATCATCTTATTGAAAAGGGACCCCGACAGACAAATGCTCTGTAATAACTGGGGGAGAGTCAATGGATACAAGAAAAATCACAGCAATTTTCCAGATGTTATCAATTAGTATCTTTACTATATTATACTATAGTATATTTACAAATCTATATTGGTTGACTGTATAGCAAAGACGGCACTTTTTACTGCATTGTCTCCATGTTTATGTAAATCACAATATCTGCACGTTGATTAAAGTTGTCGCCACGGATGAGTTATTGTGATATCCTCACTAAACAAGTTCAATAATAGAGGCAACAAACACTGGAGTTGCACAAAGAACCAGAATTGCAGTTTAAAATCCACAGCAAACCCAGTTTTAGTTATATTAACTGTGAATGCTATTAAAAATACTTTATATGCATAAGCTACCTACTCAGTGTTCATACATATTTTAGACTTGAACTGCATGAGGCGGTTTAGAAGTAAGCAAAAAATACTCTTAAGGCCATGTTTGAATAAGGCTATCACGTTGGAATTAGTGCTGTGCAGTGTACTAGTGCTAAAAAAGTATTGAACTATCAAACTTGTAAAATGGTAAATGTCAGCATTATTCAGGACACTTGCAAGCCCAGACACTCTGACTTCTCGCTTAGGCTCTCAACCAAACCAACATCTAGGCCTTTAATGACTTTTTAGGCACGGCCATCAGCAGGGTGTCTGTCTGTAGAGAGAGTGTCATCATCAAGAGGTTTACTGACCTCGGCAATGACATTCATGTGACTCTGACTCCTCCTATGAAGTCAGTAGACGGATTCAGGGGGGAGGGGGTCATGAGGTCACTGGTAAGGGTGTGTGGAGCTCCTGATATCTGTAAAAGGATGAAGGTCCAAGTCTTTAGAGTCCTGGTGCTTCCTGTTTGAGACATGGATGCTATGCAGTGACCTGAGATGAAGACTGGACTCCTTTATGTGTGTCTCTTTGGAGAGTCCTTGGGCCCCGCTGGTGTGACTGTGTTGCTCACCGAGTCCCAAATGAGGCACATGACCTGCATTGTAAGGGAGCATCATTTACGACACTACAGCCATATGGTGTGATTCCTTGAGGGTGATCCGACTTGCAGGATCCTCTTGGCTGGATCAGGCCAAGGGGACGCCCATGTAACACCTGGCTGTGGTAGATAGAAGGTCATTTCTGGAGGGTGGGACTGGATCGCATGTCCACCTGGGGGGTTTCCAACTAGGATCCTGAGCTGTTCCGTCATGTGGTGAGTGCGGCAATGCGCTGTACCCCCAACCTTATGCAGGCTCCCCAACCTTAATACATCTTTTTGGGAGGGTGTGACAAGTCGTTTACTTCAAGTGCATATCTTATATTCACAAACATTCCTGCCCATTCACCGCGTGAACTTTTAAAATCCTCAAAGACACTGATAAAGTAGATTTGGCCAAAATCTTTTAGCTTACCTATGAATCACCTACTCAAGGACATCAATAGAAACGAAGGGGAATTGCATTTAAAACTGACGCCAGGAAGCTCTTCTTTACACAAGGAGTTGTTGGACTCTGAGAAAAATTGCCGAGACATGGAGTTGAAGCAGAGACCTCGACAACTTTTAAGAATTATCTGGATGAGATATCGGGACAGCTGAGTCATTTAGCTAAACAGACGGGCTTGATGGACTGAATGGTCTCCTCTCGTTTGTCACATTTATGTTCTTATGCAATTCTTTTATATTTCTATCCAACACCATCTTTTTTAAAATTAATAAATCTTTGAGATCTTTGTCTAAAAAAAAAAAGTTCAGTTAAGAAAATGAAATACATGAAAACATACAAACGTTGCACATACAGTATACTCGTGGGTTAAATCCGACGCTATTGTCGTAACACTGAACAGCATCAACATCTTATTATTCACTTCTCGTACTTCCTGTTCGTTGGTGTCTTTGATGCCAATCTGGTATCTCATATTACAGAAAGGGTTTCCCCTTGAAACGAGTTGGGTGTTGTGTTTTTTAACTCGTGCAAAGTGCCCTCCACATTTGCACGTCAATTTTTTTTTTTTTGGAGACTTTATGACTGTAGACCATGTCTCGTAATCAGAAGCCTGCCAAATTAATGAGCACCTCTGATCTTTGCAGTTCCAAATCACCGG
>JANRMT010033910.1:0-10184 GCA_026402145.1 Polypterus bichir lapradei | reverse complement strand
ATAGATAGATAGATAGATAGATAGATAGATAGATAGATAGATAGATACTTTATTAATCCCAAGGGGAAATTCCCATACTCCAGCAGCAGCATACTGATACTAAACAATATTAAATTAAAGAGTGATAACAATGCAGGAATAACAGACAATAACTTTGTATAATGTTAACGTTTACCCCCCCAGGTGGAATTGAAGAGTCGCATAGTGTGGGGTCTCCTCAGTCTGTCAGTGGAGCAGGACGGTGACAGCAGTCTGTCACTGAAGCTACTCCTCTGCCTGGAGATGACACTGTTCAGTGGATGCAGTGGATTCTCCATGATTGACAGGAGTCTGCTCAGCGCCTGTCGCTCTGCCACGGATGTCAAACTGTCCAACTCCATGCCTACAATAGAGCCTGCCTTCCTCACCAGTTTGTCCAGGTGTGAGGCGTCCATCTTCTTTATGCTGCCTCCCCAGCACACCACCGCCTAGAAGAGGGCGCTCGCCACAACCGTCTGATAGAACATCTGCAGCATCTTATTGGAGATGTTGAAGGACGCCAGCCTTCTAATGAAGTATAGTCGGCTCTGTCCTCTCTTGCACAGAGCATCAGTATTGGCAGTCCAGTCCAGTTTATCATCCAGCTGCACTCCCAGGTATTTATAGGTCTGCGCCCTCTGCACACAGTCTCCTCTGATGATCACAGGGTCCATGAGGGGCCTGGGCCTCCTAAAATCCACCACCAGCTCCTTGGTTTTGCTGGTGTTCAATTGTAGGTGGTTTGAGTCGCACCATTTAACAAAGTCCTTGATTAGGTTCCTATACTCCTCCTCCTGCCCACTCCTGATGCAGCCCACGATAGCAGTGTCAGGTGCAGGTCATCATTCGGTCTAACCCAGGGGTGTTCAACTCTGGTCCTGCTGGGCCACAGTGGCTGAAGGTTTTCATTCTCACCATCTTCTTAATTAGTGAGTCATTTTTGCTGCTGATTAACTTGTTCTGCCTTTGTTTTAATTAACTTGACTCAGACCCCTTACCTGTTTCTTTTTCCTTAATGAGCAGCCACACAATAAAGAGACAGAAAACAATCCGCCACATGACAAACTAACCCGAAAATAAAGAAACGTTGGTCTGCTCAGGTCATCAAAACATCTTAAAGGTCGTCTTAGAAAAAACAGAAAATCAACAGTCTGCTGTGACGGAATGAAAGCAGCAACAAGTCATGATATTCGATAACGGCTTTAATTAACTGCAAGAATTGGTTTCCATCCATCCATTATCCAACCTGCTATATCCTAACTACAGGGTCATGGGGATCTGCTGGAGCCAATCCCAGCCAACACAGGGCGCAAGGCAGGAAACAAACCCCGGGCAGGCCGCCAGCCCACCGCAGAGAATTGGTTTCTCATTAAGAAAATGGTTGGAGTGAAATTGGTTGGAGTCTGAAGCCCCAGTTTAGCTGGTCATCTATCGGCTCATTTCACGTCTCATTTCTGTTTGGCTGCCATTTAATGAAGAAACGAATCAATTCAGAGGACTGAATCCCTAAAAACAGGGCCATCAAAATGAAGGGGAAAGGAGTGAATTAGCAATGAAAACTGGGCACTGAGTAGGAAGAGGGTTAGAATGAAAACCTGCAGCCACTGCGGCCCACCAGGACTGGAGTTGGACACCCCGGTCTAACCTGAATATCTTTAGAATGTGAGGGTCGCTCAGCGTCATGGGGAGGTTGTGCAAATTCCACACAGGTGGCGACCAACCTGGAAACTGAAGCCCACCATGAAAGGCACTATATTACTGAGTGGTAGTTGATACGGTGGCTGACACCCAATTGGGTGGCGGGTGCTGTTCTCCACCTACCCTGAGGTGTGACTAATCCACTCACATTTGAATGTCAGGCAAGCACCCCAATCAACCCCGGAGCAGCACCGGCACGACTATTTAAAAATCATCCTTCACCGCTGACCTCTTAACACAGTGACGGTAACCCCAGAATCACAAACAGAATCACATCCATTCTGGGGCTGAAGGACACCAGCGTAGATGAGAAGACCCGAGACTGGCATTGAATGGTTACTCCAGTGGTCTGTGTGATAAGGTTAGGTCCATGGTGGTGCACTCAGGGTGTGGTGTGGGTAGGTGGTAGTGAAGCGGAGCAACTCCAAGGCATAAGTGAGGTTTCCTGGCAGTCAAACTGGCGAACCCTGAGGTTTGTGATTACACCAACTGCGCCCACAAATGCATGTTTGTTATCCTTCTCAGGGATATCCATGCATTTTTAGCAGACACTACAAGAGGCCTGCAAGATGGGAGACGGCAGCTGTCAGCATCTCAGCCAGCTGGAAAAACCTGTTGGGGTGAACTGGTGAGGCAGAGAGAGTGGGTATGAGCTGTTATGAATGGATTAATGATCGCCGCAGGAGACCTGCTTTCCCAAGTAGACTTTAATTATTTATTGGTTTTTAGTCTGCACATGATTCACTGGATTTTATCATTATGTATTTATTTATTTATTTAATGGATTTTTCACTTTGCGATTTTGAACCCCAGACTGACTTATAGAAATAAAAGCGCTTGGCACAGTTTATGTACCTCAGTGTCTTTTACACAAGCAAAAGGGAAAAGTGATGGTGAGATCAACAGAAATTATGCAGCCACTATTCCGATTCCGTAGTGGTGAAGAAGGAGCTGAGTCAGAAGACAAAGCTCTCGATTTACCAGTTGATCTACTTCCCTACCCTCACCTACGGTCATGGGCTTTGGGTAATGAGCAAAAGGAGGAGATTGTGGGTACAAAGGCCCAAAAATGAGCTTTCACCATGAGGTCACTAGTTAAGCTATGAGTCAACTGATGCGATTTGAACATCTGATATGGACGCCTCCTATTCATCGACCTGTGGATGTTTTATGGGCTCAACCAGCTAGGAGAAGACCCCAGGGAAGTCCCAGAGCCCACAGGGATAATTATATCTCCCAGATGACCTGAGAACGCCTTGGGATCCCAGAGTATGTGTTGGCAAGTGTGGCTGGGGAAAAGGACATTGTGAAAGACCAGCCCGGCAACAGACAGACACGGACACCAGATATCCCAAAAACACGCACTGTTGCACACACACAAATCTCAAGTCTCTGTCCTTTTTACATCTCAGCCACCTTCACTCCTCTCTCGCAAGCTCTGTCTTCTCCCTCCCAACTCCGGCTCCTCGAATGGAGTAAGGCGGCCCCTTTCATCCTGCCCCAGATGTGCTCCAGGTGCTTCCTGATCTTCTTCCGGCAGCGCTTCCTAGTGTGGCAGAAGTGCTGCCGTCCCGAGCTCCATAATTGTCCGGGCACCCTCTAGCGGTGGCCATGGGCCCCAACAGTGATGAGCTTCCAAGCCCTGTTCCCACGGCCCCCATGCAGACCAGGGTGGCTGCCCTCTCGTGGCCCAGGGGAGGTATTGTTCCTCTCCCAGTCCTTCCAGGTGTCCTGGCTGGGCAGGACCTCCAGCTGTCCGCCACAACATATTAGCCTCACCGCTAAGTCGGATAAGCAGAAGAAAGTGAATGAACGAATGAATGAATAAATGAATGTACAAACCAATAAACGAATGAATGGACGAACAAATGAAAGAACGAATGAATGGCTGACAAAATTATATTTTTATATTTTATACAATTAAATACAAAGGTCAGTATTATGTCACAACTCGGGCTATTCAGGTTGCATTGTTTCATCCAAATCACCTGACTTGTACCTCTGAGTGTGTTTGTGTGGAAATTCCATCCATCCATTTTCCAACCCATTGAATCCGAACACAGGGTCCTGCTGGAGCCAATCCCAGCCAACACAGGAACCAATCCCGGGCAGGGTGCCAACCCACCGCAGGACAATTTAGAATCACCAATCCACCTAACCTGCATGTCTTTGGACTGTGGGAGGAAACCAGAGTACACCCACGGGGAGAACATGCAAACTCCACGCAGGGAGGACCCGGGAAGCGAACCCGGGTCTCCTAACTGCGAGGCAGCAGCACTACCACTGTGCCACCGTGCCACCCTGTGTGGAAATTCTGACTTGAAAATTCAGATCCACCATCTGTCCAAGAGCAAAACTGCTGCACTCCACAGTGCACGTGAGGGGCTGTAAGGGATCAGATAAATGTCGATCAAAGTCACTTTCAGCGAATCGTGTGTTATTGTTACATGTCCAGCCCTATTCTACTGATGTCACTCTTGATGTGCCTGTCGATGTCGGTTGAGATGCATCGGGAGATCAGTCATAATGAATTCATCTCTGAGATTTATTGAACAAATTAAAAAGATCAACATGACAGAATTACAGATAGACTAAGAAAACCCTCCGACAACCCTAACTTTAACCATTATTAAAAATCACATCTTTACAGAAGACACTGTGGAAGACAGCCCAGACACAGACAGGTAGACATGTTTTAAGCACCACACGCACACATTTATATTACAATAAAGTGCTCACCCACAACCCCAGTACTCCCCCAAAGTCAAGGCCTTCTATCCAATGACTTCTTCAAGCCGCCTCCACTCCTCTCCACCAAGCTCTGTCCTTCTCCACACCTGACTCCTGCCATCGAATGGAGGGAGGCGGCCCCTTTTATAATCACCCAGACGAGCTCCAGGTGCCTCCCAATTAGCTTCCGCTGGCACTCCCCAGTGTGGCGGAAGTACCGGCTGCGCATTCGGAAGCACTCCGGGTGTCCCTGGTCTTTTTCCCCCCAGTACTTCCTGGTGTGGCGGAAGTCCTGAGGGCCATGGCTCCTCAAGCATGTGGGCGCCCCCTGGCGGTGACCATGGGCCCCTAGAGGGTTGAGCTTCCAAGCTCCATTCCCGTGGACCCCAAAGCCACCAGGGCAGTCGCCCCCTCATGGTCTGGAGGAGACATAATCCCTCCTCCAGTCCTCCTGGGCATCTCAGCTGGGTAGCACCCCCAGCCATTCACCACAACACACTGTGAGTATGGTTCAAGAGAAACTTGTGAGGTTTTTGCCACATTTTCTAAACACAAAGAGAATGATATTAGATGTAATATCTGCTGACTATGCTGGATCGATGATTGTGGACTAAACTGTGAGGCAGCAGTGCCGACCAATGCACCAACAACACTTAAAGGACCGTGTCACCATCATAATCAGGTCAAAACTACTTCAGTTCCTCCTTTTCCTTTGACTTCAATGCATTTGAGTTCTCAAACATTTTGCTTAATTCATGGGAAAGCGAACCTGGCGGGGTTCTTCCGTCACTATTGACAAGTGACGAAACTCTCTTGAAAAAGAGGCCCTTTTGAAAGAAATACTGCGAGAATTAACAGGACCATTTGGAAATGTAATTTAATACGTCCCTCCAAATGAATCCTGTTAAACCCCAGCGTGCTCTTTTTAGCGAATTGGATTCCTGCACCGAATTAGGTTTGCCCGATCACCATAGAATAATTACTAATTAAGTTAAAACCTTCCACTTGTGTCCTTGAACCACTTCCAACTGGATTTCTCAAAGAAATTTCGGATGTGCTCATTGATGGTGTGCTTGACATAGTGAACACGTCTTTAGCTACAGGGGTCTTCCCAAATTGACTGCATTAGTTAAACCCCTGCTTAAGAAAATTAATCTCGACTCCTCTGTACTTGACAACTTTAGACCGATTTCTAACCTGCCCTTTCATGTATAATTCTAGTAAAGCAGTGTGACAGTAGAGGGCGGTGGCGTTCCTCCAAACCTGCAGACAACACATCCAGACACCAGGTAAAAGTATCAGAAATAATTTTAATTTCATATATAATGTGCACAAAGCACCTCCACCTCCACAATCTATACTAATAAAAGGCAAAGCCCTCACTGACTGACTCACTCACTCACTCACTCACTCACTCACTGACTCATCACTAATTCTCCAACTTCCCGTGTAGGTAGAAGGCTGAAATTTGGCAGGCTCATTCCTTACAGCTTACTTACAAAAGTTAAGCAGGTTTCATTTCGAAATTCTACACGTAACGGTCATAACGGTCGATAACGGTCGACAACGTCCGCCATGTTGAACTTTCTTATTTATGGCCCCATCTTCACGAAATTTGGTAGGCAGCTTCCCTGCGCTAACCAAAACCGAAGTACTTACTTATTTCGGTGGTATGACACCACTGTCAGCCGCCATATTGAATTTTCCAAACATCACTAAGTCTCCAACTTCCCGTGTAGGTAGAAGGCTGAAATTTGGCAGGCTCATTCCTTACAGCTTACTTACAAAAGTTGGGCAGGTTTCATTTCGAAATTCTACGCGTAACGGTCATAACTGGAACCTACTTTCGTCCATATACTGTAATAGCCTGCAGCTCAGTCGCCGTGTGAGGCGGAGTTGCGTCTCTCATCATCACGCCTCCCACGTAATTGAGTGACTGCCCATATAAGGTAAATATTCGCAGGTGAAGGACTGTGCTTAGCATATTCATAAGTGCAGCTACTGCGGAAAGCCAATATGAAGAATGCTACAAGGCCACTGAACGCACCGCAGGCGCTCCAAGCGCAAGATCCTCGCGCGCACTACCGCCAACTCCATGGCAGGATTCTGGACAATATTATTTGCCAGACACAGACCAGATTTCAAGACCACGAAAAACTGATGTTAGTCACGCTCCTCGACCCCCAGAAGTTTCGGGAATACAAGAAAAATTTCCCGCATGCAGCCTTCTCCAGTTTAACACAAGAGCCATGGAGCGCTTTTTGATCTGTCTCGGCTAAAAACAGAACTGACTGTAATGTATGCCATGGATGATTTTGCAGGAAAATCTCCCACTGATCTCCTTGACTTCCTTCATCAGAAAAATCTGAATGAGAGCATGGGGCAGCTGTTCACATTGGTATATTTGGCGGTGACCATTCCCGTGTACACTGCTTCTGTCGAGCGGACATTTTCAGCCCTAAAGCGAATTCAAACTTATGCCAGAAATATGACAGCGCAGGTTCGACTTTCAGCATTAGCCTCGATGGCGATAGAAAGGGACTTTTTGATGGAACTGAAGCGCATGGATATTCTGTACGACAGAGTAGTTGAACTGTTTTTGAGGAAAGAGAGGAGGATGGATTTTGTTTACAAATAATCGGAATTTTTGGTGAGTAAAATGTTGCGATTTTGCTAAATAATATTGCAAGTTTATGAGTTATTATTGATGTTTTTTATGTGTGTCGCAGCTGTAGCTGCAGTAGAAAAGAACTTGTTCACCCCTGGTTTGTCTATTCAATAAAGGCATTTATTGTGGCTACGGGAGTTATCTATCTGCGATGCAATGGCTCTTTATACTGTATTTCTGCATATTAAGATGGTTTTTATAACCATAAATTAGTTTTTGAGGGGCGGGTGGATTCAGACGGAGCACTACTGAAGGGCTAGGTGTGAAATGCACGGTCCGCCACCGAGTTACGTTATTTTTAAAATGTTTCCTTTTCTTTTTCATAACTTCTTTGACACTGCGAAACGCGGGTATTTTGCTATATATTATAAATCAAACGCCCGCTCCACAACAGACAACTAAAGCCGTGAGGTCCGAATATCGCTTTTAGATTAGCAGGCACCCCTTCTGTAACAACAGGATTTTTAAGCCTTATGATAATGTTCCCGCACGGAGGGTTTAGAGAGACGCACGTTCCTCCGTGCAGGAACATTATCATAAGGCTTAACAATCCTATTGTTACACCTTCTACGTGCACCCAACCGTCCTTATTATGGAGTCTTCCTTGCTGTACTGCTGGCTGCTTCTATCCATTCAGCTTCCCAGCTCTTTATTTAAACAGTTTTTTTTCTCACTTTTCCGCTCCTTCGCTGTCTTCTCCCTTTTCGTTCGAAATACGCGCCTCCTTGCCTTTAGCGATTTGGGTAGTAAACACTTCGATGAATGAAATCTGTTATCTTTACAACGGTTGACAAACACGGAATGTAACTTGAACACAACACGTCCTCCAAATACGAACCTGATTGAAAGAAATAATGATAATCAAATCCTTGATGACAGCAACACTCATAACACTCACAAAACAATTACATTGACAATCAGGTTGCGTTATTTTTAAAATATTTCCTTTTCTTTTTCATAACTTCTTTAACACACGACTTCTCAGCTGCAAAGCGCGGGTATTTTGCTAGTACACAATAAAAATCAACAATAATCAACTATAAATCCTCCTCTCCACCCAGCAGCTCCGTTACACTTCCTCCCAACTCCAGTTCTGCTTGCTGGGTTTCCCACAATCCTTTATATAGTCCTTGACCCGGAAGTGCTCCTGTCCTCCAGTCCATGTGATTCACTAGCACTTCCGGCTTGGTTGAAGATTCATATTTTTCTTCTGTTCTTCTGTCCCAGTGACTTGCAACTCCTTCCGGGCTATAGGGAAAATAGAAATCCCTGTGTCTCCTTGCAGCATCCTCCGATGGCACCCACGGCACCCAGCAGGGCTGTGAAGTCGAAATTCCATCTCCTATGATGCCCTGCGGGAATCCGGGGCACTTCCATGCTGCAGGGAGGACTCCATCTAGTGGCCTGGATGTATTGACCAGGATAGGCTGCCAGCCATCTCTCACAGCAGTTTTCAATTAAATGACTACTTGAACACTCTTATTTTTGAGAAGTTACAGTCAAGTTTTAGAACAAATCCTAGTAAATAATCTGCTCTCCTTAAAGTAGGGATTCCAGACAGAGGTCACGTATCTGTTCTTGTTCTTTCGGACTTGATCGCAGCATTTGAAACCATAGACCACGGTATTCTTATAAATCGCCTTTCACATCTCTGACAGTATCTTAAATTAGTTTCAGTATTATTTAATGGGTAAGAAATCTTTCTTACTGTAGATGTGATTGTAACACAGATGCCTATGATATTGGAGTATTATTGGAGTAGTACCACAAGGATCTACTCTGGACCTTCTGTTATTTTCAATCTATATGCTCCCATAAGTCCACATTATCTCAAAACACAACATAAACTACCATAACTATGCAGCTGACACGCGGCTTTACTTATCTATAGTAAAGCCTGATGATCTGGGCTCTCTTATCCAATGTCTGTGTTGTATTTCTAAATAGATGAGTAGTCATTTCCTAAGATTAATTAAGAAACAAATGTTAATTGTTAGTAAAAATGGAAATAGTGAAGGTAATTAGAAATAAATTTGATCCCTGAGCATTAAAAGTCAAGGAGGAAGTAAAGGATTTAGGTGTAGTATCCAGCAGCCATATCACATGCACTTGAGAAGAGGTCATCCACCTGACACTAAGCACATCCAGGCCCGACCAGTACTTGGATGGGAGACCATCTAGGAAAACCTTGGGTTGCTGCTGGAAGAAGTGTTGGTGGGACCAGCAGGGGGTCCTTACCCACTGGTCTGAATGTGGATCCACTGCCCCAGTGCATTGATGGGGACGCTCACTGTGCTGTAAAAATTGCGAGGTCCTGTCCCTCTGTTGTCATAAAAGATCCATGGGCATCATTCGTAAAGAGCAGGATGTATCCCGACAGCCACACTAAATTGCCCACCACGGCCTAGTCATTTAGTCATTCTGGCCCCCTAATTGTCTCCTCTCTCTAATTGGCTATCTATCTGACCACTTTACTACCTAACAGCTCATGTGTGGTTAGTGTACTGGCACAAAATGGCTGACATCACATCATCCAGGTGGATGTTGCACATTGGTGATGGTTAAAGTGGCTCCTCATTCACTGAAGCAATTTAAGTAGTGAGAGAAGAGCTATAAAAATGTAAAGAATTCTTATTATTATGGCAGCATGGTGGCGCAGTGGGTAGCGCTGCTGCCTCGCAGTAAAGAGACCTGGGTTCACTTCCCGGGTCCTCCCTGCGTGAAATTTGCATGTTCTCCCTGTGTCTGCGTGAATTTCCTCCCACAATCCTAACACATGCAATTTAGGTGAATTGGTGATCCTAAGTTGTGCCCTGTGGTGGGCTGGCGGCCTGCCCGGGGTTTGTTTCCTGCCTTGCGCCCTTTTATTGGCTGGGATTGGCTCCAGCAGACCCCCGTGACCCTGTAGTTAGGATATAGGGCGTATCTATCTATCTATCATGCTTTTCATATCTATCTATCTATCTATCTATCTATCTATCTATCTATCTATCTATCTATAGTGCCTTTCATATCTATCTATCTATCTATCTATCTATCTATCTATCTATCTATCTATAGTGCCTTTCAT
>JANRMT010033901.1:1318-12321 GCA_026402145.1 Polypterus bichir lapradei | reverse complement strand
TTCAATATGGCGGCCGACAGTGGCGTCATACCATCGAAATAAGTACATACATCGGTTTCGGTTAGCGCAGGGAAGCCGCCTACCAAATCTCGTGAAGATGGGGCCATAAATAAGAAAGTTCAACATGGCGGACGTTGTCGACTGTTATCGACCGTTATGACCGTTACGTGTAGAATTTCGAAATGAAACCTGCTTAACTTTTGTAAGTAAGCTGTAAGGAATGAGCCTGCCAAATTTCAGCTTTCTACCTAGACGGGAAGTTGGAGAATTAGTGATGAGTCAGTCAGTCAGTCAGTCAGTCAGTCAGTCAGTGAGTGAGGGCTTTGCCTTTTATTAGTATAGATTAAGTAATTAAAAATTAAGTAATTTGATTATGTTTATGATTTAATATGTATTCAAGTGTTGTATTTTTAGTATCACAAGGAAAGCAACAAAAGCCTGCAGTGTAAATTCTAGCTAAATAAAAACTGGATTGTACAATATTTTCACACATAAGTGAAATGTTAATAAATCTGGCTTCTTCATTATCAATATGTAAAGGACAAGTGGAACTACTATAGATATTTTATACCATACAAAACAAAATGTAGGCAGATATTTCTTAGATATAGGATAATAAAATTAGACACCAACAACTTCTGTATCACACATAGTTGCTCACACTTTCGTTGCAAGCTTACATAAGTCGTCAAGTTTTTATCTCTTGTCATTTTAAACATCTCTAAATCAAGGCCTTATATTACCTAGCTTTAACAACATATTCAGGAGGAAAACAGTTTTATGGAGCAAGCACAGAAATGAGATAGGCCGGACGCAACGTAGAGTGTCATGCAAGTTTGGGGGAGGGGGTGCTGGTGGCAAAAATGCAATCAGTACATATTTTGAGTTTACATTTAGATTGATGTTATCAACTGATGATCCATTTCTAGAGTACAAACCATAAAAGTAATACAATTTTAACTAAAAACAAGTTGATTTGGGAGTAATGTGTCAAGGAATGTACCACATGAAAGCTTTCAGTGTCTTCCTCTAAAGTCATGGGCTGCAACAAAACTATGATGGTGCTTGTACAGGAACTAGTTTACGAGCACACATGTTAACATTAGGCAACATAAAATGAACATACAGTATATCTACAGTATATGTTATTTTTTCCATATTTCAGGGATCAGTTTTTCTTTAAGGTAGCATCTCTAAAGACATCAGGTAAACCAGGCAGTGTATTATTTCCTAAAACACATGATGAGGTCAGAGCAAATGTCCCCAGTGAAATTAATTAAATGACTGGCTATTCATTCCATTCACTAATTATGTAATCTCAGCCACAAACAGAATGTTTATGTGAGCAAAAAGGGGAATGATATACTGTATATGAATAATAGCTTACTTTGCCTCTAGTAAATTACAGACTTTAAAGGCAATCACTTCAACTGTCTTGGTCAAGAAAACAAAATTAAGAAAATCATTAAATTGCTTCTCTGTCTGCTTTTCAAAATAAATATATTTTGAAATGATGTAAATTGGTGGTATCTCTGTCTGCTAAATAGGTAGCTGATCTACAACAACAAAAAACTGTAATATTTTAACTGGGTTTACATAAGCAAATTCCCTGATTTTTAGGTTTGGGAATTCAGTTAAAAAAAAAAGCGTGCATATGCACTTATTGAAAACTTTTTTATAGCTTTACTTGTTGGAGTGAAATGGGGGCAATGAACAAGGCATGTTTTTCATTGTAGGAATACTGCAGTTTTAATGTGTAAACATATCTATTCATTCTTTTACTGAACCTGCTAATTGTAATTTTAAAGTTACTGTAAGCCAGAACATAACCAGTACTATCAGGCTTAAGTCTGAACTTAACCATAGCCAGAGTACCAATTCCCTGAAGGTCACATTTTGTCATATAGGCACTCTGCTCACTCAGGCCAATTTAAAGTTACCACTTAAAATAACATGCATGTCTAAAGGTTTTAAAAAAGTTAAGAACTCTGATCAAATACAACACGCAAGTATTTGGGGAATGTGCAAACTTTACAGGATTAAATAATACAGAAAAAGTAACATGTTAAATGATTTAACAGTATTTCGTTTTACACAGAATATTGGATTGCTTATTCAGTTCCTAATGTTGTAGCTTAGTCCCATATTCCTTTAATGTGCTCATTTTAAGTGACTTCATTTACACTTCCTGTGACACTGGATATAACTTTAAATAAGCTCAATCTGTACAATTTTCTAAATTTTTCATTATTGGTTTAAAGATAACTACCAGAGAAATTTTGTTAAAAATGCTGAGCAAGTCTGTTACTCTGATAAAGGTGTATGTGATTGAATATAAATTTCCAGAGATGAGTTTTAGCTTCTGGCTAGATGAAAGACTCTGTGCTTTTATTAATTTCTTCTCAAAGAACGTCTGAATAAATTAAACTATAAGGATGACACCAAGATTGAATCTTTTATGTTAACACCTGAAGTAAAGGTAAAACCAAGGTAGCTTCCATAACCTCTAATAACAACTGCAAAAACAGCACAGTTCATACATATTTTGGGAGCTCTACAACTATACATGTGACTCTCTCTTTTTCTCATAGATACTGCAACTATAGTTGTGCTTGAATGTTTGTGAACCCTTTAGAATTTTCTGTATTTCTGCATAAAAATATAAAATATCAAAAAATATAAAATATAAAATATCATCAGATTTTCACTCAAGTCCTAAAAGTAGATAAAGAGAAACCAGTTAAACAAATGAGACAAAATATTATACTTGGTCATTTATTTATTGAGGAAAATGGTCGAATATTACATATTTGTGAGTGGCAAAAGTATATGAACCTCTAGGATTAGCAGTTATTTTGAAGGTGAAATTAGACTCAGGTGTTTTCAATCAATGGGATGACAATCAGGTGTTAGTGGGCACCCTGTGTTATTTAAAGAACAGGGATCTATCAAAGTCTGCTTTTCACAACACATGTTTGTGGAAGTGTATCACGGCATGAACAAAGGAGATTTCTGAGGACCTCAGAAAAAGAGTTGTTGATGCTCATCACGCTGAAAAAAGTTACAAAACCATCTCTAAAGAGTTTGGACTCCACCAATCCACAGTCAGACAGATTGTGTACAAATGGTGGAAATTCAAGACCATTGTTACCCTCCCCAGGAGTGGTCAACCAACAAAGATAACTCCAACAGCAAGGCGTGTAATAGTCGGTGAGGTCACAAAGGACCCCAGGGTAACTTCTAAGCAACTGAAGGCCTCTCTCACATTGGCTAATGTTCATGTTCATGAGTCCACCATCAGGAGAACACTGAACAACAATGGTGTGCATGGCAGGGTTGCAAAGAGAAAGCCACTGCTCTCAAAAAAAAACATTGCTGCTCGTCTGCAGTTTGCTAAAGATCACGTGGACAAACCAGAAGGCTATTGGAAGAATGTTTTGTGGACGGATGAGACCAAAATAGAACTTTTTGGTTTAAATGAAAAGGGTTATGTTTGGAGAAAGGAAACCACAGCATTCCAGCATAAGAACCTAATCTCATCTGTGAAACATTTTGGTGGTAGTATCATGGTTTGGGCCTGTTTTGCTGCATCTGGGCCAGGACGGCTTGCCTTCATTGATGGAACAATGAATTCTGAAATATATCAGAGAATTCTAAAGGAAAATGTCAGGACATCATGAACTTAATCTCAAGAGAAGGTGGGTCATGCAGCTAGACAACGACCCTAAGCACACAAGTCGTTCTACCAAAGAATGGTTGAAGAAGAATAAAGTTAATGTTTTGGAATGGCCAAGTCAAAGTCCTGACCTTAATCCAATGAAAATGTTGTGGAAGGACCTGAAGCGAGCAGTTAATGTGAGGAAACCCACCAAACATCCCAGAGTTGAAACTGTTCTGTACAGAGGAATGGGCTAAAATTCCTCCAAGCCGGTGTGCAGGAATGATCAAAAGTTACTGGAAACGTTTAGTTGCAGCTATTGCTGCAAAGCGGGGGTAAACACCAGATACTGAAAGCAAAGGTTCACATACTTTTGCCACTCACAAATATGTAATATTCGATCATTTTCCTTAATAAATAAATGACCAAGTATAATATTTTTGTCTAATTTGTTTAACTGGTTTCTCTTTATCTACTTTTAGGACATGAGTGAAAATCTGATGATGTTTAGGTCATATTTATGCAGAAATATAGAAAATTCTAAAGGGTTCACAAACTTTCAAGCACAGCTGTACTACTTGGTTTAGTCTAAGTGCCTTACTTTATCAACAAAAAAATACTTTATAATCTCCTTAATAAAGACTAGGGGGCTTTGCCCCCTGCTCGCTTTGCTCGCCAAACCCAGTTTTTGTTTATCTGGATACACACTTTCAAGATTTTTTATTTCTTTGAATTGTTGCTATTTCATTAGTTTCACTTTTATTTCAGAACTTCTGTAAAAACAATATTTGGAATCTTTCGAGTCCAAATGTGCTGAATCTTTTTAATGAGGTCAGTGAAACATGTGTTAAATGACTTTGTACCATAATTTAGGATCGGTTTCTCTGTTTGGAATTTCAGCACCGACAAAACAATCTACATCATCAGCAGTTAATAATTTTTTTGCAAAGTAACCAATAAATGCATGTGAGGTAAACTCCATTTTAGAAACTCTCTGACTTAAACTTCAAAGCCTTACAATATTTACATACTTCTGACATATCACCTTTGTCCATATATTCGATCTCTATTTGCCTTTTTGTTATTTCTCTGAGTAATAATTTTTCTTTCTTTGTGCTAATGCGATGTTTACTTTCTTTGTTCTGACACTGTGTTTTTTTTCTGCATTTATTTTCTGTATCTTGCTCTGCATGTGTTTCTAGGAGTCTTTTGAATTCCAGTTTTTATTATCTCTAACCTGCTCTGCAAGTGTTTGCCCCCTTGTTTTTTAACCTGTTTATGACGTTTTACTTTGCTTTCTACTCTTTGTCTTTTATTTCTGACCTCGGTTTATCCTGCTTTTGTTTCAATACACCTGGTCCGTGGTGATTACTTTCCCTTTTTCGAGTAATAATTTCCTTTTGTTTGCGCTACTGCGATCTTCACTTTCTTTTTTTTATACTTTCTAATTTTCCTACTTTCATATTCTTTAACTTTCTCCACATGTGTATCGCGCCTTTTTTTTTTTTTTTTGAGCCTTTTCAATTCCACTGCTTTCATAATCTCTAACCTTCTCTGCATGTGTATAGCGCCAACATCTAGATTTGATGTGCTTTTTTTCCATTCCACTTGTTCCGGGCTGATAATTACTTTTCTTATTTTCTGAATTTACACCTAGATTATTATTTTTCTTTTTTTTTTCTCTCCAACACTTTTGAGTCTGTTTTCTCCGCGCTGCTTTCTTCTTCGCTTAGTCGTCTATGTTTCATTTATAACGTATTGTCCTTATACGCTTTATATGTGCTGAGAGCCCTGGATCTGTGTGTGCTCAAAGCCAAAACACGAGTGAGTGTGTTGTAAGTAAGTTATTTGGTTGTAAGTAGGGCGTGTCTTGCAAGAATCTCATGTTCTACGTCATCGCAAGATGGTCCTGGGTCAATCTCTTGGCACACAGTCTCATGTTTAAGGTCCCCGCGAGACGTTCCGTGGCCAATCTCTTTAGTCTCGCAGGTCTTTTAAGTGTCTTCCATGATCTTATAAGATCACGTCTCTCTCGAGGATTTTTTTTTTTATAATAGAGAGAAATTTCAGCTGCTTACACTGTACATTATTTTGTTAACTAGTTTTCACTCATCATATGTCCTCTTTCATATTTGATTATTACCATGAATATGTATGATCTTTAATCAGTATTATATGATTTTTTTGTATTGATATTTCACATAGACGCTATTGAATACATATGTTACATAAGTAAGATTTAAAATAACAAATGGAAGAACATTTTTAAAAATATCAAAATATACCCTTATCATGGGTAGAATCCAAGTGGTTTTGCGGGGTAATTATGTCTCTGAACACAACCTTAGCATATTAAGCATTTCATTCAGTTAAATATTTAAAAGTTCCCAGCTTGAAAGCTTCAACAGGTAGTAATCATTTTTTTTAGAGAAAGTGCTAAAATTCATTATGAAACTACATGATTGTTTTCTTATGAAATTAAGGAATTAAGCAATTTAATACTAAATGCCTCTAGCAAGGCTTTTCTTATTCATTCTTATCTCCCTACCAAGACAAGTTCACGCTGCACACCGACGAGTAAAGAAAAAAAATAATCACCTTTAGGCTGTGTTTTTAGAACTTTACACTGCAATTATTTCCCTATTCAAACCTTATTATGTTTGTTGCATGCAGGCATATCATAACTTTCCATAGATGAAGTGATAGTACTGTGTTGTCTTTTAGATTCATTTTTTTTATATACTGTATATTACGTATGACCCATGATTCCTTTCAACATTTTTGTATTTCTTGTGACGAGGACATAACTAGAACCGGTAGCAGACTAAACAAAGAGATAATTTAAAAAAATGTATCACACTTTATTTATTTATATTATATATATATATATATAACATTAATATAATATATATATTACATAGAGTATACTGAGCTTTATTTGTTAGAAATAATACTACTTATTCTAAGAACATATTAACTTAAGAGGAGTATAAACTTGGAGGGTTGGACAATAACTGCTAAAGGATACTCACAATTATAATACCTACCAAATGTCAAATATATTTGTGCCTAAACTATGTCATTTTTATTGCAAAGAAGCATTAGTTAAGGTTTCTGTGCTTTATACGTAACATCTTCAAAGCACTGTGAGCTTGGCAAAGGTGGTATACAAAAAAAATATTATTATTATTACTGTTTCTTCTTCATAAACATGAAAAAATAAATTAAGCTCTTACAAAGAAAGATGCTATTTATCTATCAAATGTTTGTACTACTCCCTATACAGTTATGTGAAAGTAATAATAATAATAATTCTTTGCATTTATATAGCGCTTTTCTCACTACTCAAAGTAATTGTTATATTGCCTTTTCTATATATTATTTTAAATCAACAGGAAAGATACTGTTCTCTCAGCCTTTATTTTTTACTTTGTGAAGATTTATTATTATTATTACTATCTGAAGGTTTATTATTACTTTCTGAATTTATTACTTTCACTAAAGGTGATGAGCTGTGAGTCGTGACTTAAAGAATGATGATCCAAGTAAAACCTGCCTGTGCAGGACTGCTGAGCTCACTCTTTCTGACAGGGTATAGAGCTTAGCAATAATGGACAATTTTGGAGTAGAAGCATTACTTTTCTTAAATGAAAGGAGTCAGTTGAGGTGGTTTGGATATGTACTTAGGACACTGCAGGCCCATCTCAACGGATGTATATAAGGCACAATCCACTAGAAAAAGACAGAGGGGCAGACTGAGAAAAAACTGGAGGGATTCTAATGCATTTGAGCATTTCCTGATAGGAATACGGAGCCTTAAGCAGCCCAGCTATGTGTGTTGCTATAGTATTCCTTATCAGGAAAGAGGAAAAGTGGCATGAAAATAATGATGATCAGAAATTGGTTATTTTATATGCTCACAATTGGGAACACCAAAATCTAATAAAAGACCGAATGTGTAAGGCCTATATATAATTTTGCCATCTACTTTATACTATTGCATGCAAAATAGGAATGTACTGAAAGATCATGTTATACTGGACTATTAAAGAATGGTGTTAATTCTTTTATTTTTGAATATTTTGCTTTCAGTATATCCTAGGAGGTG
The DNA here is from genome assembly GCA_026402145.1 of Polypterus bichir lapradei. Classification (NCBI taxonomy): domain Eukaryota; kingdom Metazoa; phylum Chordata; class Cladistia; order Polypteriformes; family Polypteridae; genus Polypterus; species Polypterus bichir. The sequence continues at coordinate 4,555 of JANRMT010033901.1, read as the reverse complement.
TATCATTGAATAGCCATTTTTAAACCAGTACAAACGTGAAATAAAAAAAAAATAATAATATTCAAATAAATAAAAGAGCAAAGTACAATTTCATTTGAAGCCCAAGTGTCATGTAAGCATGAATGATAATGCTAGAATAAGCTCTGCTTGATTAGAGGAGTACTAAATTAGAGGAGTCCAGACTGGAGGATGCTGAGTTCAATATTGTGTATATGACAATATGAAAGCACACATCAAAACTCATAGGTCTGTAACTAAGCAAAAGAGGCCACAAGTGTATAATATCAAGACTGTTCACTTTTTTACAGAATGGAGAACATCTTGGATAGGGTACATGGACATTGTGAAAGATGTCCTAACACAGACAGACACCGAGAGAGCCAGATGTCCAAAACACACACGCTTCTCATTTTCTTTCCTCTGTACACACAGAGTGCACCAACAAATGTACAAATCACCAATAAACTCGGTCTTTATCTCTTTCTTTTCTTCTCTCCATTGCCGCCTTTACTCCACTCCTTGCAAGCTCCGTCCTCTACCACTTGACTCCGGCTCCCCGAGTGAAGTGAGGCGGCCTTCTTTATATTGCACCCAGAAGTGCTCCAGGTGCTTCCTGATTAACATCCGTGGTGCAACACGCCAAGGCTCTGGAGCGATCAGCATCAAGATTTAAATATACTCTACAGTTTTTGATAAGACAACATGATATTCCATCCATCCATTATCCAACCCGCTATATCCTACCTACTGGGTCACGGGGGTCTGATATTCCAAGACCAGTCATATTCTGTAGAATGATGAATGGAGTGGTGCTCTGTAAAGAAAAGGTTTCTGCCTCATGCCTGATACAGCGTTAATAATGAGCCAACTCCCAGCAACATTACCAATGGCTTAAGTGAGCTCAGTGAATGAATGGATGAAAAATGTTAGGACTTCAGGAAATAGACTGCTGTTGCTCAAGGCATTCCTTTCTTGTTAAAAGTGTGCAACCAATGTCAGCTGTTACATATTCAGTATTTGTGCAGGCTGGCTTATCCTTTATGTATCAAAAAATTACAAAAATATACAATCATGAAAACAATGTAAAAAGAGTTAAGGGTCTATGATACACTGCTTGCTGGCTTGTTTCTCCTCCTACAGAAGTTCCAGAAATGTCCACCTTTTTCTATGTATCACAGTAGGGAGAACTGAACATAAGCAGACTGTGACACCTGCAACTCTGAATTTGATCAAGTCGGTTTGAGAATGCTGTTATATTAAAACATAACATCACCACTCATGTCTGGTGTGGAATCCGTGGTAAGATTGGCCCTGTAATGAAAGAGCACCTGAAGCAGGTCCAGCAAGCATGTAGCATACTTGAACCTATGACAGAATGTTCACTTTAGCAGATACAGAATAAGTAATTTGAAATAAAACAGAAAGTGGTAATGTGAATAGTGAGCTGTACCAAGTGTGTAAGAAAATTCCTTTGCAATATAAGCATATCAACTATTTTTTTCAAAATAGTGCATCGCAAGGGTACTAATGTGACAGGATATTCCACAGCCAGTACAGAAATACAAATTTCAGAGGTTAGTGAAGCTTGCTAACAAATTCCCAGCTCAAAAGCAAGAAATAAATACATTTGCTAATCGGAAAGGAAATCTGTCTTCTACATTTCTGTGTCAAACATAAACATTTACTGTATATGGGATATTTACTGCTATCTACAGTTAATGAGATTAAAGCTATACTACAACTTAACAGTGAACAGTATACCTGAATATTGCTGGTGCTGTAGTCGGAAGGAAGCATGCACTTGTGCAATAATATCTAAATCTTCAAGGGGAAAATAATAAAACAGATTGACGCCTATCCTCTTCTTTAAGTTAACGCAGTAAAAGCAGGAGAAGCCCTGGGCATGCTTGCTGTATAAACACCATGGATGCTACTAAGAGGTGATGACAGTTCTACCTGAATATTAAGGCATGCAAGAAGTCTTCTTTTTCTACTTCTAATGGATTATTTCATCTTAAAGTCATCCTATTTGGGCTAGATAGAACTTGGCTAATATCTCACTGATTTTACAGATCAGGTGCTGAAATCACACCAACAATTTGTTGCTTCTTATTCAGAAGATGTGGTAATTCACAACAGAACATGTGAAATGTATATAAGGAAGTCTTTTTCTAATCAAAAAACAATACGTCGCTGACAAATGATGACAAAATATTTAGGATAAAATGTTAGCAAATAACTAAACAAACCCCAGGACAACAAAACTAATGTGATCTAAGGTTGACCAATTCCCATTAAAAAAAAAATAAGGCTACTGCATTTTGGAGTTCACAGCAAATACTGCTATTTTTACATAACACTTCCACCTTTAAAACAAATCTTATACACATGACTTAGTTCCATATGGTAAAGTGTATACCTGCATGGGACTAAACATTAGTTAGTATAAAGGAGATGCTCTGCTCTGGCACAATGTTAAAAGCATCACAGTTTTCAAAAGGAAAGAAATTAAATGCTCTTGCAATGTAAATAAATAATCCTTATATATAATTTGATACTATCTGTATATATGGTGTTTGCGTCAATACCCCGTATGTATGGTTTTCGCGTCAATACCTCGACTCAATACAAGTTAGAACCATGCAATGGGACTCTGCCTCTGTAGTTAGAACATAACGGGGCAAACGCGGACGCAGTATTGTATGATTGGCTAAGAATGTTCGAATGCTTCAGTGACGCCGCTGGACGGCCGAGTATAGTAAGTCGGTGTTGGTTCGAGCAGATAACAGTAAGTTCTGTTGGTTTTTGGAACGTTGGTTTGGTGGGGCATACTTTCCAGGACTAACATCGTCGACTGACTGAAACCCTTCAACAGCTCTGGAACCGTAAGTAATTTAGAACGTATAGCGATTTGCTTGGTACGTCGAAATCTATCTTTGGGCAGTTTGGTTTTGGCATTCGTCCTTCTGACATCTATTGGCAAACTGAGTAATGACAGCTGGGCATTAACAAAGGTCATTGTTTAAATTTTAGCCGATCTCAGGTCTAAAATGACCACGCCAACATAATTATTACTCCGACTCTGATTAGAGTCATAAAATACGGTTTGTTTTGAAAATTTGTTTGCCGGAAAAAATCAAATGAGGTGCGCTGAAGAGCTGAGTTCACGTCTCGCAGCCCCGTTTAAACTGGAGGCTCTTCATTACATCACCCGAAAAGGTCTATTTTAAGCACAAA
>JANRMT010033747.1:34098-58949 GCA_026402145.1 Polypterus bichir lapradei | reverse complement strand
TATATATATATATATATATATATATATATATATATATATATATATGACAGCAACACTCATAACAGTGACAAAACAATTACATTGACAATCATGTTACGTTATTTTTAAAATGTTTCCTTTTATTTTTCATTACTTCTTTAACACACTACTTCTCCGCTGCGAAGCGTGGGTATTTTGCTAGTATATATATGCGCCAAAGCGTGTGTTTCATTTATTTGACAGTATGTAGATCGGGGCAATTGCATTCAAGGCATTCGTAATCTGAATCACAATCTGACTGTATTAGTGGTTACCTACCAGGTAATGCTTGTGGTTGGTCAGCAAGTCGGCTAAAAGCCGCCACGGTGACCTCTTTCAGTTGCGAGAAGCAGATCATAGAATGGTTGAAATAGTTTTACTGTCAAATAATGCAAAGAGTACGCGACACATGTTTTGGCCTAATTCTGGGCTCATCAGGCATACACACTCACTGCACCCCCCCTTGGAAATCGAACCTGGCGAAGCCTCTTACGTTGCGCCACGGCGTGTGGTTCGTTTATTGGACAGTATATATATAAGTTATGAAAAAGAAAAGGGAACATTTTAAAAATAACATAACATGATTGTCAATGTAATTGTTTTGTGACTGTTATGAGTGTTGCTGTCATCAAAGATTTGATTATCATTATTTCTTTCAATCAGGTTCGTATTTGGAGGATGTGTTGTGTTCAAGTTACATTCCGTGTTTGTCAACCGTTGTAAAGATAACAGGTTTCATTCATCGATTCCTTTCTTACTGCATCAATAAACAGCTCGTCTTCCTCTTTATTTGAGACATCACACACTGCATGCATGGGTTTTTTTTACACTGTCATCCTTTAGCTGGACATTGACTTTTTCCACCGTGTGCTTTGTTCAGTCCGATTACGTGAGCCCCTCGAAGTACAAGCATCGAAGGTTCTCAGCTGTGCTCATGCTATCTCGTGCGATGTCCGCGGCTTTATTTAATGTTAGCTAAGACCCGGCACTTAAAAGTTTCTCTTGCAGTTTCGCTGAGTTTATGCCAAACACCACCCTGACCATCTCATATTCGTTTCCATAAGCACAGAATATTTAGCGGCAGAATGTTTCTATTGGATTGCTGCTGACGGACGGCCTTATATGGGCAGGCACTCAATTATGTGGGAGGCGTGACAATGAGAGACGCAACTCCGCTTCACACGGCGACCGAGCTACAGGCTATGGCCGGTATATATGTACATAAGTAGGTTCCAGTTTTGACCGTTACGCGTAGAATTTCGAAATGAAACCTGCCTAACTTTTGTAAGTAAGCTGTAAGGAATGAGCCTGCCAAATTTCAGCCTTCTACCTACACGGGAAGTTGGAGAATTACTGATGAGTGAGTGAGTGAGTCAGTGAGGGCTTTGCCTTTTATTAGTATAGATACCTATGTCTCTTTTTTTTTTTTGACATTATAAACCATAAGGTGCATACTAATTCAGCTTGAACATTCAGTAAAACTGAATAAAAAGTAAATTAAGTGACAATGAGATACGAAGAAGGCAGATTCACCAGCGTTTGTGTGTTAGCTTTAACCCCTCCAGATGAAAGAATGTCCAGTTGCATTGTCTCAAAACACCACTCACATCTCCAGTTATTCCCAGTTTCAAATAAAAACTAACTGCGTCAGATCTCTGGATGGTGTTGGGTGGTAGTATGTATCATGATCGTGATTTAGAGAGAATAAAAGTGAAAAAAAATGGTAACTTTTACAAGTCCTATAAATTTACACCGTATACAGTATATGTGTACTGTATAATATTAACAATAAGAGCAGCTCACTACTGAAAAAGGCAAATATAGGAGTGAGTGGGGATCAAACCAGGGACTCTTGATTACAAGTCAGCAAATCTTACCACTATGCCACAGAAGCTGTTGTTTTTGCCTTGAACCTTTTGTGAAAGTGTTTTTTTTTGATCTTTGGAGTTCAGGTTTCATACATTATATAGTTTATGCCTACATTTTGTCATTTACTACTAAAATATGAAAAACATTTCTGTTTTAAAAATGTGTTTACACAGATTACTGTATAAACGGAACACACATGAAATGCGTGTGTTCCAAATAACGATCTATTATTTCCACTCTAAAACTCCACTTCACTCCCAGATAATCAATCAAGGCATGAGCTAGGAGAAGTTCGTGCACGTTCTAAGTTGGTGGGGGGATGGAATAGGATGATAGGATGGCGGAGAAGTGCAAACGGATTTAAGGTAGGCCGGATCTATGAGTTTTTTCATAGGCTCTGGTAATTCTAGTGTTAATAATTAATTGCATACCAGTTTTTTATAAGATAAACCTTATTACAGTAATCCCTCCTCCATCGCGGGGGTTGCGTTCCAGACCCCCCCGCGATAGGTGAAAATCCGCGAAGTAGAAACCATATGTTTGTATGGTTATTTTTATATATTTTAAGCCCTTATAAACTCTCCCGCACTGTTTATAAATATTCCCCGCAGCGTTATACAGCATAATCCCTTTGTATTCTCTTAGATATTAGGTAAGATTCATTGAAATTATGTATATAAACACACACTGTTTATATACAGTAAAACCTAAATATTATTTTAAAGATATTGAGTGTCTCCGATATCACATATGTTACAGCCATTACGATAGACAGGTCACCAGCAATAAATACGTACATTGCAAGAAAAATAGTATACAGTAAATGTATTAATTATTTATGGTTACTCACCAACAATGACACGATGACTTGTCCGATAACAATGAGTTTAATTTTACTGCACAACAAAGGAGAGCGTTACAGCCCTTGTAAAGGAGCCACTTCAGGCGATTGTGTAGCACTGCCGTTGTTCTTCTTCTGGCAGTCTTCAATCCAAATCCCTAAAGCAGATTCCATCCAGACTACTGCCTTATTACATCCACTTACAACTCGTTTTGCACCCTGGTTAAAAGGACGCTGCAGCCGTAGATCTTATATTCCTTTCCTACTTTTTAAATAAAAAGAATCGTAGCCTTCAACAAATCCAAAACGTTTACCTTTTCGGCAATCGTTAACATCTTCTTCTTGCGCTTGGGCACGGCACCTGAAGCAGTAGCAGATTGTTTTGGAGCCATAATGAAGGGCTTGACTATGCACAAAGATAAACACTAAAGAGCACAACTCTTTACACAGCGAAGCACGTTGATGCTGAATGAGCGAGATGAGACTTCCTGGTTAACACTGCATAGCTCCTGCGTGCTCTGATTGGTTAGCTTCTCAGTCAGGAGAACTTAACTGCGTGCTCTGATTGGTTAGCTTCTCAGCCATCCGCCAATAGCGTCCCTTGTATGAAATCAGCTGGGCAAACCAACTGAGGAAGCATATACAGGAAGTAAAAAGACACATTGTCCGCAGAACCCGCGAAGCAGCGAAAAATCCGCGTTATATATTTAGTTATGCTTTCATATAAAATCCGCGATAGAGTGAAGCCGCGAAAGTCGAAGCGCGATATAGCGAGGGATTACTGTAATCCCAAAGAGAAATTCAGATACATACAGTAGCAGAAACATTAAAACAAGGATGCAGACTAACAGGATAAACAACATAATCAATCAATCAATCAATACACATTGTGCAGATATTTCAAAACAAACTTAACAAGTGCCCCAGGAGGTAACATTGCATTTCCCAAGGACAGTGGGCAGAAAAGACCCCTAAAGGTGCTTCTTAGCACACCGTGGTTGAATGAGCCTAGGGTTAAAAGTGTTCCAACCCAGCGCCTCCTGGGGAGGATGGAGTGGATTTTTCATGATGGCATTCAATTTTACCACCATCATGTTTTCCACAACAGCTTCCTGTGTGACCAGGGTTGACCATATGATGGAACAGACTTTCCTAATAAGTTTTTTCAGGCATTTTGCTTCTTTTGTGCTCAGGGAGCTTCCCTAGGAGACTACAGTGTAGAACAACCTACTGGGTACTATGGACTGGTAGAACATTTCTAGCAGCTTGTTGCACAGATCAAAAGACCTGAGTCTCCTTAGCTACTCCAGTCTGCTGTGGCCCTTTGTGTACAGAGCCATTCCAGGTACTTGTAGCTCTTCACCACCTTCACATCCTACCCGTAAATGATGACTAGTCTCAAAGCCTCCTTGGCATGCCTTAAGTCCACCACCAGCTCTTTTGTCTTGCTGATATTCTTCCTGTACTCTGAGTCGTCTCCATTATTAATACAGTCTGTGATGGAGGAGTCATCTGTAAATTGCTGTAAATGGCAATTGCTGGTGTTGTACTGGAAATCTTTTGTGTTATTACTCTTTTTTAGTTCATATTGTTCTGTTTTTCACTTATCAGATACTCCAAGGGCAAAAATTGCATATACTGTATACCAGTAACACAGAACCCTTCATTGTAAAAATTGTCAGTGATGATCTGGTACTTATTCTGATGAATGTACACAGATCTTTGTGGTTTGACTGTAATTCAGAAAGAGTCAATTTGCTTTCAGCAAGTTGTACATCATCAGGTCACCTCACAGCCTCAAACGTCTGAGCACAGCACTGATACTTTGAGATTCTTGGCATCTACCGTCTGCCTCTTTAGAGTGAGTGATGCAGATGATCTGGGCAGGCATTGGTGCATCAAGAGGTTCACAAAGTGTGCTTTGGCCTAAATTGGATCCTTAGTATTTTGTGATGTATTCTGGCCATCATATGCAATCAAGAAGATGATTTTTTGAATTTATGGATAAGTGAAACTATGGCAAATTCATTTGTCCTGAACTAAAGTTTTAACAGTGACACTTGATCAGGTTTAGGCATTCCAAGAGTCACAAGTGCCACAGATGACAGTCTTGTGAATAACAGGACTACCAGAGGCTGAAAGTATAAACCCCACATCACTGCACCGTTTCAGGTCAGTCCTAACACCAACATGTGTGCCTGACTGTGTTGTCCCATCAGTTATTCTGATCAAACATCACACTGCTCACATGGGGACAGTGACAAAACCATCTGCCACACCTTCCCCATCACACCTTTCTCATCTCTGTGAGTCTATCTAATGTCAGGATTATACCTGAGGCTTACCAATAGCCAGGCTGATGGGCTTTAGCAGGAGGCAGGTTCCTCTGACGTGCTTCAGGTAAGTGCTCAACTAATTTAAGTATAACTTGGAATGGAACAGGAAAGAGTTCAGACTTGAGATGATGAAATTCTATGTAGGTCAAAACAAAGAATGACATATAACAAGTAAAAATGTTAGATTTTAATACACAGTGAAATGAGTCATAATGGTTAGGGTTACTGCAGTACAAGTCAAGGAAGGTTATACTTAAGCTACATAATGCACTGATGCACTGACCTCACCTGGAGTGCTGTAAAAGACAATAGTGCTGGAGTGTAAGGTTTTTTAGTTTGCAGTGACAGACTTGTTCTTGATGAACTTTTATTGATTTATTTATTTTTAATTGCTCTGTACTAATGCAAATTGACTGTTTGTTTGTGCCACATTGTTATTTTCTGAGTCTCATCAGTGGCCAAGCTTGTACTGTTTGTGTACTTTTAGCTTATGTGTTCAGGTGCTTCATGATGCTTGCTGTTAATGTGCTTGATTTTCAAAAAGGACATTTTAGGCATATGATTTGTCAATGGGGGTGCTTCCCTATGCAAACTTTGCTCAGTATTGGTATGAGAGGACATAACCTGTAGGATGTCCAGCTCTGTCTTTGTGCACATCTCTGAGGTACAGAGCATAAAAGCCATGAGCAGAATATAACTCTCAGTTTGTTGAAGTGCTCAGTATCTCTTTCTTCTATCTTTCTCAGTCACCTTTCTTCTATTTCTTCATCTAGTGCTCTGTGCTTTAGACTTTTCTTGACATAGTATGGCCAGTCCCATTACAGCAGCTTAGAGTGATTTTCTATTGTCTCTTCATGCTTCTACTTAGAGCTGCCACCCCTAAACTCTTCATCTTCAGTGATATTTTGGACGGCCAATTTGATGTGAGGCTCAACAGCTTCCAATCCGCTTTTCAGTGCTGGTGAAGAGAGTTTTAATGATATCCCCAGTCTTGCTGCCACACTGAACATGCAGCCAGTGAAACCTGGGTCGACAGTTAACAGCATGTATTTTGTAGTAAAATGCATAGATGTGTGTGTGACCCTGTAGGTCTTCTGCACCAATATGATTTTAAAGGTTTAGTGTTTCCATAAACACTAAGATTGCTTCTTTCTAACTCTTCAGAGTAGAAGGTGCTTCTGATTTCATGACACATGTGATCTTTTAGCTTATAAATGGGTCTAGGATGTGGTAAGCATTCTGAGATGATAGACATTTTAATACTAAAGGCTGTTTGTAACCCTTTTCAAAGATCCCAGTTCATTTAGACAGTCTGTTTTGGTCTTCTGGTTTCAGAGTCACTGTCCATAGTTTTCCACACCCTCAGGGAGTTGGAAGGGGATATCAAATCTCCTGGTCTAAATTAATAATTTAGTGAAAACTGTTGCTGTAACTGTGGAGAGGGTCAATCAGAACATCTACATTACAAAATGTATTGAGAGCATTGAAGTACCTCTGTATTTTCTGATTTAAAGTTCTGTTACACTTCTCCACCAAGCTGGCTTTGAAAATGCTCTGGATGACAAAATATTGAATCTAATTTTTTTTGTAAAGGCTTTCCAGAGATTAGGTGAGGAAATCTTGGCCTCGGTCCATCTGCAGTTTTTTTAGGACGTCATCCCCGGCAAAAGATGGCTTGGAATCCTTAGGTTATTTCTGATCTTGATTTGCTTTTCAGGGCCTCCATGAGAAGGATCTTGATGCCAGGCTAGATGAATGGCTCCACCTGCCATTGCAGTTCATGGTGGGCATCACCATTCTGCACAAATCCATACTTACCCAAGCTGCTTAATACTTGTTCAGCTATTCAGAAACGTGTTTTCCAATTCATCTTCACATCCCACTCTTTCTCCCTTAGCCACAGCCTCTCCACCTCTCTGAGACTCCCTGACTTCTTCTCCTGTTAACTCATCCAGTGCAAAGCCTTCCCATCAATCCACATATACTCTGACACACACACACATATTAGGGTTGCCTAGTCACCTAAATTGCATGTTAATTTAAGTGAGAGCACAAAATTGTCACATTACTTTCATAGCTGTGAGATGAGATGAATCATATGTAAATTGAAAACCAATCCTTTGCAGGGCCAACTCACACAAACAAACATGAATAAACACCATCTGGGTCACTTAACAAAGCCTTTGTGACATGCAGACATAGGAAGAATATGCACACTCCATATAGGGCCTGAACCAGCATTTGAACCCCGGGCCTTTGACCTGATAGGGCTACTTCTTTTAGAGAAAATCGAAACCTCAGAATCACTGTTGAAAACTTTCAACCACTTTCACAAAAACTGATGATGTAGGAAACTTCAGCAGAGCTAGAAACTTTTGGAAACAGCAGGATGTCAACAGGCTTGCAGCTATCAGAAGTTATTTCAAGTAAGTGCCTTGCGCCCTTTGTTAGCAGGGATTGGCTTCAGCAGACCCCCGTGACCCTGTAGTTAGGATGTAGCGGGTTGGATAATGGATGGATGGATGGACATTGGGTTTCTTTTATTATAATTATTATTTTGTTATTATTATTATTATTATTATTATCCTGAGCATCTGTACAGAGAGGTAAACTGAAAGAAATGGCAGAATGTCAGGTTAATCTAAAAGCCTTCCTGAACAGAAGACTTTTAAGTTGTTTTTTAAAAGAATGAATGGAGTCCGCTGATCTAATTAACTTAGGGAGGTCATTCCAAAGTATGGGTGCTATGGAGATGAAGGCCCTGCTGTCACGCATAGAGGACAGGTTAGTGTGGAGCACAGCAAGATGACCAGAATCAGAGGACCTTAGTGGGTGAAGAGGAGCAGAGTGATGGAGAAGGTCATTGATGTAGCCCATTTAAACTTTTGTAGGTTATGAACAGAATTTTATATTTGATCCTGTAAGACACAGGGAGCCGGTAAAGGTGAAGCAGGATGGGTGTGCTCACTGTTGCTGTTCTGGTAAGGGCTCTTGTAGCAGAGTTTTGAATTAACTGGAGCTGTGATATAAGATTAGAAGTGGCACTTGCCAGTAGGGAGTTACAATAATCGATGTGGGATGTGATAAAAGCAGGGACAAGTTTTCTCAGTATTAGAAAAGGAGAGGAATGAGCAAACACGGGATATGTGATGGAGGTGGAAGTAAGAAATTTCTTAATTTGGTTTATGTGGGTGAAATAGGAAAGGGAGAAATCAAAAAACAACATCAAGGTTCCTTGCATTAGAAGAAGGTCAAATGAGATCTTCATTAACAGTGACTGAGAAGGAGCTGATTTTCTTAAGTTGCCCTTTATTGCCAATTTGCAGTAGTTCAGTTTTGTTGCAGTTTAATTTTAAAGAGTTCTACTCCATCTGGGTTTTAATTTCACTATGGCAAGTGAAATAAAATAATTATTTACTTCTGTACACCTTTGTCTTTCAACTTTGCTGTAGTGCAAGATGAAATTTAGTGGGCACAATAGTTTGCTATCAGACCAATTATAATAACTACTGAATACATATGGTCCTCTGAGAGGTACTACCTGGTATATAATAATGTTCACATGTCCCAACGCAGTGGTATTGTGGTTTACGATACTTGGAAATTATTTTACATACCTGCACACTGTTTTCTGCTTTTGAGTTGCAAACTAACTGAAAGAGCTTTTGATTTTGTGGCATTTGTAAGAGGCAAATTTACATATGGCTGATTTGGGGCCAAACCCACCAAGTCTGGCAGGCATCCAAACAATTTGCTAAAGGTGTCTGATTTCACATCTATGCCATTATTAAACATTTGTGTGACCAGAATGATACATTTTCCCATTAAAACCATCCAGACATCCTTTGGAAGCGGTATGCTTAGCTGGATGAGCCTATGATGTCATTTATAATGGACATCCTGTCTTGGAGACCTTAGTTTTTTTGAGTACCACTGTAGCACTACAAGAAACAGGCCTGTCACTTTTTCTGTTCACGCTATACACCTTGAACTATAAATATAACAGGTCACTTGCAAAAATTCTGCAATAATGGAATTTATTTATACACAAGATTTGTCAGCTGAAGAACTCTGAGAAATGTCTGCAACATCATCAAAACCAATAAACTGCTGATTGACTCTTTACACATTAACACTGCATCTAGTTTAGAGATGACATGTTGGGCTCCACATCCCTGCCTACCACCTACACTTTGGGGCTGATACCACCACACAATGTGCCCCTCATACTAAGGTGCGAGTGTCATCTATAGCTCTCTTATTCTCTGGACTGTGGTGTCCTCCAGTCTTACTCTAGGGGAGCTCATTTTCTCTCTAAATGATACTTTGTCTGAGCTCCTTCAGTTCTCTAGCACACCTCATGGTAGGTAACTCCACCTTAATGTGTCAGTTACATAACCCATAGTTAACACCTTCTCACCACTGCTTCAAACTTCTCACTAATGTCACAGGCTTTCAGTTTTCATTACCTTAGCTTGCTTCTCTTTTCCTTTTGCAAAGGTTTTGAACTCGTCATCAGGTGAATGAGCCCTGCACATTTTCCTACTTTGCCTATTTTTACTGCATTTCTGACATTTTTGTATTAGGAAAATGTCATTCTTTTGCTCTCAGTTCACCTGCACATTTGTACCGTGTGTTCTTTCAGGCCTTACCCGTGGGAGTAACCTTCATGACCAGACTGTATATTGTGGAAGAAAATTATGTATACAGACACCCCCCACTGGAATACCCCGATTTAAGCAATAAAACACAGGCAGGAGAAAGTGTCAATCGTTATTCTTTATCTAAATCTCCAAAGAGGCAAAAAGCATCATATCAGTGTTTTTGCACAGAAAAAAGTGTCCTCTGTGCTATATTTATACAATCCATTGATTAGGTCTCTATTCTTTAAAGGAATTCATTACAAATTCAGAAAACTTTTAACATGATTGGTTACACCTAGTTGCTAACAGGGCATGGCAGATGTTGATACCTTAGATGACCACAATTTGATTGATAGTCATGTTTGCTTAGGATGTACATGACATTTTAAATGTATCATTTTAATTCTTATGTGTGAATTTCACCACGCACACACTGTTTTTCATGGTCAAAAAGAAAAGAACAATGGCCTATATATATATTATGATCCAGCTGGGTACAAAAAAGGATATTATAGAAGAAAATGTATGACATAAATATAACATTTTTCTCTTAAGGGGTCATATAAAATAACAAGAAACACATTTACCATAGTTAATAACAAAATAACAGCGTCAGGTTTTAATCATAAACTCAGAAGGATATGAGACTCAGACACATGCCAGGGGCACAATGGACCAGGGTTCAAATTCAACTCTTACACTCCTTCCTTTGAACCGAAAGGGTTCAGTTTTCTTGCATATCATCAATATCAGTAATATGAAAAAAGAAAAGCTTCAGAATCATGGAGATCATTTAGAGAAGGGGCAGTTGGATTTGTTAGAGAGACTTGAATGACCATATTATTTATCATAGTGTTGGACATCATTATTGACAACACATTACTAAGGATAGGGAGACAGCAATTTGTTCTTAAAAACAGTACAGTTCTATTCATCACCAAGTATTGTTATTCCAGGTGGGATGTTTAATTGCCATGGCCAGTTCTCCCTTTGCGCCATGCACCAGGTTGAATTCGGACCATGGTCACAGCATACAAGTCCATAGGATGGTGCATATCATACACACAATGATTACTGCCTTTATCTTCACGTTAACCTTCCCAAACAGATCTTCTTACAGTGGGACAGGTGAATCCAGGAACTGGTGCCTTTAACCTTTACAACATGAGGGGTAACCAGGAGGACTTGGTGCGGACCTCACCAGCAGGTTTGGTGCCAGTGCTTTCGCTGAATATCACGGATCAGAACCCAATCGCCAAGGTGGATTCTCTCATCTGTAGCCTTGCTGGAGGTGGCCACTCCCCAGGACTCTTTTAGCTGGGAGTGCACACCATTCAGTGTTCTTTGGAGGCCTTCAGTCCTTTTCCTATGTTATGTTTCATGCACACCACACACTTCTGACAGTATGCTGCAGCATAAAGCAAGAACTCTGGAGTCCTCCAAAAGTACTCCACATGTAACACCATTGTGTCTTTATCATCATAATTTAATCCAGGAGAAATTTTCACAAAGCCTAGAAAATAAGACTTGGGCAGAAAAAAGTTTGTTAGTCTGTAGGTAGCACCATATCCCATCATCATCCTTCTTATTTCCAAGTCCGAACATCTGTGGGTGTTGCCATGGTCTGTAAATAAAAAACTTTGGTCACTGGCGCAGTAGGTGCCTTGGGCCTCCGAGTGGTATTTTTGGCCCAATAACCCGTGGATCACCAGATCTTGGTTATTTGAATATGTCTGACACTTTATTGCAGTAATTTAGCTAGGATCCATAATCACATCAAACAAATTATACACCAAAGTATTGCTGAGCAGCAGTGCTAATCACTGCATCACCATATTTCCCTGTCTTAACAGTGGTTTTGCACTCATCCAAGCTCGATACATATTAAATATTTCTCAAAAGCATCACAGCACACACCAATAATATTTTAATTCTTGAAAGAAATTGTCTCCGTTATATTTTATTATAATTAAAAGAACACTTTTCCTTAGAACATAATCAGGGTTCAAAGGAAAGATGTTTTGTACATGTACAAGTAGTTTTATGAGCAAAATTGGAGACATTTCCATTTACCAAGTATCATACACATTCAAAACTCATTGTAACCCTAATTAGTCCAGAGCTCTAGAGATTGATATCAGAGATTTCTAAATCGTGTGTGCACATATGAGATTTCTAAATTGTGTGTGCACATATGAGATTTCTAAATTGTGTGTGCACATTTCAGTCAATTACTTGAAAATTCAGTTTAATACAATTCTAGGGGCTGACGTCAGAATTTTTTTTAAGACCCACTGTCGGCAATAGCCAATCATGCAGAGAAAAGATAGCAACTGTTGCTTAATTTCAAAATGAGTCACAAGTCTTATGGCCACGATACAGAAGTCAGAAAACAACTTGTTTTCCTTTTATGTAATCAGCTGGAGTTTAGAAGAAGAAACTTTATGACAATTGTGTGCTAGAAAGAAAAGTAAAGCTTTAGTCTTCTTTTTGCAATTCTTATTTAATTCAGAGCAAAGCAACAGATCATCTACATACTAAATAAGAAAAATACAGTATCACCAAAGAAAGGGACTTGACACACATAAAGAAAGAAAAGTGAAGTAATTAAAATCAGAAGTCACAAAGACAATTGAAAAGAAGAGAAAACACGAGGTCAGTAACAGAGAACTGGTTTACTGCAGATGGAATGGAGGACAGGAGGGTTGCGGAATGTGGCACAATTAGAGACCTGGGAGCGAAGTGTAACCTTTACTTTCCACAAGTCCTGCACATAACGCTGAGAATTAACAAATTTGATAACATATAATAATTTACTGGAGAGCATAACTTGAGAATTCAGCCACAGATGAAAAATCAACATTCTCTGAAATACCCCGACTTGAAAAGTACATTGGAGCATACTTAGCCTTAATGGGGAGTCTTGTTTTATTCTTTAGTTTGCCATTTACCTAATCTAACATGCACAACCCATTGTCCACATACCTGAATCCTTCCACTATATATAAGTAACTCTTTACCTCAGGAGACGTGCAAAACTAGACCCAAGCAGGCTTCTGGAGAGCGGAGCAAATCTGGAAAGAGCATAGTCTCATTCTGTAGGATGTAAAAAAGTGTCCAGCATAGTGCAGTGGTTGGAAAAGGAGATCAGGTCCACAGCTAATACAATCGCCAACAAATATAAAAGAATATTAAGGCAGGGTCACTGGATAAGGAGGGACAAGGAATAAAGCATGTTGTGAATGGGGAGGATATTTGAGACAGGCACAGTCTATTTGAAGACATCAGCAATAATCATAAATGACACAGTTCATTTTCCTTGTATACTGTAGTGGTCCCAGAGTGGGACTAGTCCATACTCCTGTGACAACTTCTAAATCTGCTTTTCTCCCCAAAAAGCCTTGTAAAGCCTCTTCCGCAAAATCAGTAACAGCTGTCATCTTGCTCTTGACCAGCAACAAGTCACCACAGCAACACTGCACATATTCACCACTGATCTTGGCTGTCAGGCCAGTCCACACCTCTCAACCTAATAACCCTCAGCGTTAACATATCAACTTAGTATGTATAGTTCCATTACCACAGTCCTACTTACTGTCAGGCACTCGCCATTGTTTTGGTTTACATTCTTTCACATTATTCTGTAAATTTCTATCCTTCCTTTATTATACTTATGACCAACAGTCCTTCACTTTCTGTCCAGTCCAATGCTTGAACCACAATAACATATTCCATTATTATCACTAATGGTGCAAACTTCAGCAGGTTAAAATGTAAGTTTACTCTCACTTCTCAGACTCCACCTACCTATTCCATCCTCAGCAAACCTTCTTTATTGAAACATACGCGTTGGCCAACCGCAATACATACACTCACTCTTTCACACCACCCAGGTTTATTTTAAACTGTTATCCAGGCCTTTTCCGACTGTTTATATTATCTCGATGACGTCTAATTGGGACCCACACCTATTTTAAATACCACCAAATATCAAATTTGGTTTGATGTTGTTATTCCTAGATACCTATATTAATTCCGGAAGGCATTTTTCAAAGTCACACACCGTTCCTTTCACATCAGACTTTGAATATCACCCTTAAATCATAACACACATATGTTTATCTTGTCCCATTTATATCCCTTTATATATAAGCATAAAAATACATACAGCGCATCCGGAAAGTATTCACAGCACATCATTTTTTCCACATTTTGTTATGTTACAGCCTTATTCCAAAATGGATTAAATTAATATTTTTCCTCAGAATTCTACACACAACACCCCATAATGATAATATGAAAAAAGTTTACTTGAGGTTTTTGCAAATTTATTAAAAATAAAAAAACTGAGAAATCACATGTACATAAGTATTCACAGCCTTTGCTCAATACTTTGTTGATGCACCTTTGGCAGCAATTACAGCCTCAAGTCTTTTTGAATATGATGCCACAAGCTTGGCACACCTATCCTTGGCCAGTTTCGCCCACTACTCCTTGCAGCACCTCTCAAGCTCCATCAGGTTGGATGGGAAGCGTCGGCGCACAGCCATTTTAAGATCTCTCCAGAGATGTTCAATCGGATTCAAGTCTGGGCTCTGGCTGGGCCACTCAAGGACATTCACAGAGTTGTCCTGAAGCCACTCCTTTGATATCTTGGCTGTGTGCTTAGGGTCGTTGTCCTGCTGAAAGATGAACCGTCGCCCCAGTCTGAGGTCAAGAGTGCTCTGGAGCAGGTTTTCATCCAGGATGTCACTGTACATTGCTGCAGTCATCTTTCCCTTTATCCTGACTAGTCTCCCAGTTCCTGTCCCTGAAAAACATCCTCACAGCATGATGCTGCCACCACCATGCTTCACTGTAGGGATGGTATTGACCTGGTGATGAGCAGTGCCTAGTTTCCTCCAAACATGACGGCTGGCAGTCACACCAAAGAGTTCAATCTTTGTCTCATCAAACCAGAGAATTTTGTTTCTCATGGTCTGAGAGTCCTTCAGGTGCCTTTTGGCAAACTCCAGGCTAGCTGCCATGTGCCTTTTACTAAGGAGTGGCTTCCGTCTGGCGACTCTACCATACAGGCCTGATTGGTGGATTGCTGCAAAGATGGTTGTCCTTCTGGAAGGTTCTCCTCTCTCCACAGAGGACCTATGGAGCTTTGACAGAGTGACCATCGGGTTCTTGGTCACCTCCCTGACTAAGGCCCGTCTCCCCCGATTGCTCAGTTTAGATGGCCAGCCAGCTCTAGGAAGAGTCCTGGTGGTTTCGAACTTCTTCCACGTACGGATGATGGAGGCCACTGTGCTCATTGGGACCTTCAAAGCAGTAGAAATGTTTCTGTAACCTTCCCCAGATTTGTGCCTCGAGACAATCCTGTCTCGGAGGTCCACAGACAATTCCTTTGACTTCATTCTTGGTTTATGCTCTGACATGAACTGTTAACTGTGGGACCTTATATAGACAGGTGTGCACCTTTCCAAATCATGTCCAATCAACTGAATTTACCACAGGTGGACTCCAATTAAGCTGCAGAAACATCTCATGGATGATCAGGGAAAACAGGATGCACCTAAGCTCAATTTTGTACTTATGTACATGTGCTTTCTCAATTTTTTTATTTTTAATAAATTTGCAAAAACTTCAAGTAAACGTTTTTCACGTTTTCATTATGGGGTGTTGTGTGTAGAATTCAAAGGAAAAAAATGAATTTAATCCATTTTGGAATAAGGCTGTAACATAACAAATAGTATAAAATAGTATAAAACATTGGTTTCCCACAGACTTCAAAGAGGAGAGTTAGGATTCTTCCACTTTAGCAATATAAGACTGCGTGCCAAAAGTGTAGTGAATGCAATCATAGTATGTTTGTCCTTCTCCACTTTAAACCCATCTGGAAGAAACCCAAACACAGCTGTTAATGGATAGAAGGGATTGTGAGACCAAGGCTGTCTGAAAGGTAATTAAAAATTTTGGTCTAGAATGATGTTAATTTGGTGCAGGCCCAAAACAAGTGACCCAGTGAGGCTGGGACTTGATTGCAGTGTTTGCAGGTTGGATCTTGCCCTTGAAACATTTTGGAGGGTTTTAGGCAAGACAGATGTGCTCGATATATAATTTTGAGTTGAATAATTGTATGCTTTGCGTATATGGAGCTTGAGTGAATTCTCTGCATTGCTATTTTCCACTCCTTTTCTGATATATTAATTGAGAGATCTTTTTCCTAGTGTCCTCTTGGATCTTTGAAAGGGATTGACTGTAAAATAATTTTATATATTGCAGAGATGGTATCTGAGTCCTTGAAATTGAGCAATATTTTTTCCAGCATGGATTAGGGTGCAAGATGAGGAAAGTCAGGCAGGTTCTGTTTAACAATGTTCCTAATTTGAAGATAGTGAAAGAAATGTGTAGCTGGAATGTTAATTTTGGAATGTAATTGTTCATAGGATGCAAAGACGTTGTCTATGTAAACATCTCTAAGCAAGTTAATCCCAAATGTTTTCCAGATATTAAAAACTGCATATGTTTGCGAAGGTTGAAAGAGGTGGTTCTCTTGCAGAGAAATTTTCTGTTCCAGTCCTTCTCTGATAATCCCCTTTATCTGATCAGCATTTCGACAACGTACTGCCAGTGGTTCAATGGCGATTGCAAACAGCAGCGGTGACAAGGGGCCTCCTTGTCTGGTACCACGTTCTAGTTTAAAGTAGTCTGAACAAATGTTGTTAATACAAACTGAAGCTTCTGGACTGGTATACAGTAGTTTGATCCATGCACAAATGTTCGGGCCAAATCCAAATTTCTCCAATGTAGTAAAAAGGTATTTCCATTCAATCATGTCAAATGCTTTTTCTGCATCCAATGATAATAATATTTCTGGGGTGTTTGACTTAGTTGGTGAGTATATTACATTAAACAGGCGTCGAAGATTTGAAGATAAGTGTCGACCCTTGATAAATCCAGTTTGATCTTGTGTTATTACTGAAGGGAGCACTTTCTCCATCCTTCTAGCTATGATTTTTGAGAGTATTTTAACGTCATTATTCAAAAGTGAAATTGGTCTGTATGATGCACATTGTAATAAGTCCTTATTTTGTTTAGAAAAAACGGTGATTAATGCTTGGCGAAAACTTTGAGGAAGAGTTTGATTGTCTCTGGCTTCTGTAAATGTTGCTAATAGGAGGGGAGCTAGCTGAGCGGAGAATTTCTTATAAAATTCTTTAGGATAGCCATCAGGGCCTGCTGCTTTCCCGCCTTGAAGTGACTTTATAGCATCTAGTAATTCTGATAACGCCAGAGGTTTATCGAGTTCCTCCACACTAAAAGTGTCTATTTGTAGTATCTGTAATGTATCCAGAAATGCATTAGATTGTGTGTTGTCTTTGTTAAACTCAGTAGAATATAAGGATTTATAGTAGTCTCTAAATGTGTGCATTATATTTTTGTGGTCGATGATTTTATCTCCATTCGTGTTGGTGATTACTGGGATTGCGTTGTGGACTTCTTGCTTGTGAATTTGTTGAGCTAAAAGCTTATTAACTTTCTCTCCGTGTTCATAGTAATGATGTCTGGATTTATAAATTAGTTGTTCAGCTTCTTTAGTTGTCAAGAGGTTTAGTTCTGAATGCAGAGTCTGCCTTTTCCTGTGTAGATCCTCGCTTGGAAGCCTGGCATGTTCTTCATCAATTCTAGTAATTTCCTTTTTAGCTCTGCTACGCTCATGGTTTCTAATTTATTTCTTTGGGAAAGATATGAGATAATCTGTCCTCTTAAGAAGACCTTAAGAGTTCCCCAGAATATTCCTGCAGAAATCTCTGAGAATGTATTTGTCTCTAGGAAGAAACTGATTTGTTTGGATATAAATTCTGTACAATTCTCATCTGCTAATAGAAGCGGGTAGAGACACCCTCTGCGAGGTGAGTGTGTGGGGCATAGTGACTTTAGCTCCAAGATCAGTGGTGCATGGTCAGAAATAAAAATAGAATCATATATGCAAGATTTAATCGTAGGCAAGAAATTATTACCTATAAAGAAATAATCAGTTCTTGAATAGCAATGATGTACTGGGGCCTCATGTATAAACGGTGCGCACGCACAGAAATGTTGCGTAAGAACTTTTCCACGTTCAAATCGGGATGTATAAAACCTACAAGGTGTAAAGCCACGCACTTTTCTATGGTACCTCATACCTTGTCGTACGCAAGTTCTCCGCTCTGTTTTGCAGACTGGCAGCACCCAGTGTCAAAGCAGTGCTACTGTTCCTGTGTGGTTACTCTTTTATTTTCCTGGTGTGGCTTTATAAATACACTGAAACTAACTGTATATTGTGTATTAGTGTAATGCTTCTGATTGTAATTAACTTGTAACAATATAATGGTCCAGGGAATAGCCATAGTATTCCAAATACCATAACTGCTTTAGCGTTGTTACTCTCACTGCACCTTCTTCTTCTTCTTTCAGCTGCTCCCGTTAGGAGTTGCCACAGCGGATCATCTTTTTCCATATTGCTCTCACTGCACCACTCGGAGTATTTATATCACTGTATCTGAGTGGGGAATCACAGCAGCAGCTGATCGGAAAGAGAATTATCGGTATACAGTATCAAGCGCACGCTACCTCAGCCATGGTAAAACGTTTCAAAGCCTTTCCTGTATGGACCTTGCGGTTCAGAAACAGTTTTATACCAAGAACTTTAAACACACTCAATCAATTGCTCCTGTAGAACTGTACTTATAAGTAGAATTACCTCACTGCAAACTTGCATACAGTTATAATATTGCACAGCCTGAGCCACTTTATAAAGCGCGTATTTACATATGATGACGATATCATTTTTAAGATGAAATGCAGCAAAAAATGTTTATTATATTATACAGGTAAAACTTTAACTTCATTTAAATAATCTATATTCTTCACTGGGACTGGCGTAAAGGATAGAATAATTAAACATGTACTACGAAGATAGTTCAATGTTCCTTAAACGTTTTGAAGAATCGGCGCTCTAAGCTTACAGATGGCTTAACATCTATTACAGAGCTGATTGTGTGGCGATCGGTTACTTGGAGAAAGAAAAGCAAAGACTGCAGGGGCGGCCATGCCAATATATATTGAATATAAAACAGAAAGAGAAAATAACGACACAGCTAAAAACGCAGCTGCAAATTTCAACAAAAGTTAAACGCTTGTGTCATGAGCACGAGGAGGCTATGCATCGTCCGCAACGGACGTGGCCATCCACTGTGCATAAGATACCATATTGACATTGGCGGGCGAAGGAGCCACCGATTCTTTCTCTGCCCAGGGCTGCCACAAGCCTAGAGCCGCCCATGAGTACTGCTGCAATAAATAATTTCATTGACAGTCGCACACAATCACTGCATTGTGAAGCCCATGTGTAATAACGTGCTTTAACTCCTATCATCATGGAAATGATATCATGCATACATCTCAGTACAGTATTTTAGTTATTCAGAGAGCTGTAATATCACAAATGTAATGGCTTCTGTGTCCAGTCAGAGGAAGAGAGCCAGTTTAAGAAGCAAGTAGTGATTCACACACATAGAGCACATAGAAGATCACATACAAAACAAAGCATTTAACGTGCTACTTTAATTACGATGTGATTTGAGAAACTGATTAATTAAACGATGTTAAGATGACGTTTATGATGTTCTGCTTTAATGACAAAATAAACTACATGATTAAAGTGGAAATTTTGAGATTGAAGTTGACATTTCGTGTTTTTCCCCACTGTGTGCCTTTTTTTCTCTGTATTCAAATAAGCTTTCATATGACACTCAGACGGTGGACTACGACTCGCCTTTTCATGGCGACTGATATCTGAGCTTTCAAGTTTCTCCAACACGCTATGTCACTCGATCAACTTCCTTTTGTTGATTATACCACGGTTTAATTAAACAAATAGTATGTTTTTCCTTTGCCTCTACTTAGTATTCGCTGAAATTCTTATATTTTCCCCCATGCTTTTCTCATTGTCTTTTCACAGAAGACTGAGCTTAAGGCTGATTTATATTGATTTGCATATTCAAGGAGGCGTAATTCTGGGAGGAGTTGGGGCGGGACATAAGGCGCGTGAACGAGCGTTACTTTTCACGCTGACCGGGATTTATGTAGCGGAAGAACGCGAAAGCTGCAGTACACACAGATTCCTGCATCTGGATTTTTCTGTGCGTAAGCACATTTCGGCTTTTGTGCTTACGCCATGTTATAGTGCGAATTCAACACACGGTGTTATACATGAGGCCACTGGTGAGTAGAAAGAATATGTTCTTGAGTTTGGGTTTAAAAACCTCCAGGGGTCTGATAAGTTGTGATCAGTTATAAACTTTATAATTATCTTTGCAGTGTTAGATGTCGTCCCCCCTGTGATAGAAGTCCTATCTAAGAGTGGATTTAAAACACAATTAAAGTCCCCAGCCATTATAATTTTATGAGTGTTCACATTGGGAATGGATGCAAATAAATTTTGTATAAATTCCTTATCATCGACATTAAGTGCATAAGCATTTATCAAAATCATTTTACAGTTAGATAAGTTACCCATGACCATCACATATCTCCCTTCAGGATCCAGTACTACATCTGATGCTACAAATGAGACTGTTGTACGAGGTGTGGCAGAAAAGTAATGAGACTGGCAACACTGCAAGCGATCTGGCAACGCTGCGCTGTTGTCCTTGATAGAGCACGTCTATCAGTACCCTCCCATAGCTCAGTGCGAGTTTTAACTCCTTCCGTTAACTATGTGATTTTTGTGACTGCTATTGGCGAAGTTGTGTTTTTGGTTGTGCGTCACGCAAAATGGAACAGCGGAATTTGGAGCAACGTTGTGCCATTAAATTTTGTGTTAAGCTTGGAGAATCGGCAAGTGTGACGTTTGAAAAGTTAAAACAGGCCTATGGGGAACATTCTTTATCCCGAGCTCAAGTTTTTCAGGGAGGCCTTCAACTTCGAAAACCAATGAAAACATCGAACGTGTGAACACTCTTGTGAGATCAGACCGTCGTTTAACATTAAGAATGTTGAGTGAACATGCGAAAGGTCTGTGCCAAAATGGTGCCGAAAAACCTCACAATTGAGCAGAAGGACAATCGAAAAAACGCATTCCTGTGGTTCCCCAGCCCCCTTATTCACCTGACCTCAGTTCGTGTGACTTTTTTCTTTTTCCTAAACTGAAAAATGTCCTCAAAGGACGTCATTTCAGGACTTTAGAAAACATCCAAAAGAGTCTAACGGACATGCTGAAGACCATACCGGTTGAAGACTTCCAGCGCTGCTACCAACAGTGGGAACAACGTCTCCATCGGTGTGTAGCTGCCCAAGGGAACTACTTTGAAGGGGATAACATTGATGTTTGAAAAAAATAAAAACTTTGGTAAATAAAAAATCAGTCTCATTACTTTTCTACCACACCTCGTATGTATGAGAATTCCCACACCTCTAGTTTTCTATGTAAGGCTAGAATGAAACATTTGGCCAGTCCAGTCATTTTGCAGCCGGAACTGATCCTTGCTTAGTAAGTGGGTCTCCTGTAAAAATACTATTTTAGTGTTTAAACCTGTTAGGTGAGAGAGTACTTTCTTTCTCTTTAATTCGTAATTCAGGTCTTTAACATTCCAGCTCACAAAGTTAACTGTCCCATCATGGAGACATTGATTCTGAATTTTTGATGCCATTTTATAGTCTTAACTAGAAGTGAGACAGCTTTAACCTTAATTTCCTATTTCCCCAAAATTTATTGTCATGCAGCCTATTGTTACGTTGGTAGTTATAATTATAAAGATTAAAAGGATAGATTAGATATAGATATAGCCTGCTCTCTTTCTCTCCCCCCTTTATCCCCCCACCCTCCCATTTTGCCTCCCCACGTGAGGCTGGACCCCACTTCACGCAGTCCCGGCCCTCTGACATACCCAGAGACAGAGCACGTCCAAAGCAAAACAAGCCCCCACGCAGCGGCGTTTTGGGATTAAAAAAATAGAGATATCTATTGCCAATATAGTTTAAATACTATATGCCTAAAATATAATCATTAACAAACTATGAAGTTAAAATACCTGTATATATAATCTTCAGCAATCTTAATGTATTAAGATAATAAACCTGGATAATAAACCCGGGAAATGGTGTTAGAAAGTGTTCCAGAATAAGCATAGTAAGTCTTAATGCAATAATAACAATAAACAAAGGGTATGATGTTAAACAGTCTCCTTTAGGGTAGAGAAAAATTAAATAAATAAGATTACAAAAAAGAATTAAGAACAAACGTCTACAACTGTAATTAAAACATAAACAGATAGCGTCCGAGTAATAAAGAGGATATATAATTATAAAAACCTGTGTCTTAACAAATAGATCAGACAGTAGGTTATTTATCCTTGCCATGTCATGACAGGCTATGACTCACTATTGTGTTTCAGAATAGTGTCGGGATCAGCTTTCTTAATTCCTTTTCTGCTTCTTCCTTGCTGGCGAAGACATAGAATTGACTGTGCAATTCCACTTTCAGTTTGACAGGATACAAAAGGCTGTATTTGATATTGGCTTGCCATAACCGCTGTTTAATGTTGCAGAAGGCTGCATGTTTAGTAGCTGTTGCTGGAGAGAAATCAGGGAAGATACGAATGTGGTTATTTTCATATATAATCTCTTGCTTGTGTCTGAGGAGTGCCATCACCTCTAGCTTAAATAATAATCTCTCGAAGCGAATAATAAAAGATCTAGGTCTAACGGTATTTGATCTGCGTATGCGATAAGCCGCTGCTATCTCAGAATCTGCTTTAAAGTCCTCTCCAATTACTTTAGAAAATAGTTCAGCTGCAAATTTCACTGGGTTTGGACTTTCTCGATTCTCAGGTAGATCTTCGATTCTAATATTATTCCTTCTGCTTCCATCTTCCAAAGCAGCAAGTCTGTCTCCGAGTTTTTTGCATTCGGAGTTGGCAGTTGTTGCTTTTTCTTCAGCACTGGCAGCTAGATCAATCCAAGTCGTGAATGTCTGCTTGACATCTTCCAGTTGATCAGCAAGTGTGCTCAGTTTAGACGAGGTTTCCTAAATGTGCTCTTCAATTTTACCCAGCATATCTTTAAAGACTGCCTCAAAGCGAATATATATATGCGTTTCTCCAAGTGTTTTATTATCCTGCTGCCGCTCCTGTCGCAGCTTCTCATTTGCATTTTCCCTTGCCTTCTCATTTGCCTTCTTGCTTTTCTTTATATCTTTATCTCTTGCTTGAACTCAGCGATCATCACCTTCAGTTCAGACAGATCATTTCTGCTTTCGTGCACCGTAGGTGAGGCAGTGGACTCTATTGCAGCTGGTGTTCCCGGCTCGCGTGGAGTAGTTGAAAGCGCGGACAGCAAGACCTTTTCCAGTTTCAGATGATCTTCTCCAATCGGTGAGCTATCGTGACCTGTGTCACTCGCACTCGTACATTCGCTCCCCACTTCGCTCTCAGCCAGAGACTATGTAGTGGACTGTGGTTCCGAGGAGTCTGGGCTTTCACCCATCTGATCCAGGTCAGTCTCTGAAAGGCCGTACCTTAAACTTGAACTTGGACTTGCCGATCTGAGCTTGGATGTAGCTTTAGTTTTCGTTTCTTTCGTTTCTTTCTGAACCCCTTTCTTGTTGGCCATGTTTATATATGCTTGCATATACGGTAGTAGTGCCCTCAGGTTGGATAAATACAGGATATCTCAGGATAATGAGAAGATTATATGAAAAATAACACCGCTACTAGCGGAGCTCCGCTTCAGACGTCCATCTCTTGCAACGGATGAGACCAAAAAATGAATTTAATCCAGTTTGGAATAAGGCTGTAACATAGCAAAATGTGGAAAAAGTGATGCGCTGCGATTACTTTCCTGATGCACTGTATATATAAATATATATGTATATTTTATTAACCTATTTATTTCACACAATGCTGGTTTAGCATAACCTCTTTTCTATATATACATACATTTTTTTATTATTTATTTATTTTATTTTTTTTTGAATATATATATTTATTCCTGGACCACCGACAGGGGATTGAATCCAATTTCAGTCCTATCTAGCCACCAATAGGAGCCTGGATTCTTCTTTTACTCAGATGAGTTTTTTTTTTTTTATTTTACCCCCACCCCCTTGTGCATGACCGATAGAGAAAAAAGCCTATCATAAACTTTAAATAATATATAGGTTGAAGTTTCTCCTACCTGACCGTGGTTTCGAATCTCCTCAACACGGACTCCATAGTCCCTGTATCTTGGGTCCATAGCAGTGGACTAGGAACAGGCCAGTCATAAAGTTTGCCGGATCTGGTTCCACCAGAAGCTAACTATATGCCGGCCTCTTCTTCTTGAGGTTTTAGGTCCGTGTGGGTCCCCTCACCAGGTGAACCTCGGAGCCCCACGTTAAGGCGCCAGAAACTGTGGAAGAAAATTATGCATACAGACATCCCCCACTGGAATGCCCCAATTTAAGCAATAAAACAAAGGCAGAATAAACGCTGTATAAAAAAGTGAAGCATTTTCTAAAGACTCTGACAGGGAAATGGAATCTGACCGAGGTCCCAGCGTTCCAGCCGGGCCGAGTTACCTTATAGCCTCTCCTGCATTTAGGTAAGAAACCCAGTATCAATTATTTAAAATATCTATCTAACCTTTGGTTTATCACTCGTCAACGCCATTAATTTATTTAAGTCAAGCCGCCTTCCCCACCCCCCTGATTAAAATCAGGCTCTGTGCACGCTTCTGCCTCCCTCAGAGCGCAGACACGGTCTGAGCCCCTCTAGTGCAGAGCACTTGCCGTCCATTTCGAGTACCCATCCCCGCTGGGTGAGGCCCTGCGTGCGCATGTTTGTACACTCAGGAATGTTTGGGGTTAGGGACTTTGATTTATCACCTTTCAATATATGGAGCAGTCTTGTGTTACAAACACTTTGTGTCTCTCTTTTAACATTCCTGCCTGTAAAAGCCCTGTTATTGTGCATGTTTGGTTACTCTTTTTGTAAGGATAATATAATGAAGTTATTTTTAAAAGTAACACCACAATGCTGAAGAGAGACAGATTCCATGTGTGTTTCAGGATTTGCTGTGGTCAGAAATGAATTTAAATTTTTTGCTTAGCTCATTTCTATAACCTAGGAGCCT
>JANRMT010033747.1:6556-24098 GCA_026402145.1 Polypterus bichir lapradei | reverse complement strand
AGGCTCCTAGGTTATAGAAATGAGCTAAGCAAAAAATTTAAATTCATCTCTGACCACAGCAAATCCTGAAACACACATGGAATCTGTCTCTCTTCAACATTGTGGTGTTACTTTTAAAAATAACGTCATTATATTATCCTTACAAAAAGAGTAACCAAACATGCACGATAACAGGGCTTTTACAGGCAGGAGTGTTAAAAGAGAGACACAAGGCGTTTGTAACACGAGACTGCTCCATGTCTTGAAAGGCAAGCAGGTGGGTGTGGGGTGGTTCAAGGAGGGGGCAGACATCCATCAAACAGCTCTTGATAGTTTCCTTAACCAAGCAGGTGGGTGTGGGGTGGGAGTGGGTTCAAGGAGGGGGCAGACATCCATCAAACAGTCCTTGACAGTTTCCTGGGGCAAGCAGGTGGGTGTGGTGTGGTTTAAGGAGGGGACAGACATCCATCAGACGGCTTTTGACAGTTTCCTTAACCAATCAGGTGCAGGGGGCAGGGGGTGGGGACAGGCTGTCCTTCACCAATCCGCCACCAGGAGTGGGGCCGGAACTTTCCGGTCTTGCGTCATACGTGGCGGAACCTCCGGTATTGTGTCTTAAGGGGCGGGGCTTAATGTCATTAATCATTTTGATTGACAGTTTGACAGAAGCCGCATGCCTAATACTACTCAAAAGGTTTACGATTTAAACCCTTAAAAATTACTATAATATAATAAAAATATGCATTTGATTTGAGTCTATACCCAGTATAAATTTTGGCTACTTGTTAAAGTTAGCACTTCTTTTTTCATTATTCAGTTTTATTTTCTCAGTGACGTTCACGTGGTATAATGAATTTGCCTCTGCCTGTCTGAGTTGATGCCATTTATCTCCATTCTTTTCACAAGAGTAGCAATGCCCACAATTGGCACTATGGCTGATGCCTGCTCACAATTATTTGTTGTACCGGAAATCAAAGATACGATGTCCGGTGATTGCTATCAGACTGGACAAAGGCAGGACCGTAACAACAGAGAGCTTCTTCTCAGCGCTTTCGCTGGTGAATAGACTACTGAACAGCAACGCAGCTCTGCTTGGCATCATAAACTGTGACAGAAACTTCCACCTGCAGCTAAAGTCACTATAGTACACAAGCGATTCACCATGCTAGTTTTTAGAGTTGGCAGTGCCATGCTCACAGTGATGTAGGCTCGGAGGGTGACACATTGGAGAGTTATTATTGGCTCCCAGGTAAAGGGACCGCTCCATGGAACCCCACAAAGGAAAAATCCTTTGAGAAAGGTGGGGGTGCCCGGGGCCAGTAAGCAAGAAAAATATTCCAGTGGGAATTCAACACATCTTTGCCAATTGCTCCCCATGCTGTCAGCCTACAGTATGGGCTAAAATCGGGTGCTGGCTATGGTCAGACCAAAACAATGCATCAACACGTGGTGGAGCAAGTAGATTGTGCAGTGTTTCTCAGAGCCCTCCCTAACGATCTTGCCCAGATGGCCTGGGGACAACCCATTAATAACATGATCTCTTTAATAGAGATTATAGAAAACATAAGAGCAGAGATCTATTTGAGAGAACCAGAATGGGAGTAGTGTGAAACCCGATGTACTTGTGTCTCTGACCCCCGTCTTCAAACTGCAAAGCAAATACCAGGGACTCTCGAGTTGTGGTGGCAGTTTCCTCGTGGTGACAAAGTGGTCTGTGGGGAGAGGAAACAGTGGTGTGCTCTTGCTAATCTTCTGGCCATTTTTTCATACAGGAGTGGTAATGCTTATTATGCTGGATTAAACTAGATTTAAAGTACCAGCGTTATTTGAATCTGGCAGTAACATTTCAGTTGCTGCTGGCCATTTGGTGTTACCGTGATAATGGCTTAAACATAAGACCAGTCTAACCTGTGTACACAGGGACGTCTGTCAGTATAAGTCTGCTTCATGCTACATCAACTACGAAGGGACTGTAAAAAAAAAAAAACTTGTGGTAGTGGTTATTAAAAAAACCTCTGTTCCCAGTGATACTAGGCCAAGACTGGTCAGATAGTAAAAGCGGCTTAACACTCACCACCCCATAACAAACATTGGGCGTAGTAATGGACGTGGAGACCGCATCCTCAGCTGCCACTATAGTGTGTTCACAGACGGAGGAGAGATGGAGGTCAGCTTCCAACAGAGACATCACTCACTGATATGTCACCCCAAGAGGCTGCGGCAATTCGGAAGGTAACCACGCCCCTTGAAGTTGCCTCCGATCCACTCACACAACTGTACTTTCAATTTAGGGAGACTCTGACTTTGTTTAAAAGGGAGCAATGGAATGATGACTCCCTTAAATTTGTGAAAAATACAGTTGTTCTAATAGATGTCCATCACACTCAGCATCCTATGCCACAAGGTCCTCATTTTGTGTTAAATAATGTCCTTCTACAGTACAGGCCAAAAGTTTGAACACACCTCCTCATTCAATGTGTTTTCTTTATTTTCATGACCATTTACAGCACTCCATCACTCTCCTTCTTGGTCAAATAGCCCTTACACAGCCTGGAGGTGTGTTTGGGGTCATTGTCCTGTTGAAAAATAAATGATCGTCCAACTAACCTGACTTCTGCACAACACATCTGCTGGTCCCAACCCCATTGAAAAAGCAAGAAATTCCACTAAATAACCCTGATAAGGCACACCTGTGAAGTGAAAACCATTTCAGGTGACTACCTGTTGAAGCTCATCGAGAGAATGCCAAGAGTGTGCAAAGCAGTAATCAGAGCAAAGGGTGGCTATTTTGAAGAAACTAGAATATAAAACATGTTTTCAGTTATTTCACCTTTTTTTGTTAAGTACATAACTCCACATGTGTTCATTCATAGTTTTGATGCCTTCAGTCATGAAAATAAAGAAAACACATTGAATGAGGAGGTGTGTCCAAACCTTTGGCCTGTACTGTATATTGGGTAGCTGAAGACGAGGGGGATGTACAGTTCCTGTTGTTAGTCACACAGGTTTACTGACAAACAAGTCTGTGAACTGGCACATACCCACCTCCTGGGAGCCCATCTAGGCCCCAAAAAGACTCTTGAGCGTGTCAAGCTCCAATTTTTGGTAAGGAATCAATGAGGAAGTCCATCACTTTTGCATATCCCATTCGGAATGTAGAAGGGGCTGCGCTCCTCTTGTTCCCTTTACCCCTGATTGATATTCACTTTGAACATATCAGGGTCGACCTCATGGGACCCTTTGAACCCTCTGCCAGGGAACTTAACTATTTAATGATCTTGATAGATTATGTGATTCAATATCCAAAGTGAGTTCCATTGTGCTCAGCTACAACCAAAGCTATTGCACGGGAATTGGTAGGGGTCTTCTCTCGACCTGGCATCCCTAAAGAAATCCTGACGAATCAAGGGATGTCCTTTACCTTGGAGATGTTCAGGGAAATGGCCAAGATACTGAAGATAAAATATTTGAAAACCTCGATGTATCATCCTCAAAGCAGTGGTTTAGTGGAGTGGTTTAATCAAGGCCATAAACAGATGCTTTGTAAGGTGGTCAGCGAGGAGGGAAGGAACTGGGATGAGCTTCTCCCCCTTATCCTTTATACATATAAGGAAATCCCACAAGCCTCTACAGGGTTCTCACCATTTGAATTATTATATGGATGACAACCCTGGGGCATATTGGACATTCTGAAAGAAGGTTGGGAGGAAGAGGCCGTACCCTCCACAAACATATTATAGTATATTGCACAGTTACGTGATAGATTTGCTAAAATCTGACCTATTCTAAAAACTCACGTGGAAAGGTGCAAGCAGCTCAGGTTCTCTGCTAAGAACATGGCACGTCTCTATGGGAGTTCGGTCATGGTACTTGTTCCTACCTCACATTCTAAACTACTGGTCCATTGGCAAGGGTAAAGCAAAAAGGTATTCCTGCTGTGAATCTGCTGAAACTGTGGAAGGATAGGGATCCCGATCCCACCTTTGGAGAGCACTGTTCACTTTTCGCTCATAAATTAGACCTTAACTTTGGCACTAATTTGGCCGCCCATCAATGACAAGAGCTGGAAACAGTTATCTCGTCTATCCCAGAGGTAGTGAGTGAAAAACCTGGACAGACCTCACTGATTGCACATGACATAGTGACAGAACCCGGGATGATAGTCTGAGAATGCCCATTTCGGCTTCCCAAGGCAAAATGAACAGAAGTGGGGCTGGAGATGAAATGAATGCTGGAATTAGCTGTGACAGAGGAGAGTCATAGTCCCTGGTCCAGTCCTATCATATTGGTCGCAAAGCCTGATGGAATTTGGAGGTTTTGCAATTACTTCCCTCGGCTTAACCAGGTCTCCCAATTCAACACATATCCAAAGCCTTGATTGGCAACCTCCTTGAGTGGCTAGGGCAAGTCAAATTTTTGACCACCTTAGACATGACAAAGGGGTACTGGCAGGTTCCCTTAATGGATTCCACAAAAGAGAAGACTGTGTTTAGCACCCCTTGTGGATGCTGGCAGGATTGTGTTCTTCCATTTGGGTTACATGGGGCATCTGCAACTTTCCAGCATCTGGTGGTGCTCCGTCCCCATAACTCATATAGTGCTGCCTACCTGGATGATGTCATTATGTATTCCAGCACATGGAAGGAACACCTTCAGTAGATACAAGTGGTATTGCGGGCATTAGGAGAAGCCTGTCTGTGAATTAACCCAAAGAAATGAGCAATCACTCAGCTGAGGTAAAAGCAAGACAACCTCCATTTGTATTTAGTTCTGTTTTGGACTCAACCTGTTCACTTCTGTGTTGTGAAACCTCAATTCTTGCAGCCTTATTCAGGTATACAGCATACAGCATTCATTTGATGTCCCTGTGGTAATATGCAGTCTCGCACATTACCAAGTTTAAGTTAAAGAAACCTTAAATGAGCAGCATTATTTATAAGGTTAAAAGAATGGCAGCGTAAAGGAAGTGCGCTTATCATTTGTGTGTTGAAGGCGCTGCCACTGGAACACGGGGCCTTCTAGCAGGTGAGCGTTGTGAGGCACGGTGTGTTTGGACACACGTGGGGCCGGTATAATGGCCAGTACGGGCTCCACCACACGTGTTCAGTTTTACACGCCGGTGTCCTCGCAGCCCGCCCAGTGCAGGCAGTTTAAGGTGCAGTGCGCCTGAAAGAAAAAGCCGCCATTTGTTTGTAGGGTTGAGTCAGAGATGGGGACCCTGTACTGTAAATAAATTAACTTACTTACTGATGAGTCTGCCACTGGTGTGCTTGAGCTCAGCATAGCCATTGGCTTTCTGGGGGGGCTTACGCGTGCGAGCGGCAGAAGTTCAAGTTTAAATACAAAGTTGCTCAGGGCATGTCGCGGCGCATGTCGTGAACATGCTAGTGTCTACCTGGATAGGTGCGTAGGACAGACGGAGTGGCAGATTGGCTGGATAATCGTCAGTGGACCTAAAGGTGAGGTAGGAGTAAGCACTGCTGAGCTATTGGAGGAGCAGTGATTTTGGCAGCTTTGTACATATTCTTTTGTATATATAGTTATATATCTCCTAGTGATATTTTTGGTGGCGATATGTATACTTGTTTGGTGCTAGGATAATTTTGATTTTGGGTTTGGTGCTATTGTTTTTTCTTTTTGTATGTACACACACTTGTTTTTGTTCTTGTGCATTTTTTTCTTCTTTTCTTGTTGGAGGAGCTTCTTGAACCAGAGATAAAGGAAGATTACCTTTATTGTTGGAGTGTGTGTGTAGATTTTGAAGGAGTGCACTGTTTTTGTAAATACACCATATTTTTCCTTTTTTTCTGTTTATTTATTTTTGAAGAAGTGTCAGTGCTGAAGGACTGTGCCTCAAAGCCCACTTGACACTACTGCATTTTTTGGTTGTATAGCACTCTTGTAAATAAACTTGCACCATTCACCCTTCAATTTTTGTCTGTGTCTAATCTCTCTACTAATCCTGTTTAGTTCATAAACTTTCAGATGTCCAGAGTGCAGGCTCGGGCCACTTTCCCACTACATGGGATATCACATCCCCAACCTCTTTTGGTTTCAAGGCCTATTCATTTTACAAGGTACTTATTGATTCAGGGCTTCTTAATTCTCAATAAATAAATGAGTTACCATCCATTTCTCTAAAAATTAAACATTACTCCATTAAATGTTAAGGTGGGAGCTTCTCATCATGAACTTCTTGTGGTTTTTTTATTATGGAGAGCCCCCTTCCCTGATTAATTTTGGGCTGCCCTTGGTTAGAGGCGTATAATCCAATTATAGATTTGAAACTGATGGATATCATTCAGTGGAGTTCTTGCATATCATATTGATTGGTTTCCGTTAATCCACCATCATTATCTGTACTTACCGTGAATGTGTTGCCCTCTTGCTAAAACAATTTTTTGGATGTTTTTAATGAACAAAAGTCTTACAATTTCCCCTCTTAACACCCTTCAGTTGGCTTGTCTGTTTTCAGCTGACAATTGCTTTACTGCCATCCTTGGGGAGAAGGATCGAGGGGAGCGTGAACGTGACTGAGAGAATAAAATTGAATATAAAAAAAAGCTAATCTTTATAAGTACCATAAATTTACACCAGCTGTTACAGACTCAAATCGAAGATATGTTTTTATTGTACAATAGTAACAAGAAGAACAGCTCACTACTGAGAAAGAAAAAAACACATTATTAACTGTAATGATTATAAGTAGTTACCTCATACATACCAAGGACTGTATTTTGTATTAATCATGCTGCAGAAAGCTATATGATTTTTACTTCTATATGATTTGTTCTTCTTTATTTAGGTAGAAAAGAATTAAGGTTCTGCACAGAATATGAGACTGGCTTGCATTCTTTTATGAGAAAATGATGACCTCTTGATACTAATAGAACACCCTGTGATATTATAAATCAATATGATACTTTCTGAATTCTTGCTTAAAACTATAAGGAACATGTACCTTATGGATTAATAAATAAGGATTTATTGTGTGTGTGAGCTAATAAGGGTGTATTCCTTAGGAATGCGAGTGCCTGATAACTATTTTGGTAAGAAACTCTGTGCACTCCTGTATGTAATAAATCAAGATGTAACCGTAACTTACAAAATGTAAGTGTAAAATTTTTCCCGATCGCTATGCAGACAACAATACAAATTTCCATACCAGATCTGTGTGACGATGCGGGTTTGGCTCCACACTCCCATCTACTGTTTGGGAGCCCTTGGACCCAACACTGTCGATAATGTTACCGAGTGAGCTAGTCAGTGAAGACAACAAGTAAGCAAGGGGATGGTAAAAAGTGAAACAGTGCTTTTATTAAAAGAAACAATCAAAACAAAACAGTGTTCCATGAAAAGTGCAGTGATGCCAAAGTTCCATAAATAAATAAATAAAACATTAAGAAAATGTGGAGGTTAAAAATACTACAAAAAACAATCCTTTAAAACCAGAGGTTAAAACGTTCCTTAGGAAGCAGTTCTTAAAAACAACAACAACAAGCCCTGTGCTTCTTTTAACTTGCGACTCCCCTGCCTCTCCCTGTCCAGGCTTCGCAACAGGGGAGCCACTCTCACTCTGCAGCTGCCCTTTTCTCAGCATTTACTCAAGACTGGAGACCTCCCGATCACTGACTTCGGTCTGGCACTCATCCCAGTCCCCGAGACTTGATTTCCCTGACAACCAGGACGCTCGTGCCAGGGAGTTTACCGCCCAAGCCTCCCGACTCCCGCTGCCTTTCCGGTCTTCTGCAGCCAGTCACCTTTCCATGGTCACTCCCGCTACCTGCTCGCTCAGCGGGAGTAACTTCCGATTCTAACTCCTGGGTGTAGGCCTAACACCCAGACTCTCGCAGCTACCCACGAGCGCTCGTTCGCTCGCTCTCCACACACACGCACCGCATGTCTCTCTCTCTTGCACCGACCTGCTTCCTCTCTTGCTCCCATGTAACCTCCGTCCTCTTTTTCTCTTTTCTTTTTCTCCTCCGTCTCTCAACCGACTCGCGCTTCTTTTATCTAGCGAGGGGCCATAGCAGCTGTAGCACATTAGCCGCGGGAATAATCACGGATGTGGGCAGTTCCTCACCTGTGCACTCGGTGAGAAACGCCCACACCGCAGATTGCCCCGCGGCTTGCTACAACAACTACGCCCCCTCACGAAGCCACCGCAAGTACGGTGATTATTTATTTAAAACTGGCCTTTGCTCAGCGAGCTGTGGACCCATAACACCACAATCTATTACCCAACAGGGTGCTGGTGGAAACTGGACTACTGTTGGCCAAAGAAGGCCAAAGAAGGAGAAGAAGAGGTAGGAGACATGTCCAAAGGTAGGAGGAGAGGAAGAAGGTAAAGAGAGTGGAACTGAGGGTAGGAACTTTGAATGTTGGCAGTATGACTGGTAAGGGAAGAGAGTTAGCCAATAGGATGGAGAGAAGGAATGTTGATATATTGTACATGCAAGAGGCTAAATGGAAGGGGAGTAAGGCCAGGTGGATTGAAGCTGGATTCAAATTGATCTATCATCGGGTAGATGGGAGGGGAATGGGGTAAGCGTTATTCTGAAGGAACAGTCTGTCAAGTTTCCTTTTGAGGTGAAAAAGAGTGTCAGAGAGAGTCATGATTATGAAGCTGGAAATTGGAGGTGTGATGATGGCTGTCGTTAGTGCATATGCCACGCAAGTTGAGTGTGCGATGAATAAGAAAAGATTTCTGGAGTGAGTTGGATGAAGTGATTGACAGTGTACCCAAGGGACAGACAGTGCTGTTGGGAGCGTATTTCAATGGACATATTGTTGAAGGGAACAGAGGAAACGAGGAGGTGATGGGTAGGTATGATGTCAAGGAGAGGAATGAAGAAGGTCAGATGATAGTGGGTTTTGTGAAAAGGATGGACATGGCTGTGGTGAATGCGTATATTAAAAAGAGAGAGGAACATAGGGTGACGTACAAGAGTGGAGGAAGATGCACACAGGTAGATTATATCTTATGCATTTGAGTCAATCTAAAGGAAATTGAAGACTGCATAATGGTGGCAGGGGAAAGTGTTGTTAGGCAGCATAGGATGGTGGTCTGTAGGATGAAGCTGGAGATCAAAAAGAGGAGGAAAGTGAGGGCAGGGCCAAGGATCAAATGGTGGAAGTTGAAAAAGGAAGACTGCAAGGTTGAGTTTAGGAAGGAGATGAGACAGACACTGGGAGGGAGTGAAGAGTTACCAGACAGCTGGGCAATTACAGGAGAAGTAGTAAGGGTGACAGCTAGAAGGGTGCTTGGTGTGACAGCTGGACAGAGGAAGGAGGAAAAAGAAACCTGGCGGTGGAATGGGGGAGTACAGGAGAGTATACAGAGGAAGAGGATTGCGAAGAAGAAGTGGGATAGTTAGAGAGATGCAAAAAGTAGACAAGAGTACAAGGAGATAAGGCGTAAGGTGAAGAGTGAGGTGGTGAAGGCTATAGAAAAGGCGTATGATGAATTGTATGAGAGGTTGGACATTAAGGAAGGAGAAAAGGACCAGTGGGCTAAACAGAGGGGCTGAGCTGGGAAAGATGAGCAACAGGTTAGGGTGATAAAGGATAAATATGGAAACATGCTCACAAGTTAGGAGAATGTATTGAGCAGATGGAAAGAGTACTTTGAGAGGCTGGTGAATGAAGTGAATGAGAGAAAGAGAAGGTTGGATAATGTGGAGATAGTGAATCAGGAAGTGCAATGGAGTTGCACGGAGGAAGTAAGGACAGTTATGAAGAGGATGAAGGATGGAAAGGCCGTTGGTCCAGATGACATACCTGTGGAAGCATGGAGGTGTTTAGGACAGATGGCACTGGGGTTTTTATCCAGATTTTTTAATGGAATCTTGGAAAGTGAGAGGATGCCTGAGGAGTGGAGAAGAAGTGTACTGGTACCAATTTTTAAGAATCAGGGGGATTACAGAGCTGTAGTAACTACAGGGGGGATAAAATTGATGAGCCACAGCATGAAGTTATGGGAAAGAGTAGTGGAAGCTAGGTTAAGAAGTGAGGTGTTGATTAATTATCAGCAGTATGGTATCATGCCAAAAAAGAGCACCACAAATGCAATGTTTTCTCTGAGGGTGTTGAGGGAGAAGTATAGCGAAGGCCAGAAGGAGTTGCATTGCGTCTTTGTGGACCTGGAGAAAGCATATGACAGGGTGCCTTGAGAGGAGTTGTGGTATTGTATGACGAAGTCGGGAGTGGCAGAGAAGTACGTAAGACTTGTACAGAATATGTACGAGGGAAGTGTGACAGTGGTAAGGTCTGCAGTAGGAGTGACGGATGCATTCAACATGGAGGTGGGATTACATCAGGGATCGGCTCTGAGCCCTTTCTTATTTGCAGTGGTAATGAACAGGTTGACAGACGAGATTAGACAGGAGTCCACATGGACTGTGATGTTTGCTGATGACATTGTGATCTATAGCGAGAGTAGGTAGCAGGTTGAGGAGACCCTGGAGAGGTGGAGATATGCACTAGAGAGGAGAGGAATAAAGGTCAGTAGGAACAAGGCAGAACACATGAGTGTGAATGAGAGGGAGGTCATTGGAATGGTGAGGATGCAGGGAGTTGAGCTGAGAAAGGTGGATGAGTTTAAATACTTGGGATGAACAGTACAGAGTAACAGGGATGGTGGAAGAGAAGTGAAAAAGAGGGTGGAATGGATGAAGAAGAGTGTCAAGAGTAATTTGTGACAGACAGTTATCAGCAAGAGTGAAAGGGAAAGTCTACAGGACAGTAGTGAACCCAGCTATGTGATATGGGTTGGAGACGGTGGCAGTGACCAAAAAGCAGGAGACAGAGCTGGAGGTGGCAGAGTTAAAGAGGGTAAGATTTACATTGCGTGTGACAAGGATGGACAGGATTAGAAATGAGTACATCAGAAGGTCAACTCAGGTTGGACGGTTTGGAGACAAAGTCAGAGAGGCAAGATTGCATTGGGTATATTGGGAGAAGGATGTTAAGGATAGAGCTGCCAGGCAAGAGGAAGGTCAAACAAAAGGTTTATGGATGTGGTGAGAGAGAACATGCAGGTGATGGGTGTGACAGAGCAAGATGCAGAAAGCAGGAAGATATGGAAAAAGATGATCTGCTGTGTGTTATAATAAGTTTTTTTATAATATTAAGAATTGTGTCACTGTATCTGTTTAAGATCTCTTTAAATGTATTTTTCATTCTTTTTCTGTGTAACATGCCATGAAGAGCTGAGCCAGCTTTAGCACAGAGTGTCAGCTTTCAGAATTGCTGGGCCAAGCAAAGCATAAAGACAGACAAGGACAGCTGTTGTCAGCCCTAAAAGGACTAAGTGTTATTTGACCTGCCTGGTTGATGCTCAGCACAAGTTTGTCTGCCTTGTTTGGTAATTGTACTGGGGATTTGGTTGTGTGGACACAATATAAAAGAAGCTGGAACCTTGCCAAGCTTTGAAGACCTGAGGGAGTGGAAGCAATAGACTCCAAAGCCACCTCCGTTGTGACAGAAAAAAGCAATTTCTACACGACCGAATCCCCAAGGTTTACAGATGAAATTTCGCTGGTCTTCCCTGTCTTTTTATAGCAACGTAAGCCGCATTAAACAAGCTAAGTATATTCTGTCTTTTCTGTGACTTTTATCGCCGCCTATCGCCGAAAAGAGGGATATCGCCGTTATAATTTATAATTATTTAAATAAAGGTTTATTAAAACGCCGCAATATAAAAGAACATATTTCCACGGAGCTAACACTCCCATCGGAAACACTGTGGCAACCCCTAATGGAAGCAGCCGAAAGAAGAAGACTATCTACTCATTTACCTATTGTTCATTTTAAATTATTTATTTATCTATTATAGTACAGTAGGGTTTTTTACCTGTCTTGCCCATGTCCTGTGTTTATGTACAGTATATTTTGCACCATGGAGGTGTTGTTATTTTATGCAAATGTATATTGTAATACTATGTATGGATGTCTGCGGTGGGCTGGCACCCTGCCCGGGGTTTGTTTCCTTCCTTGCACCCTGTGTTGGCTGTGATTGGCTCCAGCAGACCCCGTGACCCTGTAGTTAGGATATAGCATGTTGGAAAATGAATGGATGGATGGATTTATGGATACTATGACAATAAAGCCACTTGACTTGCGTTCTGTTTTCAAGAAGAGTTTTAGCACTCAAAATGTAGCAAAGAGGACAAATTCTTGTCATTTGTAGAGATCTCTTATGTTGTTGTAGACTGCCTGACTTGGTTGGAATTTCATCTTTGTATTAACACTGTGTTTCTTTTGCTTGATTTACAGGTAATGATGAGGAAAGAGCTGTTCAATCAAAGAGCAGAGAAGATAAAAATTGTGGGGACCAGGATTTGGGATTCTGATAGTGGGAATTTGGTGTTACAATAAAAGAAACTCTGCCTTAGAACAAGAGAATGTTAATAGTTGTCATGTCTCAACAGATCATGAAATAAAAAATGTGTCTAAAAAAAAAACAGAAGGAGCATCAGGGTTATGTCTCACCCAGCATTCATATTCATAGTTTGTTTGTATTAATTGTGTTTGTTCATTGAAGCTTTGGTTGTGTGATTTGTGCTTTGTGGGTGGTTCCCCAAGAGGCAGGGCCACCTGCCAATCACCTCCAGGAACTGCCTTCCACCCTATAAATCCAGAGGGTCTCCCAAAGTTCTTGGTGGCTCATTGTGAATGCATTCAAGAGAGGTGAGTTCTTGTGTTTTGCTGTGCTTTGATTGGATTTTTTTGACCTTCTGTTCTGTTTTTTTCACGAGACTCTGGACTATTGTTTTGGGCCTTTGTTTATTTTGGGATTTACCTTTAACAGGCATTGTATGTTTTTGTGGTCTCTGGATCTCATAGTGTTCTAGAGCCTTTTTTTCTTGTGAAGAATAAATGTTTTTATATAGCATGAATTTTTGGTTGCCCTCGTTACAAGCCAGTTGGGATGGTTTTCTCCTGTAGTGGGTATTTTTTGGACTATGTACTTTGGAAATCTTTAATGCTTGGGACTCTCAGTCAATAAAAATAAGAAATTGCTATTATGAACTAGAAAATTACTAGCATTAAAGTCTCATGAAATACTCAAATTGCCCACTAGAGGGTGTAAAACATACACAAAAAGGTTTATTATCATTAAAATGCTTGGAAAGAAAATATGCTCCACAGAGAACAAAAGACACAGAAAACAATGCCAGCAAAAAGGCAATCCAAATAGCAATCACAGTCCCAATACAAATTAAAGAGACAAAGCACAGAATAACACTAGGAAAAACTTGCCACACCACAGGTGCATTCACATTGAGCCGCAAAGGACTGTGGAATTTCCTCAGTCTTTTGAAAGAGCTGAGGGCAATCACTGGAAGTGATGGGCAGGTGGGGAACCACCCGCAAGACTCACGGAAGTTAACAAATGAACAAAAAAGACGTTAAAGAGCTACAGAAAGAACCATAGCTGAAACATTATAATTGCAGTCTTAAATAAAAGGATCAAAAATTTATGAAATATGAACTGGCCTCCATCATTTAAATGTTTCTGACAGTTGGAATTGACAACGTATTTAAAACTAAAGATCGTCTTTAATGGTTGGCATTTTCCACTGAAATGTTTTATGTCACTTGTCAGCCTCAGACGTATTTTGTCCATTTCTGCTGTTGTACAGTACATGTAACAAAGGCGCTATATGGGCGCCTGACCCGACACAGACTCACACCAGAGGCACATTAAAATAAATAGACTTTTATTTTTTTCACCTATGGGGAATGTCTTCTCCATAATCCCCACAGGCACAACACAGTCCCCAGTACAAATAAAGCACCCAAAACACACTCTTCTCCTTTCCTCTTCTTCTTCTTCCACCACTCCTCCTCCAAGCTTTGTCCTCCTCCTGCCGACTCTGGCCATTGAGTGGTGGTTGCTGGGCACTTTTATAGTCCACCCGGAAGTGCTCCAGGTGGTTGGTTGCTGAGTTCCGGCTGCACTTCAGGGTGTGGTGAATATGCTGCCCATACAGACTCAGGAGTCCCAGCTGCAGCACCCCCTGGTGGTGCCTGCGGGACCCAACAGGTCTGCACCCAACTCCAGTTCCCATGGAGCCCTGTGGGAAACCAAGGCACCGCTCCAACTCATGGGGGCAGCCATCTAGCATCCAGGGGGAGGTATTGCACCTTACAGGGCTGCATCCCCTGAATATACAGTGAAGGGGCGTCCTGGCCAGGCACAGAGCCTGGCTGTCTGCCACAACATTATGACATTTTAAAATCAGATATTTTAGCTTCTGGTTTGTACTTCTTTAAAGTAATTAAATAAATAACAATCGTGAGACTGTTTTGTCAATTATATCCAAAGATAAGGTAAGCATAACGAAAATGTAATAAAAATTAAGTTCACTCTTCATATACATTATTGTGTTAATATTATTATACACTGCTCAAAAAAATGAAGGGAGCACTCGATGAATGAAATATTCAAGTAGAAAATCTTTATTAATAATAATCCTGTGTAATTCAAACTGATGTAACCACAGTCAATGGAAACCAAAATCACCAACTCATTGAACATCACACCGAAAATCAAATGGCCTTCAGAATGTGTGAGCCAGTCAATGGCTTCAATTTCTTCATCATCCAGGAACTGCCTACATGTTTAGGCCACATGAGGCCGAGCATTGTCCTGCACTAGGAGGAACCCAGGGACCACTGCACCAACAACAACAACAACATTTATTTATATAGCACATTTTCATACAAACAGTAGCTCAAAGTGCTTTACATAATAAAGAATAGAAAAATAAAAGACACAATAAGAAAACAAAATAAATCAGCATTAATTAACATCGAATAAGAGTAAGGTCCAATGGCCAGGGGGGACAGAAAAAACAAAAAAAAACTCCAGACGGCTGGAGAAAAAAAAATAAAATCTGTAGGGATTCCAGACCATGAGACCGCCCAGTCCCCTCTGGGCATTCTACCTAACATAAATGAAACAGTCCTCTTTGGATTTAGGGTTCTCACGGAAAGGCTTGATGATGATGGTCACGTAGAATTCTGCCTTTTAATCCATCCATCATTGTTGGAGCATCATGAAGCTTTGAGTAGGTAGAGGTGGCGCAGGTCTGACAGTGGCTCTGTGAATTTAATCCTGGTACCTAACAGCACTCAGGGTCCACTGCCTAGCACGTGCACCTTTATGTGACCCTGTAAGGATATGCCTCAGACCATTTTTGACCCACCACTAAACTGGTCATTACGGATGATGTTCCAGGCAGCATAATGTTCACCATGGTATCTCTGGACCCCCAGACCTTTTACATGTGCTCAGTGTAAATATGCCAATGGTGGAGCTGTCAATTGTGGTATTCTCTGGTGAATGCCATTCGAGCTGCATGGTGATGGGCTGTGCACCTGTTGTCATGTTCATTTACACCAAAGCAGGTTAAGTTGATTCACAATCACTTTTGCTTCCTAATTGGACAGATTGATCTCCCTAAAGCTTAACTGGCTTGGTGTTAGACTAAGATGATTAGGTGTTCCTTCATTTTCTGAGCAGTTTATACAATTACTTGGTTTTGTAAGACAATGAACATCAGTTATGTTGTGGTTGATTAATCTGATGTTTTAGAAGTAGTATGTAACCCAATTAGTGCTTTGCTGTATACAATATTTACAGACTAATGTTATTCACATGCAATGTGGTATATTGGTTAAGGCTTTCGACTTTAAAATTGACAAATAAATTAAAGTAAGCTTAACAAGTACAGCAGAAGTATGTCAGAAAACGCAACTGGGGCTTCTTTATACCAACAGCAAAATGCTTGTGTAGTGCTTCATTGGGACTGGGACAGCCAAGTCAGAACTTTTGTTTCTTTTGAATTTTTCATGCTTCATAGTCATTCTGATGTGAGTTCAGACCAAAGCGTGTGTATATATTTATTTATTTAATTATCTAACTATTTATGCATTT
Source organism: Polypterus bichir lapradei (assembly GCA_026402145.1). Taxonomy (NCBI): domain Eukaryota; kingdom Metazoa; phylum Chordata; class Cladistia; order Polypteriformes; family Polypteridae; genus Polypterus; species Polypterus bichir. The sequence continues at coordinate 8,173 of JANRMT010033747.1, read as the reverse complement.
ATTTATTTAAAGAGCTGTCGTAAAAAAACAAATTTCCCCCGGGAACAAGTACATAAATAAAGTTCTAATCAGGTGGAAGCATTAAATTGCCTGATAGCAGTGGTAGAAAAGATCCCCAGAAGTGCTTCTTACCACACTGTGGAGGAATGAACTTGTGGTTAAACGTACCTCAAGAAAGCCTTGTGGAGCAAATGGAGAAGATTTTTCATGACGGCATCCAATTTTCCAAACATCCTCTTTTTACAGTGTCCAGTGTGTCCAGGGTTCTCCCTGTGATGGAGCTTTTCCTCATAAGTTTGTTCAGGCATTGTGCTTCTTTTGAGCTACTTCTCCAGGAGACTGTGATGCAGAGCACCGCACTGTCCACTATGAAGAACATTTCTAGCAGCTTGCTGCATATATCAAAAGACCTTAGTCTCCATAGCAGGTCCACTCTGCTCTGTCCCTTCTTCTTTTTTATTTTTTACATTAGAACACTCTAGACGAGAACAGGCCATTCAGCCCAAAAAAGCTCGCCAATCCAATCCGCTTATTTCTTCCAAGAAAACATCAAGTCGAGTTTTGAAAGTCCCTAATGTCTTACTATCTACCACAGTACTTGGTAGCTTATTCCAAATGTCTATCGTTCTTTGTGTAAAGAAAAACTTCCTAATATTTGTGTGAAATTTACCCTTAACAAGTTTCCAACTGTGTCCCAGTGTTCTTGATGAACTCATTTTAAAATAACAGTCTCGGTCCACTGTACTAATTCCCTTCATAATTTTAAACACTTCAATCATGTCACCCCTTAATCTTCTTTTGCTTAAACTGTAAAGGCGCAGCTCTTTTAATCTTTCCTCATAATTCAACCCCTGTAGCCCTGGAATCAGCCTAGTCGCTCTTCTTTGGACCTTTTCTAGCGCTGCTATGTCCTTTTTGTAGCCTGGAGACCAAAACTACACACAGTACTCAAGATGAGGCCTCACCAGTGCATTAATAAAGGTTGAGCATAACCTCCTTGGACTTGTAATCCACACACCGTGCTATATAACCTAACATTCTGTTAGCCTTCTTAATGGCTTCTGAACAATGTTGGGAAGATGATAGCGTAGAGTCCACTATGACTCCTAAATCCTTCTCATAAGGTGTACTCTCGATTTTCCGACTACCCATTGTGTATTCAAACCTAACATTTTTACTTCCTATGTGTAATACTTTACATTTACTGACATTAATTTTCATCTGCCACAAATCTGCCCAAGCCTGTATGCTATCCAAGTCCTGATATGATGAATTCCAAATTATCTGCTAATCCACTTATCTTGGTATCATCTGCAAACTTAAACAGCTTGTTACTTATATTCCTATCAAAATCATTTATATATAATAAATAGCAGCGTCCCTAGCACTGACCCATGTGGAAAACCACTATTAATATCGGCTAGTTCTGATGAGGTTCCTCGCACCATCACCCTCTGCTTCCTGTGTCTGAGCTGTCCTACTGTATATATTAATACTAGCAAAATACTCGCGCTTTGCAGCAGAGAAGTAGTGTGTTAAAGAAGTAATGAAAAAGAAAAGGAAACATTTTGAAAATAACGTAACATGATTGTCAATGTAATTGTTTTGTCACTGTTA
>JANRMT010033699.1:264-12548 GCA_026402145.1 Polypterus bichir lapradei | reverse complement strand
TGCACTTATGAATATTCTTGTATGTATCAGACGCTTCATATTTTTTTGCTGCCTTTTCAATTGTGTAATTCGGTTTTTGTTCAGTGCTCTTTGGAACTGTTGCTTTTTGTCTGTACACTGCGTCAGTTCACGTGAGCCGCTCGGTGTACATGCATCGAAGTTTCCCAGCTGTGCTGGTGCCATGTCGTGCTATGTCCATGGCTGTATTTAATGTTACCGAAGTCCTGGCACTTAAAACTTTCTCTCGCAGTTTTGCTGAGTTTGTGCCAAACACCACCCTGACCATCTCATCTTCCTCTGCATAAGCACAGTCCTTCACCCGTGAATATTTAGTGGCAGTTTGCTATTGGATTGCCGCTGACGAACGGCCTTATATGGGCAGGCACTAAATTACAAACGCCAGCGGCAGCCTGTCTATGAACTTAATTTAAAGTTTAGGTTTACATCGTGCTTTGTTTCCGAAGTAGCAGAACTCATGAATATGGTTGTATATGTCACTCGCTCGCTTCTTATTGTTTCGCTGCCTTCTCAATTATATAATGCACGTTTTCTTCAGCGGTTTTTGGGGCTGTTCCTGGTTTCCTACTAACTGCGTGATTACGTGGGAGGCGTGATGATGTCACACGAAACTCCGCCCCCACGGCTTTCAAGATCATCTCCATTACAGTAAATGGAGAAAAACAGCTTCCAGTTATGACCATTACGTGTAGAATTTCGAAATGAAACCTGCCCAACTTTTGTAAGGAAGCTGTAAGGAATGAACCTGCCAAATTTCAGCCTTCCACCCACACGGGAAGTTGGAGAATGAGTGAATGAGTGAGTGAGTGAGGGCTTTGCCTTTTATTAGTATAGATAGAAACAATTACAAAGTTTTATGCTAATGGTAGGAGTCAGTGTCTGAAGATTGAGCATTAACTAACCCAGTATGTTTTACTATTTTAAAAGTTATGCTGTTGTGAATTTTTGGAAGTCTTACGGTGAAACTGAATTGGTTCCATTCTTGATTGTTGCTTTCAGTTTTCATCTGTTGTGGTAAAAGTGCGGAGTGCTGTACAATGAACTTCTAGTCTTTGTTTATTTGCAAGATGGAACTAATTTTGCAATTTCTCCTATTTGGCTTGGATGGTTGTTAGAAAATCATTTATTTTTTCCTTTATATGCATTGACTTCAGTGGCCCATATCGTAAAATGAAATGGCAATTCAGGTTATTCCTTTTCTTCTGTCAGGAGATGAGAGGTTTTGGACAGTGGATTGTTCTTAGTCTTCCCCTCCTAAATTTAGAAACTTTAACTCATTCTATCATATGATCCCAAGTATTTTATGTTGATATTGTTAAGTAAATTGCCAGAGATAATCAATATATAATTTCTAAAACTAAAATGATTATAGGTTGATTATCCCCAATCTAAATTTCCAAAATCAGAAGTGCTACAAAATCCGAAACTTTGAGTGCTGACATGATGCCACCTATGTTGCCTTAATTTTTTTTTTAGCCACCCATTGAAGGATTGTGAGCAATATGTGTAGATTCCAAAAGGATTTAGAATGAGTGTGGTGTGAGATTACACAAGCTAGGAAACACAATCAACAACCTTATTGATTTAACTGTTTCTCCCTGTGAAGCACAAGGAAGCTAGGACGCACAGTCACCGGTCAGGATTGGGGCCCCTCGTGAAGCTGGGAACACCACAAAGCACCTTTGTTGTATGTCTCCCATAAGGCATCACACTTTTAATGTGCTGTGCAGGAGTGGGAAGCGAACAATTGTGTGGCAAAAAAAATTTTGAAATATTGGATGCTACAAGTGGGCAAATTCCACACCAGGGGTCTCATTTATAAAACTTTGCTTAGATTTAAATGTGAAAATGTGTACACTAAAAAAATCCTGATTCATTAAACCTGCCTTTTGCCTATTTCTATACAGTTTAACTTTGTAAATCACAATCCTATTGTAAATGTGCTTGCATGAATGTGGTTCAGAGCCCATATTGACACTGCAGATGATGTATGTTAATGGAATATCACTGCATGTGGTTAACAAAAGCAGCTTCATTCTCGCTAGGTGCCCATATTGCAATATGAATGCAGTAAATTGCTTCAGTTATTTTAGGAAAACTGGCCACTGCTGCAAATAGTCTTTTTGTGTTGCTTATGTTTATGGTAGCCTATATCATCTTCTTTTGGCTGCTCCTGTTAGTGGTTGCCACAGCAGGTCATCTGTTTCCATATCATCTTGTCCTCTGCATCTTGCTCCGTCACACCCATAACATGCATGTCCTTTCTCACCAAATCCATAAACCTTCTCTTAGGCCTTCCTCTTTTCCTCTTCCCTGGCAGCTCTATCCTTAGCATCCTTCTCCCAGTATACTCAGCATCTCTCCTCTCCACATGTCTAAACCAGTGCAATCTCACCTCTCTGACTTTGTCTCCAAACCGTCCAACTTGAGCTGACCCTCTAATGTACTCATTTCTGATCCTATCCATCCTTGTCACACTCAGTGCAAATCTTAGCATCTTTAACTCTGCTACCTCCAGCCCTGTCTCCTGCTTTCTGGTCAGTGCCACCATCTCCAACCCATATAACATAGCTGGCCTCACTCGCATTCTGTAGACCTTCCCTTTCACTCTTCTTTGTACCCATCTGTCACAAATCACTCCTGACACTCTTCATCTCTTCCACACTCCTCATTATTCTATACTGTTGATCCAATTATTTAAAGTCATCCACCTTTCCAGGCTCTACTGCATCCTCTCCATTCCTCTGACCTCACTCTCATTCACACACATGTATTCTTTCTTTGTCCTACCTTCATTCCTCGCTAGAGAATATCTTCACCTCTCCAGGGTCTCCTCAACATGCTCCCTAATTTTGGTACAGATCATAATGTCATCTGTAAACACCATAATCCATGGGGACTCCTGTGTAATCTCCTCTGTCAACATGTCCATCACTGTTGCACCTCAACTTTAAAAGCATCCATCACTCTTACTGCAGACCTCACCACTTTCACACTTCCCTCGTACATATCCTGTACCACTCTTACATACTTCTCTGCCACTCCCGACTTCCTCATACAATACCACAACTGGTCTCTAGGCATCCTGTCATATGCTTTCTCTAGGTCGACAAAGAGACAGTGCAGCTTCTTTTGGTGTTCTCTGTACTTCTTCATCAACACCCTTAGAGCAAACATCACATCTGTGTTGCTCTTTCCTGGCATGAAACAATACTGCTGCTCGCAAATCATCACCTCCCTTCTTAACCTAACTTCCACAACTCTTTCCTTTAACTTCATACTGTGGCTGATCAGTTTTATCCCACTGTAGCTACAACAGTTCTTTAAATCACCATTATTCTTAAAAAATCAGTTCCAGTACACTTCTTCTCCACTCCTCTGGCATTCTGTCACCTTCTAAGATTGCATAAAAAAATCTGGTTGAAAACTCCACTGCCATATCTCCTAAACACCTCCATGCTTCCACAGGTATGTCATTTGGATCATCAGCATTCCCATTTTTCATCCTCTTCATAGCCGACTTTACTTCTACTTTGCTACTCTGTTGCACTTCCTGGTTCACTGTTGCCACATCATTGAACCTTCTTTCTCATTCTCTTCATTTATCAGCCTCTCAAAGTACTCTTTCTATCTGCTCAACACACTCTCCTTGCATGTATGTTTCCATCATTATACTTTTATCACCCTAACCTGCTGCTTTTATTCCCCAGCTCAGTCACTCTGTCTAGCCAATCGGTACAGGTCCTTTTTTCTCACCTTAGAGTCTAACCTCTCATACAACTCATCATATGCTTTATCTTTAGCCTTTGCCACCTCTGTCTTTACCTTACCCCTTCTCTCTTTGTATTCCTGTGTACTTTCTTCACCTCTCTGACTATCCCACTTCTTTGCCAAACTATTCCTCTGTATACTCTCCTGTACTTCTCCATTCCACCACCAGGTTTCTTTGTCTTTCTTCCTCTGTCCAGATGTTACACCAAAAACCCTTTTAGCTTTCTCCTTTACCACTTCTGCTGTAGTTGCCCAAGCTATCTTGTAACTCTTCATTCTCCCTCACTTGCCTGTCTTACCTCCTCCGTGAATTCCATCTTACATTATTCCTTTTTCAGCTTCAACCTTTTGATCTTTGGCTCTGCCTCCACATTTCTCTTCCTCTTGATCTCCAACCTTATCCTACAGATCCCCATCCTCTGCTACCTAACTGCAATTTCCCCTGCCACCACTTTGCAATCTACAATCTCCTTCAGACTGATCATCCTGAATAGGATATAATCCACCTGTGTGCATCTTCCTCCACTCTTGTACAACACCCTGTGTTCCGCCCTCTTTTTTAAATATTTTTTCACCACAGCCCTGTCCATCCTTTTCACAAAATCCACTACCATCTGACTTTCTTCATTCCGCTCCTTGACACTATACCTATACCTATCATTGTAGTGCAGATGAGGGGACGCTGGCGCACGCAAGTTGCTGCCGCTCCTCCCTGTTAACAACACTTTTCGCAAAGTTCGCCTTAATTCTACACTTCTCACGCTTGTTTTATTTCTTTTATTGTATGTATAGTTCGTGGATACAGTCGGCTTCAATTGCATGGATTCGGCTTAATATTTACAGATTTTATGGACTCTACTTTGACTGGGAACAGCTGAGTCTGTGGATCGTGGGACGAGACCTACGAGCATTTCTTTGTACCTGGTGATCTATGAACTCGGGATGATCTGTCTCCGTGATTATATTCGCTATGCTGATCTGCTCCTGATTCATTTTACAGTACTCTATGACTGGGAACTGATCTGATGTTCATACTAACCTGGCTTATGGCTCCGGGGCGATCACGCCTGAAATTACCAAGCATTACTGTTTGTGGCTGTGTATTGGAACCTCCAAATCCTGCTACCTCCTCCTGCTATGCTTTCTGCTGCTTTGCTATCGCCGTTCACCTCATCTACGCTACCACACCCGCCTGTCCTAATGGTTCCGCTGTGCTGTGCTGCTTCTCCACTGCTTTTCAAATAAGTATTGCCCAGTATCATGCTAAAATACTCTCATGACAAACTCCTCCTTATTAAACAGTTTGTCCAGAGCAAATGGTCGGTCTGGAACATCCTTAAAGACGTCAGTATTTTGCAGCGCCCGAAACATGTACATCGCTGGTCAGGTCGCCGCCACCGCCGGGCTGTGAATGAAAAGACAACCGGCAGCATTTCCTCAGGAATAAGCCTTCTTACTGATGGCCCTGGAAATAGAAGTGTCAGTGTGCAAAATTTACATTGTGTGGAAATAAACCCTGATCACAGCTCTGTGCAAAAAGAAGCCTCATTAACTAATATTGCATTGGTTAATTTGAGATCTGTTGACGGCAAAGCATTGGTGCTGTGAGAACTCATCACTGACACCAAACTTGATATCCTGTGTTTAACGGAGACTTGGCAAAAAACAAACGGATTGACATCTCTCACGGAAGGCGACTCCACCTGGGTTCTTTTTCCATACAGAACCTTGCAGCTCAAGGCAGTTGGTTTGCAGTAATTGTCAGAGCAGACTTAAACATCAAACAAATCCCAATTGACTGTCCATTGTCTTTTGAGTGCCTGGCTCTTAAACTAATAATGGAAACAGATCCTGTCTCACTCATTGTTCTTTATTGTCCCCCAAAATACAATGCATCCTTCTTATCGATCTGATTGAACTTTTGACCAACCTAAGCTCTTACTCTCAGAGAATTATCCTTCTCTGTGATTTGAACATCCATATTGACATTACTACATCTAAACTGAGAATTGAATTCCTATCCTTATTGGACTGTTTTGACTTGACACAACATGTTGATTTTCCCACCCACTCTGCTGGTCATATATTGGATCTGATCTGTACTTCTGGACTATCTGTTGCCAACATTTACAGCACTGATTTGGGACTCTCTGACCATAAAGCAGTATTTTTCACTGTCTCACTGCCTTTCTCTCCTCTTACCTGTAAACAACAAATTTCTTACAGAAACCTTAAAAATATCTGTCCCTCTGTTCTTTCTGGATCCATTTCTGATCTTTTACTGCCTTCACCTATTCCATTAACACTAGATAGTCTTGTTGACCACTATAACTCAGCCCTTCATTCAGCATTAGATAAAACAGCTCCTTTAAAACATAAGGAGGTTTCCTTTAAACGTTCAGCTCCTTGGTATAACTCAGAATTGTGATCTATGAAAGCAGCTGGCCGATGCCTTGAGAGAATGTCACGTAGGTCTGGCCTCACCGTGCACATCCAGGCTTTCTCTGACCACCAAAGAGCCTACAGAGAAGCACTAACTGCTTCCAAGAACACCCACTATGGCAGAATAATAGAAGATGGCCACAATAACCCAAGGGTTTTGTTCGCTGTAGTTAATAAACTATTCGAACCCGCATCTGGCCCAATTACCTCTTCTACTGAAGTCTGTGAGGAATTCCTCCACTTTTTCCGTAACAAAATTAAAGATCTAAATAATTCAACTAACATAAATACATCATCTGTTTATATCTTTCTCTGTTCTCTCACCCCATCCAGCTCCTTCTCTAAGTTCTCACTCTCACTCTTTTAAAATCGTTTCTGTAACCCCAAAGTTAAAAAAGTCTGGCCTTGATGCTGACAATCTTAACAATTTCCGGCCTATTTCCCACTTACCTTTCCTGTCAAAAGCTCTTGAGCGTGTTGTAGCTTCCCAGCTCACCAATTGCTTAACTTCTAATAATTTGATGGAACCCTTTCAGTCTGGTTTCAGGGTGCAGCACAACTGTGAAACTGCTCTGCTACGGGTATCCAATGATTTGCTTATGGCAGCAGACTTTGGGCAAACCAGCATATTAATTCTGTTAGACCTCAGTGTAGCATTTGACACTGTCAGACATGACATTCTACTGTCCAGAATGGAGAACATGCTGGGTATCTCTGGCACTGCCCTCCAGTGGTTCAAGTCCTATCTGACTGATAGGCAAGAGTTTGTTAGTCATGGCAACAGCAGATCCAGCTCGGCACCATTCACACAAGGAGTTCCTCAGGGCTCTGTCCTCGGCCCTCTTCTCTTCTGTATTTATATGCTTCCCCTTGGTCTTATTATTCGTAGCTATGGACTGGGTTATGATTTTTATGCAGATGATACTCAACTCTGCTTCAATGTTAAAAGTGGAACTTCATCAGAGCTTTCTCAGCTCACAACCTGCCTTAGTGAAATTAAAACCTGGATGGAGCAGAACTCTTTAAAATTAAATTGCAACAAAACTGAACTCCTGCAAATTGGGACTAAAATGCAACTTAATAAAATGAGCTCTTTCCCAGTCCATCTTGGCGGTGATCTCATCAGATCTGCCTCTGCTGTAAAGAATCTTGGTATCATTTTTGATTCCTCACTCTCTTATTTCACCCACACAAATCACATTAAGAAACTTTCTTACTTTCACCTCCGTAACATATCCTGTGTTCGCTTCTTCCTCTCTTTTTCCAATGCTGAGAAACTTGTCCATTCTTTTATCACATCCCGCATCGATTATTGTTTAACTCACTGCTGGCAGGTGTCCCTTCTAATCTTATATCTCAGCTACAGCTTATTCAAAACTCAGCTGCAAGAGTCCTGACTCGAACCAGCAGCATCAAGCACATCACATCCATCCTGCTCCGCCTTCACTGGCTCCCTGTGTCTTACAGAATCGAATATAAAATCCTAATGATGACCTACAAAGCCTTAAATAACCTCGCGCCAAACTACATCAGTGACCTTCTCCATTACTATGTGCCTGTCCGTCCACTAAGGTCCTCTGATTCTGGCAATCTTGTTGTACCTCACACTAATCTAAACTCCATGGGTGACAGGGCCTTTAGCTGTATAGCATCCAGACTCTGGAATGACCTACTGAAATTAATTAAATCAGCTGACTCCATGAATTCTTTTAAAAAACAACTCAAAACTCATCTGTTCAGGAAGGCTTTTCGCTCTAATTGACTTTATTACCCTTCTCTCAGTTTACCTCTCTGTCAAGATGCTCATGTAACCTGTGTGTGTGTGTGCTAGACCATCAATTATGTTGTCTGTTAGGTTTTCTCTGAAGTTACTGTCTTAATCTTCTTTATTTTTTATTTGGTTTGTACAATGCTATATACTGTATACCCTGCTGTTGTTCCTTATATTCTGTAAGTGTCTTGAGCATGGGAAAGACACTATATAAATAAAATAAATTATTATTATTATTATTACCTACCTATCCATCAACTCGTCATCCCCTCTGTTCTCTTTACCAGCATGTCCATTGAAATCCACTATAATCACCCCTCTCTCCCTTTGGTGCACTATCCACCACTTCATCCAACTCACTCCAGAAATCTTCTTTTTCATTCATTGCATACCTAACTTGCAGGGCATATGCACTAATAGCATTCATCATCACACCTTTAGTTTTCATCTTCGTAATAACACTCTTGTCAGACACTCTTTTCACCTCTAAAATACTCTTGACATACTGTTCCTTCAGGATAACCCCTACCCTATTTCTCCTCGCATCCAACAATTTGAAGCCGCCTCTGATATGCCTGGCTTTACTCCCCTTTCATCTGGTCTCTTGCATGCACAATATATCAACTGTCCTTCTGTCCATCATATCGGCTAGCTGTCTCTCTCTCTCTTTACCAGTCATACTGTCAACATTCAAAGTTCCTACCCTCACTTCCACTCTCCTATTGTTCCTTCTCTCTTCCTGCCTCCAGACATGCCTTCCCCCTCTTCATCTCCTTTGGCCAACAGTAGCTAAATTTCCCCCAGCACCCTATTGGCTAACAGAACTGGTGGTGGCCGTTGCTAACCCAGGCCTCAACTGATCCGGTATGGAAATCTGTATTGTTGTCTGCATATTGATCTGGAAAAATTTTACACTGGAGGCCCTTACTGATGTAACCCTTCCCAATTATCTGGGGCTTGTGACCACTATAAAGAAACACTTTTTTCTGCATCAACTGTGGCTGGTTTCTATGGAAGGCTAAACACTTTTTCAGTGCAAGTACTTAGCAGTCAGTACTACATATTCAGCACTTTTGAGGTATGTTTGTCAAATCAATGGACATTACAATAATGGCTCTATGGTTTGAATTATTACACACCCGAGACTTTATTTACTGTAAATAGTTTTCTGCCATTTTCCGTACTTGATCACATGTGTCCTCATGATATTTCATTCTGTATATGCAAATTTTCAAAAATTAGAAATTATCTGAAATACTTGTCCTAGGAATTTCAGATTAGGGATACACAATCTGTATTGATAAAGTATGTTTTACTTGCAATGAAAGGTAGTAGTTGGCTTTTCTGAGGTCTTAATTTGTGTGCTGCTTGTTTTTAAAAACTGCGTGATTCATATGTAGATAACACACAAGGTCAGTATCCAATTACTATAAATTTATTTTAATATTTTAGACCAGGCATGTCAAACTCAATCCCATTGGTGGGCCGCTTCGACTGCCATACGTGTGTCAGTGGGCCGCACTGTAACAAATACTATTATAATATTATACAAAGTTACTGTAGCTTTCTTTCCAATACTGAAAACTTTAAAAAATGTAACACTTAAAGTTTAAAGAAAAGCAATTTATTTCCATACACTCTCCGTACAACAGCGTACAATTAGAGTCTTAGCCTCTTAGCTAGGTCCTTATATAGGAGTCTTACAGTGTGAGATCTGTTTCTTTTGTCCCGACACTTGGCATCTCTTGTTAGTGACCAGTTCGTCAATATCAGGCTTGAAATCTTGTGTAGCTGCAACTTTTATGAGGGATGAAAGGTGCTCAACAGTAAGTCTTGAGCGATGTGGGGTTTTGCTAGCTTTCATTAACGAAAACAATTTCTCACAAAGGTAGGTGTGTCCGAACACAGACAGTACTCTCGAAGCCAACATACGGATCTGCACATACGAGGGTGGCAGGTAAGCATACAAGCCTGGCACAACAACTTCGTTGTGTTTTGCCTTCAGAATAGAATCTGACTGCAGTTCAATCAGTTCCGTTTGGATATTCTCAGGAGCATTTTCAACGTTGTAAGAGAACAGCGCAAAGTCCTGTTCGTGTGAACTGAAAACGCTCAGTAATTCAAGTTGGAAAACAAATCCTCCAAAAATCAAATTTTACTTTACTAAGTTTACTTCAAAGTTTATATTGTAAAATAAGCTGATATGCAAAAAGCCCCGTGACCTACACAAATTTTACGAACTCAAGATCACAAAAATTTGTTTAATAAACAACTCGCCAACTTCTCACGTCCACTTCAGATCTTCAGCTGTAGTCTGCACTAACTGCTCGTTACAATACTAGCACAAAAAACTAGAGCAAAAAAACGTGAAAACATGCGAGCTATTACTATTTGTGATGGTCAGTTCTGCCCAGTGGCCAGTCTCAGCTGCCCATCCAGTAGTGCAGCAGCCTAGCACTTCAGTTGCGACGTCTTGGCAGATTAACTTTGGTCAAGGCTGGTTGGCAGTGTCATACCTAGGGTATCAAGGAGCTGACGCCGCAGCTGCAACTGTACTAGCAGATGACGTTTCCGGTACCGTAATGCCATGGGAAAATGCGCTTTTGTCAGAAGGTGGAAGTAAGAAAAGTCAATAAGTAACGCTGAAGACGCAGAATGATTCAGTCACAAACGATAGTAATCATTTTGTACAGGTTCAGTGCTAACTAGGATCTGTCATGCGGGCCGCGTGTTTGACATGCCTGTTTTAGACTATTTTTAATTACAGGTTTACCAGATATTCAATGTTGTCTTTCATTTTACTTGTTAAGTTTTTTTTCCCTTGTACTATATAACTCACTTTTCTCCATTTTTGTATCACAATGAACATTAACTGTTTTTTTGCACTTGGCAATGAATGTTGGCTCATAAGAGCCGTACATGTGGGGTTTTTTTTTCCACTTCATAGTGAAAAAATAATTGTCATAAGTGCTAAAATCATTGTTTATAAAACTAGATGTTTTATGTGTGGCTTCTTAATTGGTTTTGTCCTGCTTTAAGCTTAGCAATAATAAACACTTTTTTGCTTTTATTTATTTAGCTGATCCAAATCACACTGTTCAGTTGATGCCCTGAGAATTGTACGGCATCCTTTAAGGCTTACGGACACTTGCCTTAGCCATGGGTAATACTGCTGGTGATGCACTACCTTTTGTCCATTACAGCTGAGGGAAAAAATCCTTTTCCCTTAGGCCCTGATGAGAAACAGTACCAGAAAATGGAAGGGAGGATAAACTCATTTTCCTTAGGTATGTGCATGTACAGTTTTTTATACAAACAAAAAAATGTCCAGTTTTGAATGTTAACTTAAAATTTAAAATACAAACAATCAAGGTGCCTCTTATGTCTCTTTATTGAAAGTTTCAAAGTGACTCAGGATATTTTCATAAATCTATCCATCCCATCAGTTTTAAGTCAGCACTGAATTGCACACTAACCCATCACAGTGCACACTGCTTCATTTACTGAGTGAATTTAGAGTTTGCAATTTATCTAACAAGCACATATTTGAAATGTGGTAAGAATCCAGAGTTCCTGCAAACCTTACAAGGACATGGGAAATTAGGAAAACACCTTCCAGATAAGGATTTGGTTGAGACAGCCTAGCTAAGAACTGTGTCACTGATAAAGGGAAGAGGATTTCTGTGTTCAGTTGAAGCCTGAGAGAGAAATGTGTGAACAAGCCCTGATGTATCGTAATGATGTGTTTTTATTAATCAAGAATGGATATGGAGAGGATAGAACATTTCAGACCATACAGAATAGCAAACTGAGGGGCAAAGATGGAAAGAGGGTACATTTCTCCTAAACATTATTTCTTAATACAAAGAACAGTGAATATTTGGGATAATATAGTGTTCTGGTGATCATTAAATGTTAATTAACAGTTTACTGCAAAGTTAGGAGAGCAGCGACTGATATGCTCTATTTGGCTAAAAGATGTGTTCTCATCATATGAAACAAAGCCCTCAAACTAAACCTCAACCTCAAAGTACAGCCCCCCTGGACCTAAATTCACAGAACATGGAATTAATGTGGATGGCTTGCTCATTTATGTGCCATCCTTCCAGCCATTTTCAGGCCTTATTTATTTTTATATTAAAATCCACAGAGCCTATCCTGGCAGCATCATAAATGAGATCGTAATCATTTACTTGCATCCGTATGTGCCTTAATAAGAAAAATATTCTCGCATTAACCTTCCACGGCAGTAGAATAGTTAAGACTTAAATTCCTCTTTTTC
>JANRMT010033690.1:0-11249 GCA_026402145.1 Polypterus bichir lapradei | reverse complement strand
ATATATATGTTTATGTGTGTGTGTGTAAATATATCTATACTAATAAAAGGCAAAGCCCTCACTCACTCACTGACTCATCACTAATTCTCCAACTTCCCGTGTAGGTAGAAGGCTGAAATTTGGCAGGCTTATTCCTTACAGCTTACTTACAAAAGTTAAGCAGGTTTCATTTCGAAATTCTACACGTAACGGTCATAACGGTCGATAACGGTCAACAACATCCACCATGTTGAACTTTCTTATTTATAGCCCCATCTTCACGAAATTTGGTAGGCGGCTTCCCTGCGCCAACCGAAACCGATGTAAGTACTTATTTCGATGGTATGACGCCACTGTCGGCCGCCATATTGAACTTTCCAACGTCTCTAATTTTCCAACTTCCCGTGTAGGTAAAAGGCTAACCCCATCTTCACGAAATTTGGTAGGTGGCTTCCCTGCACTAACCAAAACCGATGTACGTACTTATTTCGGTGGTATGATGCCACTGTCGGCCGCCATATTGAACTTTCCAACGTCACTAATTCTCCAACTTCCCGTGTAGGTTGAAGGCTGAAATTTGGCAGGCTCATTCCTTACAGCTTACTTACAAAAGTTAAGCAGGTTTCATTTCGAAATTCTACACGTAACGGTCATAACGGTCAACAACGTCCGTCATGTTGAACTTTCTTATTTATGGCCCCATCTTCACGAAATTTGGTAGGCGGCTTCCCTGCGCTAACTGAAACCAATGTACGTACTTATTTCGGTGGTATGACGCCACTGTCAGCCGCCATATTGAACTTTCCAACGTCACTAATTCTCCAACCTCCCGTGTAGGTAGAAGGCTGAAATTTGGCAGGCTCATTCCTTACAGCTTACTAACAAAAGTTAAGCAGGTTTCATTTCAAAGTTCTACGCGTAACGGTCATAACGGTTGACAACGTTTGCCATATTGAACTTTCTTATTTATGGCCCCATCTTCATGAAATTTGGTAGATGGCTTCCCTGCGCTAACCAAAACTGATGTACGTATTTATTTTAGTGGTATGATGCCACTGTCGGCCGCCATATTGAAGTTTCCAATGTCACTAATTCTCCAACTTCCTGTGTAGGTAGAAGGCTGAAATTTGCCAGGCTCATTCCTTACAGCTTACTTACAAAAGTTAAGCAGGTTTCATTTCGAAATTCTACGCGTAATGGTCATAACGGTCAACAACATCCGCCATGTTGAACTTTCTTATTCATGGCCCCATCTTCATGAAATTTGGTAGGCGGCTTCCCTGTGCTAACCGAAACCAGTGTACGTACTTATTTCGGTGGTATGACGCCACTGTCAGCCGCCATATTAAACTTTCCAACGTCACTAATTCTCCAACTTCCCGTGTAGGTAGAAGGCTGAAATGTGGTGCTGATTTCGGTGATATGATGCCACTGTCGGCCGCCATATTGAACTTTTCAACGGTCTTTGTTACTTATGGGCCCATCTGCAAGAAATTTGGTATGCGGGTTCCCAACGCTAACTGAATCCTACTTACGTACATATATACGTCCATAGCCTGCAGCTCAGTCACCGTGTGAGGCGGCGTTGGGTCCCCCATCCCAACGCCTCCCACGTTGTTGGCTGCCTGCCTATTTAAGGCCGTCCGTCGCTCCAGTCTCTAAATTCCCTTCCTTGCTTCGCCATGGGATTCACGTCTACCTGCTGATAACTACAGCCTTTTTATTTAATCCACGGCTTCTCCGCTGTTATATTGTTCATTTATTATGATTATAGTTATTGTTTAGGTATTTTAGACTTACTTTACATTGTTCAGGTACCTATTTCCTTTATCATTCCAACCGTACTGCCATTAACATGTCTATCAAGGTGATCACATCGATCAAAGAACTGTCACTTACCAAGTGGTTTCCATGCCCGGAGATGGCACCTGCCTTTTCCATTCTCTGTGTTACATATTGCATGACCATATCAGGCTCACTCTTGATATCCGGAGGAACATTGTGTCTTATGTATTGAATGACAGGGACAGGTTCAAGGTGCGGACTAATGACGGTACAGGAGATAATTATACTACTCAGGAGCACTATAAGAGTGAAATGCTTAAGCCCTTCACCTATGGTTCTGCATGTGAGTTGATGGCTGCCGCTGAATTGTTCGGTTGTCGCTTTCAAGTGTACCGAAATGGCCAAATATTTTACACCTTTGGACAACTGCCAACGCCTCTTAAACATCTTAAATTCACAGGTGACGATTTGAGTAGTGGACACTTTGATGTTTATGAATGGTTAAACTCTCAAAATCTGGATGCGAAGTTATCGATGAAACGAGTTGTATACTTACAACGCTTGACAGATGCCGAATGTCACTTCAACACAACAAGTCTTGCAAATACTAACGTAATTGAAACAAACCATGAAACTCAAACCGATTATGACAGCAGCAATCCAAGCTGTGAGATTTGAGGCAAGATTGCTTTTTACATGGCCAACTGTACGTTGCATGCTCAAAAGTAAGCTCAGCGCAAAGCTTGGTCATATTACAACCCGAGGGCCGAACTAACAATGTGGTATACAAAGAGATCCTTAACAAATAATTATTGGTATATTTTCTCTCAGTTTAAAAAGGTTTACTTTTCTTCTTAATAAAAATTCTAAAGCAGTACTTCGCCGCTGCGAAGTGCGGGTATTTTGCTAGTATATGTATATACGTATGTATGTATATGTGTATATGTATGTATATATATATGTGTATATGTGTGTATATGTATATATGTATATATATATATGTGTATATGTACTTCCCCTCCTTGAACTGTCACCTTATTGTGGTGGAGGGGTTTGCGTGTCCCAATGATCCTAGGAGCTATGTTGTCCGGGGCTTAATGCCCCTGGTAGGGCCACCCAAGGCAAACTGGTCCTAGGTGAGGGATGAGACAAAGAACGGTTCAACAAACCTCCAATGAAGAATAAAAACTGTGGACAACGTTTTCCCTTGCCCGGACGCGGGTCACCGGGGCCCCCCTCTGGAGCCAGGCCTGGGGGTGGGGCTCGATGGCGAGCGCCTGGTGGCCGGGCCTGCACCCATGGGGCTCGGCCGGGCACAGCCCGAAGAGGTAACGTGGGTCCTCCTTCCCATGGGCTCACCACCTATGGGAGGGGCCAAGGAGGTCAGGTGCAGTGTGAGTTGGGTGGTGGCCGGAGGCGGGGACCTTGGCGTTCTGATCCTCGGCTACAGAAACTGGCTCTTGGGACGTGGAATGTCACCTCTCTGAAGGGGAAGGAGCCAGAGCTAGTGAGTGAGGTTGAGAGGTTCCGGCTAGATATAGTCGGACTCACCTCGACGCACAGCTTGGACTCTGGAACCAAACTCCTTGAGAGGGGCTGGACTCTCTACCACTCTGGAGTTGCCCCTGGTGAGAGGCGCCGAGCAGGTGTGGGCATACTTACTGCCCCCCGACTTGGAGCCTGTGCGTTGGGGTTTACCCCGGTGGACGAGAGGGTGGCCTCCCTCCGCCTTCGGGTGGGGGGAAGGGTCCTGACTGTTGTTTGTGCGTATGCGCCGAACAGCAGTTTGGAGTATCCACCCTTTTTGGAGTCTCTGGAGGTGGTGCTAGAGGGCATACCTTCTGGGGATTCCCTCGTTTTGCTGGGAGACTTCAATGCCCACGTGGGCAATGACAGTGAGACCTGGAAGGGCGTGATTGGGAGGAATGGCCCCCCCGATCTGAACCCGAGCGGTGTTTTGTTATTGGCCTTCTGTGCTCGCCACGGATTGTCCATAACAAACACCATGTTCAAGCATAAGGGTGTTCATATGTGCACTTGGCACCAGGACACCCTAGGCCTCAGTTCAATGATTGACTTTGTGGTTGTGTTGTCGGACTTGCGGCCATATGTCTTGGACACTCGGGTGAAGAGAGGGGCGGAGCTGTCAACTGATCACCACCTGGTGGTGAGTTGGCTTCGATGGTGGGGGAAGATGCCGGTCAGACCTGGTAGGCCCAAACGTGTTGTGAGGGTCTGCTGGGAACGGCTGGCAGAGTCCCCTGTCAGAAGTAGCTTCAACTCCCACCTTCGGCAGAACTTCGACCACGTCCCGAGGGAGGTGGGGGACATTGAGTCCGAATGGGCCATGTTCCGTGCCTCTATTGTTGAGGCGGCTGACCGGAGCTGTGGCCGTAAGGTGGTCGGTGCCTGTCGCGGCGGCAATCCCCAAACCCGTTGGTGGACACCGGCGGTGAGGGATGCCGTCAAGCTGAAGAAGGAGTCCTATAGGACCTTTTTGTCCTGTGGGTCTCTGGAGGCAGCTGATAGGTACCGGCAGGCCAAGCGGAAAGCGGCTTCGGTTGTTGCTGAGGCAAAAACTCGGGCATGGGAGGAGTTTGGAGAGGCCATGGAGAACGACTTTCGGACGGCTTCGAGGAGATTCTGGTCCACTGTCCAGCGTCTCAGGAAGGGGAAGCAGTACAGTGTCAACACCGTATATGGTGGGGATGGTGCGCTGCTGACCTCGACTCGGGACATTGTGGGTCGGTGGGGGGAGTACTTCGAAGACCTCCTCAATCCCACTAACATGCCTTCCAATGAGGAAGCAGAGCCTGGGGACTCTGAGGTGGGCTCTCCCATCTCTGGGACTGAAGTCACCGAGGTGGTCAAAAAACTCCTTGGTGGCAGGGCCCCGGGCGTGGATGAGATACGCCCGGAGTTCCTTAAGGCTCTGGATGTTGTAGGACTGTCTTGGTTGACACGTCTCTGCAACATCGCATGGACATCGGGGACAGTGCCTCTGGATTGGCAGACTGGGGTGGTGGTCCCCCTTTTTAAAAAGGGGGACCGGAGGGTGTGTTCCAACTATAGAGGGATCACACTCCTCAGCCTCCCTGGAAAAGTCTATTCGGGGGTTCTGGAGAGGAGGGTCCGTCGGATAGTCGAACCTCGGATTCAGGAGGAACAGTGTGGTTTACGTCCTGGTCGCGGAACAGTGGACCAGCTCTACACCCTTAGCAGAGTCCTGGAGAGTGCATGGGAGTTTGCCCAACCAGTCTACATGTGCTTTGTGGACTTGGAAAAGGCGTTCGACCGTGTCCCTCGGGGAGTCCTGTGGGGGGTGCTCCGGGAGTATGGGGTACTGGACCCCCTGATAAGAGCTGTTCAGTCCCTGTACAACCGGTGTCAGAGCTTGGTCCGCATTGCCGGCAGTAAGTCGAGCCCGTTTCCAGTGAGAGTTGGACTCCGCCAGGGCTGCCCTTTGTCACCGATTCTGTTCATAACTTTTATGGACATTATTTCTAGGCGCAGCCAGGGTTTTGAAGGGGTCCGGTTTGGTGGACTCAGGATTGGGTCACTGCTTTTTGCAGATGATGTTGTCCTGTTTGCTTCATCAGGCCGTGATCTTCAGCTCTCTCTGGAGCGGTTCGCAGCTGAGTGTGAAGCGGCTGGGATGAGAATCAGCACCTCCAAATCCGAGACCATGGTCCTCAGCCGGAAAAGGGTGGAGTGCCCTCTCAGGGTTGGGGGCGAGATCCTGCCCCAAGTGGAGGAGTTTAAGTATCTCGGGGTCTTGTTCACGAGTGAGGGAAGAATGGATCGTGAGATCGACAGGCGGATCGGTGCGGCATCCGCAGTGATGCGGGCTCTGCATCGGTCTGTCGTGGTGAAAAAAGAGCTGAGCCGTAAGGCAAAGCTCTCAATTTACCAGTCAATCTACGTCCCTACCCTCACCTATGGTCATGAGCTATGGGTAGTGACCGAAAGAACGAGATCGCGAATACAAGCGGCTGAAATGAGTTTCCTCCGCAGGGTGTCTGGGCTTTCCCTTAAAGATAGGGTGAGGAGCTCAGTCATCCGGGAGGGACTCAGAGTAGAGCCGCTGCTCCTCCGCATCAAGAGGAGTCAGATGAGGTGGCTCGGGCATCTGATCAGGATGCCTCCTGGACACCTCCCTGGTGAGGTGTTCCAGGCACGTCCAACCGGGAGGAGGCCCCGGGGAAGACCCAGGACACGCTGGAGGGACTATGTCTCCCGGCTGGCCTGGGAACGCCTTGGGATTCTCCCGGAAGAGCTGGAAGAAGTGGCCGGGGAGAGGGAAGTCTGGGCTTCTCTCCTTAAGCTGCTACCCCCGCGACCCGACCTCGGATAAGCGGAAGAGGATGGATGGATGGATGGATGTATATGTACTTTGTATATATGTATATATATATATGTATTTGTATATGTTGTGGACGCTGGCCCGGACACAGACAAACGGACAGCATATCTCACCCAACACACGTTTATTTACAGTTATATACTATTTACAGTGCACACAAACCCCAGTGCCTCTTGCACCGATTCCCCAAAGTCTAGGCCTCTCAGTCACTGTGCTTCTCTCTTGGCCGCCTCCCATCCTCTCTACAGCTCTGTCCTCTTCCACCCGACATCCACCAATGACTGGAGGGAGGCGGCCCCTTATATGGGAACCCGGATGGGCTCCAGCTGCTTCCCGGCAATCAGTCATAGCCACACCCCAGTGTGGCGGAAGTGCCGGCTGCGCACCTGGAAGCCGTCCGGGTGTCCCCTGTCGTCTTCCCCCCAGCACTTCCTGGTGTGGCGGAAGTGCTGGGCTCCAGGGTTCCTCAGGCACCTGGGCGCCGCCTGGCGGTGGCCACGGGCCCCTACAGGGTTGGGCTTCCAAGCCCTCTACCCGTGGCCCCCAATACAACCAGGGCGATCGCCCCCTCGCGGTCTGGAGGAGGCACAAGCCCTCCTCCGGTCCTCCTGGGCGTCCCAGCTGGGCTCCAGCCCCGGCCAGGTACCACACGGGATATTCAGGCACCGGGGCGCCACCGTTATATATGTATATATAAATATATATATATATGTGTATATGTATATATGTAAATATATATATGTGTATATGTATATATGTATATATATATGTGTGTATATGTATAGATGTATGTATGGGGCGGCGCAGTGGGTAGTGTTGCTGCCTCGCAGTTAGGAGACCCAGGTTCGCTTCCCGGGTCCTCCTTGTGTGGAGTTTGCATGTTCTCCCCGTGTCTGCATGGGTTTCCTCCGGGTAATCTGGTTTCCTCCCACAGTCCAAAGACATGCAGGTTAAGTGCATTGGTGATTCTAAATTGTCCCTAGTGTGTGCTTGGTGTGTGGGTGTGTGTGTGTGCCCTGCAGTGGGCTGGTGCCCTGCCCGGGGTTTGTTTCCTGCCTTGCACCCTGTGTTGACTGGAATTGGCTCCTGCAGACCCCGTGACCCTGTAGTTAGGATATAGTGGGTTGGATAATGGATGAATGGATGGAGATATATACATATTATAATATATAATATATATATAATATACATAATGTGTATTCCTATATGTAATAGAAAGTGTATGTATATATATATATGTATATATGTATGTGTATATATATATATATATATATATATATATTTATATATATATATATGTAAAATATCTACCAAACAAATGTTGAAATTGCATATATATGGTTATATGGGATGATTAAATATAGTTAGAATATGTGTTAATTTGCTAAAAAACTGAAATATTTTTTTTTTTATTTTAGATTTTTAGAATGAATGAACATAAAGGTTTTTTTCCTTTTAATTTCAAACTGGATAATTGTAGTGAACTACAAATGTGTAAAGGAATTCAGCCTGATCTCACAAAGCATGTATCTGCTGTTATTTTAAGAATAAGTTTAATATTTATACAAACCGCGATTAGTCTTTAATACCAAAGTAGAAGCCAAACTCATGGTACATGCTACTAGAGAGAATTATATGGCAACATACACAGCAACACTTGAAAAGAAGCTTTTAGCTGTCATCCTTTTAATATGATAAAAGAATTGAACAGAAAAGAGTGGCACCTTCAGCTAACAGAATAAAACAGTAAAATTCTCCCTGGGCTTCTGTACATAAAAGATAGGTTTCAGAAGTTTCCCAGAAACACATAATCACATTAATGCATTTAAATGGAGGGTCAGATCTGAATGGTAATGTTCATACTTCAAACAAATAAATAGAATTATCAAATAACTTTAAGCTTATAATACTTCCTTGTTCTAAAACTAATAATCCTTTAAATATGTCATTAAAAATCTCAGACAACAGTTGTAGATTGATTACAGCTGATTTTTCACCAAAATAACTTTTCAAATAGACATAAACCTAACTATTGTCTTATTAAATTATTACTAATTACATCAACCATTTTCTCAAAAGGGTAAGAAAAGCATTTATAGACACAATAAAGTAACTGCAGGGAGCATACAAATAAGAGGAAGGGTTGTATCAAACTGCATTGTAGGAAATGATTATTGATTACCAAAAGCAATGCTTTTAAATTCTGGTCCCGTGAAAGCCTACAGTTTATGTTTATTATACTTTATCCACTTCAGGAGCAATTGTCAGATTTACATTCTTTGAAACATTAATTTCTCCAGCACAGAAGGTAGAACTAATGTGTTTAACTGATTTTGTTCAATAGCCTCTTCATAAATGTTTTTTGCATTGTGACCATTGCTACGTAAAACATTTTTATAATGAAAAAAATCCAAATTCCATTTTCTTCAGATTCGCAAAATAACATTTAACCCAGATCCAGCTACTCTTAAGATCCTCACAGTCTTGATCCACTGTTTCAGATATGGCTTAGCTATCTTGGCAGCTTCTAAATGTAAAGTATAATTTGGTTTGAGTAAATGTAGCAATAGGAATTAGTAAACATTTTACTTAGAAATGGTATATTTTTATTACTAGTGAAGGCTGCTTCTGTTTTTTTTTTATTCTACACTTAAGTACATAGAACAAAGACATTTGACAATCAAAATAAGACCATTTGGTCCATTGGGCTAATTTGTTTAGCTAAGCTGTCCAAATATATCATTCAGACACTTCTTAAAGGTTGTCAAGGTTTCTGCTTCAACTTCATGGCTTAGTAGCTTGTTCCAGATTCCCATAACTCTTTGCATAAAGATGTGCTTCCTGGCTTCAATCATAAATGCCCTTTCCTTTAATTTCCACTGGTGTCCTCGAGTATTTGACTCACTGTTTAGTGTAAAAAATTCTGCCTTGTGAATAACTTTGAGAATTTTGAAAACCTGGACTAGGTACCTATGCAGTCTCCTCTGCTTAAGACTTAACAGGCTCAATTCTCTGAGTATGACATGTCCAGGGCTCACCTGCACTACACAGTAGTAGCATAATGTTCCTTGATTTATATTCAGCAGTACTTATGATATAATTTAACATTTAAATTTCCTTTTTAATGACTTCTGCACATTGCCTAGATGATGAAAATGTTGTGTTAACATAAACCCCAAAATCCTTTTCAGAGGTTGCTTCCTGTATAACAGTGCCTCACATCTTGTATTTATAATTGACATAAATATTGCCCACATGCAGCACTTTGCACTTCCCTACATTAAACTGCATTTTCCAAGTGTTCCAAATGTTTCCAAGTGATGGACAGGATTAGAAATGAGTACATTAAAGGGTCAGCTCAGATTCAACAGATGGGCGAGATTGCGTTGGTTTGGACATTTGTGGAGGAGAGATGCTGGGTATATTGGGAAAAGGATGTTAAAGATAGAGCTGCCAGGCAAGAGGAAAAGAGGAAGGCCTAAGAGGTTTATAGATGTGGTGAGAGAGGACATGCAGGTGATGGGTGTGACAGAGCAAGATGCAGAAGACGGGAAGCTATGGAAAAAAATGATCTGCTGTGGCAACCCCTAATGGGAGCAGCCAAAAGAAAAAGAGGACTCCAACCCTCCCTCAGGAACTCCACTGATGACCTCACTTCATGTGAAGCATTCTCCTTTTATCTGTACTCTTTGTCTACTGACAGTTAATCAACTTGTGATCCAGTTTTATAAGTTACCTCTGATCCCCACAGCTTCTAGTTTTAGAATGAATCTTTAGTGGGGGACTGTTTTAAAGAGTTTTTGAAAGTCCAAGTAAATCATCTTGTATGCCTTTTTATGTCAACTATTGCAGTTACCTGTCTAAAAAAATCTAAAAGATTGGTCTGGCAAGATCTTCATCTTATATACCTGTGCTGGCTGTTATTTAGTTGGTTATTTTCATATATAATTTATGTCAATTTCAATATGTTTATAAAGCACATTTAAAACAATATCAGTAATGTTGTAGCTAAAGTGCTTTAAATTAAAATATACAATGAAAATAAGTAGTAATAAAGTACAATAAAATAAAATGCAGCCAGCGGTGAGTTAAAGAAAAGAAAGAAGATGACTAAGAGTAGGGCAACCAACAGTATCAGTGGTGGTCACTAAAAGCTACAGAATAGAAATGGGTCTTCAATCTAGTTTTAAACAGTTCAATTGAAGGCAACTCCTTAATGAGGTAAAGAGTTCCACACATGAGGTGCAGCAGCTGCAAAAGCCCACTCCCCCTCAGTTTTACACTTTGTGTGTGGAACCATAAGAGACAACTAACTGGTAGATCTAAGTTCTCTTGATGACTGGTGCAAAACACACAATTCAAATAAATAGGCAGGCTCATGCCGATGTAATAATTTAACACTAGAATTACCAAAGCCTACGAAAAAACTCATAATTCCGGCCCACCTTAAATCCCTTTGCACCTCTTCATCAGTGTCTTTTGTGTTTTAAATGTGTCGATTAACACAAGCAGCAAGCAGCCTGCTATACCATCCAAACCCCGCCGCCAGAGAAAGGTCAAGAAGTTCTCCCAGTTCAAGCCTTGATTATCTGGGAATGAACTACCTAGAGTTGTATAGAGTAAATAATTTCATGTATGTTCCGTGTCTACAATAATCTATGTAAACACATCGTTAAAGCAGAAAAATTTTTCATGTTTTAGTAATAAATGACAAAATGTAGACATGAACTATATAATGTGTGAAGGCTGAACTCCAAATATTAAATAAACACATTCACAAAAGGTACAAGGGTGCAGCGGTAAGAACTGCTGACTTGTAATCCAGAGGTTGTGAGTTCGATGCCAGCTCTCCTGCAAATTTACCGTTTTGTGTAATGAGCTGCTCTTATTGTTAATATCATGCAATAAAAACATACATTTGATTTGTGTCTTTAATATCCGGTGTAAATCTATACTAATAAACGGCAAAGCCCTCACTCACTCACTCACTCACTCACTCACTCACTCACTCACTCATCACTAATTCTCCAACTTCCCGTGTAGGTAGAAGGCTGAAATTTGGCAGGCTTATTCCTTACAGCTTCCTTACAAAAGTTGGGCAGGTTTCATTTCGAAATTCTAC
>JANRMT010033489.1:0-10432 GCA_026402145.1 Polypterus bichir lapradei | reverse complement strand
AAAAAGATGCCAGGCATCCAGCTCTAAAATGACATATGAGCAAAGACAACTGAATGATTTGATTTGTTATTGCTGAAAAGAACACATTTTATTTATATTTCCAGGTTTTGTTATGCAGTATGTTCATATTTGAATTTGTATAATTTTGACAGGATATATTTTTATGGAGAGCAAAATCTTTTGGGATATTTAAAATCTAAGTTTATGTTTTATATAAAATTACATAAGAGTAAAGAAATTGGAATGTTTGTTCTTTTAACGTTTACTTTATTTCTAACATGTATAATTTAGACAGGATATATTTTTATGGAGAGCAAAATATTATGTTATTTAAGGTTTGAGTTGATTTATTCAGGAATAATATTCCTGTCTGTTTTTATTCATATTTATGTTCAAAAAAGTTAAGTTTTAAAAGTTTTAAAGTTTTAAAAGTTTAGTTTTAGTGTGTTCAATAAATCTTTATCCTTTTCGGCCTGCGACCTAAAGTGTGTTTTGGATTTTGGCCCCCTGTGCAATTGAGTTTGACACCCCTGATTTAGTCGACACAAATATCTTTGGTTGGAATGTAAGGCGAAGTTACTCTTTACATTTGTATGGTGAAGAAAAATGTATGCAATGATGCCTACATTTAACTTCCATTCCTACCAAAGATATTTCTGTCGACTAAATAAAAATTCCTTCTATTTAAAAAGAACTTGAACAGATACGATAGTTCATAATATCCACGCAGAGTTGCACGTAAGAGCGGGAGTCATCCGTTTTAACAAACAGCGTATTGCACTGATACGAAATAGCCTGCCCATTTAATTATTTAGGAATGGATAAATAAATTAAGATTTTGTACAAATAATGTTTTTCATTTTTCTTCCTTGATGGATTCTGCTACCCCCAGCAAGAGTTGCTCGTACCCCAAAGAGTGTATGTGTATATATATATATATATATATATATTTATATATATATATATGACAGCAACACTCATCACTCACAACAGTGACAAAACAATTACATTGACAATCATGTTACGTTATTTTCAAAATGTTTCCTTTTCTTTTTCATTACTTCTTTAACTACTTCTCCTCTGCGAAGCGCGGGTATTTTGCTAGTAGTGAATATAACTTCTGTCTTCCTTACCTTGTTTTAGACTAATCCGCAACTCTGAATCATCCTGATATGAATGAATGTGGGATTGTGCATGTGTGTGACTCATTATGAATAAGTATTTCATCTATGACTGGTCAAGAAAATGTGGCATGGTGAATTAGTGGTTGGCACTTATGAGCCACAGCTAGAGTATTCTATGTATGGAATCTTCTTTTGTGGAGTTTGCCTATTCTTCTCGTATCTGTGAGACCTTCCGTGACCTTCAGTAATACTGATGGTTTCCTCTTTGTGGTTATATAACATTATTTCTGTTTATTATGTATCTTATTTTATGTTCACATATTTTATTTCTATTTATGTTTTTATGTTAATTGTTTTGTCTTTTATTCTATTACCGTAAAGCACTTTGGCCACAGCATTACTATGTTGTTTTAAATGTGCTATATAAATAAATTGACATTGACAAATTTCCTCATTCATCACAAGGATATGTGGGTTGTGTTAACTGATGCCTTCAAAATGGCCCAGCATGGCTGTGTAGGTGAGTGTGTGCCCTGGGAGACTGGCACACTGTTGAGGGGCACCTCACCTTGTGTCTAATAATGCCAGGATACACACACAGTCCCTGTGACCCTAAACTGGATGTAAGTAAGTGAACTTTATTTATATAGCACCTTTCAAAGACATACAGTCACAAAGTGTTTCACATATACAATATACTGTATATATATATCCTTATATATAATTTGATAAAATCCGTATGTATGGTGTTCATGTCAATACCCCGTATGTATGGTGTTCGCGTCAATACCTCTACTCAATACAAGTTAGAACCATGCAATGGGACTCTGCCTCTGTAGTTAGAACATAGCGTGGCAAATGCGGACGCAGTATTGCATGATTGGCAAAGAATGTTCGAATGCTTCAGTGACGACGCTGGATGGCTGAGTATAGTAAGTCGGTGTTAGTTCGAGCAGATAACAGTAAGTTCAGTTGGTTTTTGGAACTTTGGTTTAGAGGGGTGTACTTTCCAGGACTAACATCGTCGACTGACTTAAACCCTTCGACAGCTCCGGAACTGTAAGTAATTTAGAACGTATCGCCATTTGCTTGGTACGTCGAAATCTATCTTTGGGCAGTTCGATTTTGGCATCTGTCCCTCTGACATCTATTGGCAAACTGAGTAAGGATAGCTGGGTATTAACAACGATCATTGTTTAAATTTTAGCCGATCTCAGATCTAAAATGACCACGCCAACATAATTATTACTCCGACTCTGATTAGTGTCGTAAAATACGGTTTGTTTTGAAAATTTGTTTGCCGTAAAAAATCAAATGAGATGCGCCAAAGAGCCGAGTTCATATCTCGCAGCCCCGTTTAAACAGGAAGCTCTTCATTACATCGGCCGAAAAGGTCTATTTTAAGCACAAATCAGTGCCATGATAACAAAATCATTTCAAGGACTTAAAAAAACAAATAATTCTTTGCAGAGAAAGTATGGATTTCACAAACGTAGAATATAGAGCCGATTCGATCGGGCTCCCAGTTGCTAGTATATATATAAAACCAATAATTAAAAAAAATAATAAAATTGCAAATGTATGTTCTGTAGAGCATCGAAAATAAAAAAGCCTAAAATTAACCAAATGCCTTTCTAAAAAGATATGTTTTATTTGTAGTGCTGTCAAATCACAGGGGTTTTGAAAGTGAATTCCCAAGTCTTGGAGCTACCATTTCAAAAGCCTGACCACCACGAGTCTTTAATCGAGTCTTGGGAATAGTTAAAAGACCCTGACCAGAGGACCTAAGACATTGACTTGGAGAGTAAGGGTACAGAAGTCCAACCACATATTCCGAGTTCTTGGCCATGCATGACGTGATACTGTATGTGAGAACAACAATTATAAAATAAATTTGAGGAGTAATGCGGGACCTTGGATTTGTTCTTGTTTAAAGCCTTGCAGCAGTATTTTGGAGTGATTAAAGACAGATCAACAATGAATTGATCAGATAGGTAAAAAAAAACATTACAAAAAATCCAATGAGAGAAATTAAAAGAATGATTAAATATCTCCATCTCAGTCAAGGAACAATTGTTTCGGTTTAGCAACATTTTTTAAATGAAAAAAGCATGACTTAGTCAACGATCTAACATATGGCTCAGAACTCAGGGACTGGTCATAAATAACACCTAAATTACAAATCTGAGTGTGAATATCAGAAAAGAAGTTACCAAGTCTCCACTTACTCTTAAATAAGGCATTTTCTGGATCAACAACCAGCACCTCAGTCTTATCCTCATTTACCTGAAGACAATTATCAGCCATTCAACACTTTATAGCAGTCAGGCATTCATTTACAACAGACAGTTTATCAAGGTCATCAGGTTTAAAAGAAAAATAAAGCTGGACATCACCTACATAAAATTATATGAAATATTATTAAAACTACTATTAATCTGTCCCAATGGGAGTATATATAAAGAGATCAAAATAGGCCCCAAAATAGAACCCTGAGAAAGTGCAGCAGTCTCAGATACAAATTTTCCAACAGAAAAGCTGCCATCCTGACAATAAGAGGCAAACCAATCCAAAGCAGAACCTGAAATACCATTTAACTGGTTTAACCTACAAATCAGGGTCTGATGATCTGCAATGTCAAATGCTGAACTGAGATCCAGTAACATCAAGACAGAAGATTCTCATGCATCAGTAGTCATCAAAAGATCATTGGAAACCTTAAGGAGAGCCATTTCACTGGAATGCATAGTGCAAAGACCAGGCTGAAATTTATTGTAAATCATATGCACCTTCATGAACTCTGTAAGTTCCACTGCAAAAAACTTTTCTAATATTTTTAAAAAGAAAGGTACAGTAGCTTAGATATTGGCCTATAGTTTTGGGGTAGAGCTCAATCAAGATTGGGTGGCACAGTGGCGCAGTCGTAGCACTGCTTCCTCGCAGTAAGGAGACCTGGGTTCGCTTCCCAGGTCCTCCCTGCGTGGAGATTGCTTGTTCTCCCCATGACCATGTGGGTTTCCTCCGGGTCCTCCGGTTTCCTCCCACAGTCCAAAGACATGCAGGTTAGGTGCATTGGTGATTCTAAATTGTCCCTAGTGGGTGTGTGTGCCCTGTGGTGGGCTGGGCCCTGTCCAGGGATTTGTTCCTGCCTTGTGCCCTGTGTTGGGTGGGATTGGCTCCAGCCGACCCCCGTGACCCTGTGTTAGGATATAGCAGGTTGGATAATGACTGACTGAATTAAGATTTGTTTTTATTAGTGTGGCTGAACGGTGGCATGATTAAAATGTCTGGGTACGCAGCCTGATAGAAGGGAAAGGTTTACTGTAATCCCTCGCTATATCGCGCTTCAACTTTCGCGGCTTCACTTTATCGCAGATTTTATATGTAAGCATATCTAAATAAATAACGCAGATTTTTCGCTGCTTCGTGGGTTTCTGCGGACAATGGGTCTTTTTACTTCTGGTACATGCTTCCTCAGTTGGTTTTCCCAGTTGATTTCATACAAGGGACGCTATTGGTGGATGGCTGAGAAGCTACCCAATCAGAGCACGCAGTTAAGTTCCTGTGTGCTGATTGGCTCAGCGACGGAGCGCCGAATTCGATGCTGCTGCGTTAATCAGGAAGTCTCGTCTCACTCATTCAGCATGAACGTGTTTTGCTGTGTAAAGAGTTAACTTTTGTGCTCTTTTGTGTTTATCTTTGTGCATAGTCAAGCCCTTCGTTATGGCTCCAAAACGATCTGCTACTGCTTCAGGGGCTGTGCAAAAAGCGGCAACGGAAGATGCTAACGATTGCCAAAAAGGTAAAAGTTTTGGATATGTTGAAGTAAGGGAACAGCTACACCGCTGCAGGATGCCATTACGGCATCAATGAGTCCACGATCCTTTTTATTTAAAAAGGAGGAAAAGAATATAAGATCTACGGCCGCAGTGTCCTTTAACCAGGGCGCAAAACGAGTTGTAAGTGGATGTAATAAGGCGGTAGTCCGGATCGAATCTGCTTTAGGGATTTGGATTGAAGACTGCCAGAAGAAGAACAACGGTGGTGCTACACAATCGCCTGAAGAGGCTCCTTTAGAACAGCTGTAACGCTCTCCTTTGTTGTGCAGTAAAATTAAACTCATCGTTATCGGACAAGTCATCATGTCATTGTTGGTGAGTAACCATAATTAATTTTCTACGTACAGTACTTATTACATGTGCATACGTTTAGTGTCACTGTACACACATTTTACTGTATACAATTTTTCTTGCATTGTACGTATTCATTGCTGGTGTCCTTTCTGTCATAATGGCTGTAACATATGTGATATCAGAGACGCTTGATATCTTTAAAATAATATTTAGGTTTCTACTGTATATAAACAGTGTGTTTACATACATAATTTCAATGAATCTTAACTAATATCTAAGAGAATACAAAGGGTTTAGGCTGTATAACTGTGCGGGAAATGTTTATAATAGTGTGGGAGAGTTTATAAGGGCTTAAAATATATAAAAATAACCATATGAACGTATGGTTTTTACTTTGCAGATTTTCACCTTTCGCGGGGGGTTCTGGAACGCAACCCCTGCGATCGAGGAGGGATTACTCTATTCCAGAGAAAGGGCCAATAAGAGAGTAAATATGATGGTAAAACATCAAAAGGGCTTGATGAGAGTCTTATTTTGCCAACCAGGTCAGTAATATCATCCAGACTAACAAGATGAAATGAATCCAGCATAGAAGTGTTTGAACAACTACGAGTAAAAAGTCTTGACAAGGGAGATATTTGTCCTAATAGCACTAACCTTATCAACAAGTTATTACAAACATTATTTGAAAAAACAGGTGCCAATGAAGAAGCAGGAGAGACCAACTTGCTTGTAGTGTCAAAAAACACCTTAGAATTTCTCTTAATAGAGGAAATTAGGTTAGCAAAATAAGCTTCTTTCACCAAATCATTGAAATATGAGTGCAGTTCTTTCAGGTATAACTCATGAATTCACATTTAGTTGCTTTCTAAAGCCATTTAATCCTTCTACTCTTGCATCACAATGGTATGATAATATATTAATGGAGGTTTTTGCATGTAGGAAATTAGTTTTGTACTCAAACACAGTGAAGATAATGCCAATCAGCTGTCAGTGACCAAATTTAACCTTTTGACCTTTTATGAGCTTAAAAAAAAAATCACAGTTTTATATTGCAATTATACAGTCTAGTCAAATAAAAATAGTGACCCCCATATAAAAATGGGAATAACTATGGAAGAAGAAGAATAAGAAGAAAAATAATAAGAAGAACACACAAAGAAATACAGAATTGGCTTTGCAATGGACTGCCACTTAGTCCAGAGTTAGTTTCTGCGTTCTGCCAAATGTTTCTGGAATCAGCTCCGTACCCCCACCATGCCGAGCTGAAATAAGCACAATAGAGATGGATGGATGAGTCGATATCCTCTCTGTATTAATCTATATAGTATTTAGTAGATTTGTACTGTGTGGACAAATATCACTATGCTATTGCCGATAATAGGTGATATCAATCGATTTTCAAATTTGCTCAATCAAATTCAGTGAAGCAGCTCTGCAGAAAGTGCTGAATAAGATTAAACTGAGAAATCAACAGCCTGACTGACAAAAGACTCCATGGGTACATTATGGTGCTAAAGCTCATATAGCGGTATAAGAACTGTTCCAATATTTGTTAATTGTGGCTTCCCAAATGTTTAGATCCCATGATTGCCTTATCCATTAGCAGTGATTATTAATTTATTTTTCACTTCCGTTTCTCTGTGTCTTTAGAACAAGCGCACATGTTATGATTAAATAGGTACACAAATATAGGATAACCATCCATTTCCTAACCCACTTATGCATATAAGGGTCCTGGTTGACTAAGAATAAGGCTCTGGTTGACCAGGGTTGCTTTTTATGCTGGGCATACAGAAATTGTGGTCAAGTGACTACTCACACTATACAATAGAGTTACCAGTCTTTTATTGGCCTAAACTACCTTTGGTCCTTTTCAGTCCGATTGACATGCCATGACGGGTGATCGTGGCTCCAGTGGACAGTTTTACTCGTTTTGCAATAAAGCTTTACCCATTCAAAAAACAATATGGCTACAGGCTTCTCAAAATTTCAGCACAGAAAACAGCTACATTAATGGCTCTTACTGTACTGTGCTCTGAAACTATAAAGAACTGAAAACGGCATAAACTGGATACGTGGGTGTTTAAGGCACAGACAATAGTTTCCATCTATTTTCCTGAAAGAACTGGAGGCACATTATCCATGTGAATTACCATTGTGTGTGTTTATTTTGGGTCTTAGCCCACGTAAACGTTTCCTAAGATTCTTTTGTCATTGGCCATTTAGTTGTATGTCGATGCCCTATAGTTTTTATATGATAATCATTGCCAGCTCTAACATATAGGCATTGGGCTCATAGGGCATCAAAGTTTTCAGGGTTTGGCATTGTATAAAGTAAAGCAGATGAAGCTGTTGGCACCTGGAGTGTGATCTTTGGACTGTTTTTTCCCTCCTGCCATCCCCTGCACATCACTCATGCAACTCACATGAATCTCTAATGGAGAACTGCCTGTGGAGATTCACATGAAATGCAGGAACAATGTAAGTCGCACAAACTGGATCTTCGAAATAACATGCGTGTATGACTTGTGTAAATCTACATGATTGAGCTCTTAGTGTGCTATTTAGTCCAAGGTCTCCGTGCGACTTGCACAAAACACCAAAGGGGAAAACGCTCTCCAATAGGCAATAATATGTTTAGCATTTACCTTCAAGACTCAAGTGGCTTGGGTGCAACATTATCACTTTTATCTAGGGCAGCTGAAAAGCTAGAGCTGGTCCTGATGGTAGTTAGCTATTAAATTATTATTTTAAATGAAAAAGACGAACATAAGCATGACAACAGCAATACCCAATGTACAATGTACTGCAGTCGCCACACAATAAATTTCAGGAAATTTGACAGCAAAATCACTAAATTGGCAGGTGAGAATGCTCACACTACAAGACAGCCAACTGAAATTTCTGACATGAAAGAAATTCTTCCAATTGTGTGACAGCCCAGTTGTGAAATGCATTTGGGCATCACAACCTCTCTCATACTGCACGTAAAATGATGGCCAATGAAGATGAAATTAGGGCCGACTTAGAAAATAAATCAGTGGCTGCAAATTGGAATTAAAGCTGTGCCAAAATCGTATAGAATATGCCCTGCATTACGGGACTCCTTTTGCTCTGTTTGAGCATTTTTGTGATTTCTTCTTTGTTAAATATATGTTTTGATTTATAAATTCCTTTTCAGGCTTGTGCAGGCCAAAGCAGGCCATTAAGTTCAGGGTTAAGCCATTTGAGGTAAGGCCTATTCCAGGCAGGCAAGTGTGGCCTGGCCAGGCTTGTGGAGCCTTTTGAAGGCCTCACGTCTTGTCTTGCAGTGGTACTGACTGCAGATCATAGCACATACTTTCAAAACATACACAGGTCAGGTAATTTTGACATTAACTTTGTGGTGCTGAAGGTCAAAATGTCCAATATCCATAAAGTCAGTGTCCACAATTAAAACTTGTATCTTTGAATTTTTACCTATTGTCCATCAAGGAATATACATTTTGTGACTACTAACATTTCATCAGGGCCAGACAAACGAGTACTTAAAGATATAACTAGAGTACTTGCACCTCATTAAAGCTTTTTCATTCTATATAAACATATGCTCAGGATGGAATACTCATGATAAAGCGTTACCAACATTACAGGATGTAGCACTATTCTGAAACACTCCAAAGGCAAACAGTCTTCATCTTTACTTACAAAGGATGCATGGCCTCTTTTTACATAGTGCTATACTCTACACAGACTGTAAATTGAAAACTGGACTCTGAAACTGTGAAACAGCAACACTAACCACTGCACCACCATGCCACCCCAGGTTAGCGTCATAGCATTTCTAAATAAGAGAGCAGCTGTGGTATTTTAGAAGTAAAATGAAAGGACTTTTCATGTGTCCTTTTCCGAGCAGGATAAGCCTCTGCTGCAGCAAAACCAACAAGATGTACTGTTGTTGTCTCTTCATATGCAGGAAAAGGTTACCTGAAATGCGGGTCTATGTAAAATAACAGCAAATCACATCTAGCTCCAAGGCCTTAGCACAATTCCATTCACCTTTCTGTCAGCCTCTCAGCGCTGCTCACTTATTAGCACCCGATGGGTATTATTTTGTTTGAGTAAGTTGCGTTCAAGCCAGCAAAGCTTCACAATTCATCACGTCCTGGCATGAAGCCTCCTGGTACTTTTGCACTCGTTCCTGCTGGAAAGCAAAATGGAAAAAAGACTGAAAAAGAGCACAGAAAAGGTTAATTGGTTTTGTTGACCATCTGTTTTTAAATAGCCATAGTGTCATGAATTAGCGGAGTAAACGCTGCATAATAAATAGCTGCTATGAGGATTAAATAAATCAATCTGGGGGAACGAGAGGTAACCTGCAGATTGTCTTAATGGACCGCGAGTTCATGTAACAAATTCAGTCACACAAAGACGCTGTGCTTTTGACCTTTCTAGGTTGGAAAAAGACTGTTCCCCATGGAGCCTCAAGGTGAATAATTTAATAAAGTATCAATAAAAAAGGAACGAAAATAACAAATAAAAAATGACAAAAACAGCCTAGTGGATATGGCTGGTGCTGTTCAGATGGGGCTGGTATTGTGGTAATCACTTCAACAGGACAGTACATCTGAGGCTATGTATATTTAAATAGTTTGTGTTTATTAAAAAGTTACCACTGGCATTATAGTTAAATATTTCATATACTATAAATAAAAATTGATATTTTTGCTGTCATTGTGTCAAATTCAACATGGAAGAGACAGATTTAACAAAGCACATTTTCAAACCAACATAATCCAATTCAGGTTCATGGGGGGCAGAGTCCATTCTGCCAGCATTGGGGCAAGGCAGGAACCAATGCTGATGAAAGTCCATTGCAGGACCCAAGTTCTCCTCTCCTTTTGTCTGTCTCGGACAAAGCCTCTTCTGTTTCTCTTAAAGAACAAACTGCTTGATCCTAATCAGTCAGGCTTGAAGAAGGACCATTCCACCAAGACGGACCTACTTATCATTGTCTACATGTTACTGCAGACTAGAGTTATGAACATGTCTTCTATCGTCATCCTGCTAGATCTCTTCTCTGCCTTTCACATGGTCAACCAACAGATCCTGCTCACCAGTCTCTCTGACCTTGGCATCACTATGACTGTCTTTGGGTAGTTTGAGTGCTACCTCTTGGGCAGATCTTATCAT
>JANRMT010033471.1:1406-13644 GCA_026402145.1 Polypterus bichir lapradei | reverse complement strand
TAAACTCTCAAAAGCTGGATGTGAAGTTATCGATGAAACCGGTTGTAAGCTTACAACGCTTGACAGATGCCGAATGTCACTTCAACACAAGTCCTGCAAATACTGTCGTAATTGAAACAAACCATGAACCTCAAACTGATTAGGACAGCAGCAATCCAAGCTGTGAGATTTGAAACAAGATTACTGTTCACATGGCCAACTGTAAGTTGCATGCTCAAGAGTAAGCTCAGCGCACAGCTTGATCATGTTACAACCGGAGGGCCGAACTGACAACGTGGTATACAAACAGATCCTTAACAAATAATTATTGCCATATTTTCCCTCACTTTAAAAAGGTTACATTTTCTTCTTAATAAAAATTTTAATGCAGTACTTCGCCGCTGCGAAGCGCGGGTATTTTGCTAGTGTGTATATATATATATATATATATATATATATATATATATAGAGAGAGAGAGAGATCTATCTATATATATATATATATATATGTATAAACCGTATATATAGACGGAGATATATAGACAGACAGACATATTACATATACATACACACACACACATACATATATGACAGTGAAGCAAAACTACTTATATATATATAAAAAAAATAATAATAATTTAGGTAAAACAGTTTATTTTTTGCTGAAGCATCCAACAGATTTCAATAATATGGTACCTGAGAGTTAGAAAGGGTTAAAAAAAAAAAAAAAAAAAAAGCCAGCACTAACAAATAATTGATCTGTCAACAGAGACATGTTATCATTGCTGAGGAATCACTAAAAAATTACTTGCCCACCTGGCAAAAGTATATCTGAGACAACTTTGCCTTAGTTATACTCATGATGCTGGGTATTTTAAGCAGCAGGTTCTGCCTTCCCTCATCTAAATGGATAGCTGCTATTCTAGTTGCACTTACCTGTGAATGAGCTATCTACCTAAGTACTCCTATATTTGCCAATATAAGCAAACAAAAGCATAATGTGACTGAAAATTACAAAGTCTATAGCGTGGAATAATAGTCCTCACAGTTAAGTGATGTCTTTTATGTATAGTATTCATCCATATTAAAACTAGTTTAGTTTGTCAGTGTGGAAAAAAAAAAAAAACAGATAACTGACTGGATTCAGTTCTGAACAAAAAAAATATGGGTGTTTTATGTGCTATTTCATATCTGTGAATTTGCATCAACCTGATAATGCTGTTACCCAAGACCAACCAGTATACTTTATTTTTCTCCTGGCATCAAGAATAGTAATTAAAAGACTACAAAGTATGTCAAAGTGAAATTCACCTTTTCATGCATATTATTGCATTTTCCTTATAAATAAAATAAATGGGAATTTGGCTCATGGCAGCACTTACATTAATTTTCTCTATTTGTAGGTTGCAGAAAGAACAGTTTTCATCAAAGGACCAGTCATTTACTTCATTTGGTTCACAGTCTGGAAAAAACAAAAAGAAGATTTTTTTTTTTTTGTCTAGAGCGGTCTTCTTTCTAGCTATTTCTTCTATGCAGTTTCCATCTAAAACTCTGTTTTTTAAGGTACAATAAATCAATTTGCTTTGTCTGCTAGGTATTACTAGCCTTTCGTAAACCAAAATTTCTTGCTGAGCCACTGCACAGAAAAATGCACTTGCATAATCATCAAGTAACACAATCTTAAAATGTATATCCCATTCAAGTGTATACAGTAATCCCTCGCTATATCGCGCTTCGACTTTCGCGGATTCACTCTATCGCGGATTTTAAATGTAAGCATATCTAAATATATATCACGGATTTTTCGCTGGTTCGCGGATTTGGCGGATGGCTTAGAAGCTACCCAATCAGAGCATGTATTACATATTAACTAAAACTCCTCAATGATATAAGATATGCATCCTGCGCGGTGCTTGATTGTTTGCATGTCTCTGCCTCTCTCTCACCCTCTCTGACATTCTCTGCGCCTGACGGAGGGGTGTGAGCAGAGGGACTGTTTGCGCAGAGGCTGTTTGCCTAGTGGATACGGACGCTCCTCCAAGAAATGCCGCTTTATTGCGGTGCTTCGGCATATTTAAAAGCACACATATTGATTTTTCAATTGTTTGCTTTAATCTCGCGCGCTCTCTCTCTCTGTGTGTGACGTTCTCTAAGCCTGACGGAGGAGATGTGAGCCTAGGGGCTGTTTGCACAGAGGCTGTTTGCTTAGAACATACTGACGCTCCTCTAAAAAATGGCGCTTTATTGCGGTGCTTCGGAATACTTAAAAGCAAACATATTGATTTTTTGACTGTTTGCTTTTCTTTGCGAGCGCTCTCTCACTCACTCTGAAATTTTGAAGAGAAGATATATTTGCATTCTTTTAATTGAGAAAAAGAAGAAAGAAGATCTCTGTCTTGTCATGGAGCACAGTTTAAACTTTTGACTAAAGGGTGTTATTTCATATCTAGAGGGCTCTAATAATGTTAACAGTGTGGGAGAGTTTATAAGGGCTTAAAATATATAAAAATAACCATACAAACATATGGTTTCTACTTCGCAGATTTTTATCTATTGCGGGGGGTTCTGGAACGCAACCCCCACGATCGAGGAGGGATTACTATATATTAAGATTTTTTTTGTTATTTATGTACAACCCCAAATCAGAAAAAGTTGGGACAGTGTGGAAAATGTGAATAAAAAAATAAAGCAGTAATTTACAAATTTCCCTTAACTTTTATTTCATTGCAGACAGTATGAACACAAGATAATTCATGTTTTTTTTGGTCAACATCATTTGATTTGTAAATAAACATCCATTCTTGCCATTCAGGCTTCCAACACATTCCAAAAAAAGTTGGGATGGGGGAAATTCAGGGGAAGTAATGAGGTATAATAACTAAATAATGATGTGATTTGAAACTAGTGATGTTAACAGGTGATTGCAATCATGATTCGGTACAAAAGCAGCATCGAGGAAAGGCCTACTCCTTTAGGAGCAAAGATGGGCAGAGGATCGCCAGTTTGCCACCAAAGTCCGGGCAAAAATCTTTGAAATGATGAAGAAAAAACGTTTCTCAAAGACAGATAGGAGGAAATTTAGGCATTTCCCCCTCTACAGTGCATAACATAGTGAAAAGAATCAGGGAATCTGGAGAAATTATCGTGCGCAAAGGCCAAAGGCGCAAGCCTAAACTGAATGGCCGTGATCTCCGAGCCCTCAGACGGCACTGCATTAAAAACCGTCATTCATCAATAAATGATATAACTGCGTGGGATCAGGACTACTTCAGGAAGTCACTCTCAAGCACTACAGTACGTAGTTACATTAGGAAATGCCAGCTAAAACTGTACTGTGCCAAAAGGAAGCCCTACATAAATAGTGTCCAGAAGCGCTGTAGACTTCTCTGGGCTCTGAGGCATCTGGGATGGTCCATTGTGCAGTGGAAGCGTGTATTGTGGTCAGACGAATCGGTTTTTCACATCTTTTTTGGAAGAAATGGATGCCATGTGCTGCAGACCAAAGAAGAAAAGGACCATCCAGACTGTTACCAGATACAAGTCCAAAAGCCAGGGTCTGTCATGGTATGGGGTTGTGTCAGTGCCTTCGGCAAAGGTAACTTGCACTTCTGCGATGGCACCATCAATGCTGAGAAGTATATCTCAGTTTTGGAGGAACAAATGCTGCCTTCAAGACGACGTCTTTTCCAGGGACGCCCATGCTTATTTCAGTGAGACAATGCCAAACCACATACTGCGCGCATAACAATGGCATGGCTGCGTAAGAAGAGGGTGCGGATGTTTGACTGGCTTGCCTGCAGACCTGATTTGTCTCCTATAGAGAATGTTTGGCGCATTTTGAAATGAAAAATGCATCAACGAAGAACCCGTACTGTTGCGCGCCTAAAACGTTGTTTGCAGGAAGAATGGGACAAACTAACACCTGCAACACTTAGTCACTTGATTTCTTCAATGCCTAAACGTGTTTTAAGTGCTGTTAAAAGACAGGGGGACTGTACAAAGTGGTAAATGCTGTACTGTCCCAACTTTTTTTGAAATGTGTTGCAAGCCTAAATGGCAAGAATGGATATTTATTTACAAATCAAAATGATGTTGACAAAAAAACATGAATTATTTTGTGTTCATACTGTCTGCAATGAAATAAAATTTGAGGAGAATTTATAACTTGCTTTTTTCTTTTTTTTATTCACATTTTCCACACTGTCCCAACTTTTTCTGATTTGTGGTTGTATTTTCAGTAATATTTGAGACTTTTCTCTGCATCAAGAACTAGTGATTCCTAAATGTCTAATAAATGTAAATTTAAAACCATGCCTCTGTGCTTTCTTAATGTAGAATAAGAGAAAAGGAAAAAAATACTTAATTGAGATCAGTGTTATTAGTTGTCACTGATTATGAATCTGACTGAAGCAAAAACATGAAGCCACAGTGAGCCCCCAGGACCGACATTGCGAACCCCTACATTAACCTATCTACGCTAAAAATCACAAAAATACTAGATATCCTGTTACTTAAAGTGTTATCAGTTCCAC
Organism: Polypterus bichir lapradei; assembly: GCA_026402145.1. NCBI lineage: Eukaryota > Metazoa > Chordata > Cladistia > Polypteriformes > Polypteridae > Polypterus > Polypterus bichir. Next base: position 9,133 of record JANRMT010033471.1, on the reverse strand, counting down.
TCAGCCTGTTACCATTAGAATACAAGCCACTCACTGAACCATGAACCAGCTGACAGCCTAATTCCAAGTATTGCTCTAATATCAGCAGGAATTTTGACAGGGACACTACCTGTACATTAATTGCACTAATTTGTTGACTTTTTTTCCTGAAGCATCCAACAGATTGATAATATGGTACCTGAGAGTTAGAAAGGGTAAAGAATGCCAGCACTAATAAATAACTGATCTCTCAACAGAGACATTTATAATAAGAAAGATTCTCCCACTTACCCATATGGATGAAGTTGGTCAAATAACATCAATAATTCAACTCAATTTGAATTATTTTTGCTTTAAAACTTAGGCTTTTTTCTTCTAGTATTTTACACAACACAGAATATGTTACTTAAATATCTTTAATACTGTATATAATACTGTTCTGTTTAGAAACTAATGTTAAAAGTCATGGCTAACCATGGTACCAACTGTGATTGCAATAAGTACTTGAATTATTTTGTTTACAATTAAAATTGATTTAAAAATAAATAAATAAATAAATAAATAAATAAATAAAAACAGTCAGACACGTGATTGTTCATCTTTGTCAAAGAGACAAAAACCAGACATTTAACGAGATGAAGTAATCATTTCAACATATTGAAACATCCTAACAGTTGGGAAAGGTTTACCTTAATTTATTAAGAACATACATCAATTTCTAAGTTATAAATAAATTCTAAGTTATAAACCATTCACTAGGTGAACTTGGGTTACCAATATTATGTTCCCTGCATCACCCATTGGGCAACCAGCGCTTTGCACGTGTCTGCGGTCAGCTTGTAGTTGTTTCTGTGGCACTGTGAATCTGCAGTTGCCTTGGTAACAGACAAGCAACACCTCCTGGCCTAATGACTACACACCAACAGCACTTGTATCTCATATCATGAAGACCTTAGAGAAACTGTTCCTGGACTGTATCAGTCCTCTTGTGGTAAACCACCTGGACCCATTGCAGTTAGCCCATCGGACAAAGACTGTAGTACTGGATGCAATTATCTATTTGGTCCACAAGACTTATTCTCATCTTGAGACAGCTGGCAGCACTATGAGAATTATGTCTTTTGAATTCTCCAACAACTTTTAATACCATCCAGCCATCCTGGTAAGGGGTAAACTCTAGGACATACAGGTGGATTAGCCTATGGCATCCTGGATTATGTATTGTCAGACAGACCATAGTTTGAGAGACTCAAGGACTGTGTTTCTGATATGGATGTGAGCAACAAAGGAGCATCACAAGGACCAGTCCCATTTCCTTTTCTTTTCACTCTGTACACATCAGACTATAAATATTTTACCAGGTCATGTCACACACAGAAATTTTCAGATGATTCTGCACTTGTGGGATGTATTGATAAAGGGGATGAGACAGAGTATAGGACTCAGGTGGAAAAGTTAGTTTCTTGGTGCATAGAGAACTGTCTGCATCGTAACCTCAACAATACCAACATTATTATTGCCTTTCACTGCACCAAAGACCTTCTATGTCCAATCTCTATTCAGGGTGTGGATGTAGAGGTGGTTCATTCCTACAAGTACTTCGGGGTCCACATTAATGACAGGTTGGACTAGTCTTGGAAAACAGAGGAACCTTATAAGAAATGGAAGAGCAGGCTTTTTCCTTTGGCAAAATGCTTCAATGTTATTAAAAGGTGCTATTAAAAAAATAAATAAATAATAAAATAAAGATTACACATCATCAATGGCCACCATGAATCTGAAAACAAGCATGAAATCTGTTTCCCCCAAGCAGTGTGTGGAATGTTACTCTAAGTAAATTCATTACATTACCAATTTAAAGAAGTTCTATAGTTAATTATAAAATGTAATGTGTTCCAAACAGTATGTCACTTTTGTATTACTTCTTTTATATGAAAAACTGCACTTTCAACTTACCAGCATTTATTATTAAGCCCATATACCTGTATGAACCTTCATGAAATTGACAGAAACACAGTCAAACATGATCATTTTCTTGTTTTATAAACATGTTTAATCTGTCAAGTGCTGTGTAACTTATAACATCCATCCAATTTTTACATATGCAATCATAGCCCCTGAGGATTAGCAACATAAACACAGGCCACTGCACCACCAGATTACACTCTTTCAATACATTTAGAGTAAATAACTGAATTAAAACCAGTATTATTCTAATTAACAAAAAAAAAAAAAAAAAAAGCAAAAACTGGAAAAACTAAGGTGTTATAAAACTTTAAACTAATAGCGTATCAAAATTTATGGGTAATACCCCTCTACAATAGCACAACAAAATACCACAAAACATCAAAAAATGCATTGACAGATTCGACAGAAACTTGGGACATTACAGAAAAAAGAAAATTAGCCAGCACGGGGTTTTTTTTTTTGTTTTTTTTTTTAATATTTGTCAGCAATAAAGCTGTAACAGTAGAGTATTCTCAGGGCCAGTTTATACTTCACACTCAGAACAAATATGAGCATACATCATGGTTGCCACACAGTCCCTACATTCACTTGATGTAGTTTATTTTGTCATTTAAATAGAAAGCTGGAAATGTCATCTTAAAAACAACCCAGTTAATTGCTACATGCTTCTGGGGCTTCCTCCTGCGCGGACAGCAGCGGCAGGCAAAGATTGCCACACAACACATTAAATTAATGATATCCTAGTTCTTTGCACATTTAGAGTCCTTAGATTTATAGTTAATAGAACTTTCATGATGAAATGTGTTAAAGCATGTATGATGCATTTTACAGATAAATCATTAACTTTATAAATAATTAATACTGTTAATTACACACAAGGGCGGCATGGTGGCGGAGTGGTAGTGCTGCTTGCCTTGCAGGTTTGTTCCCTGCCTGGAGTTTGCATGTTTTGCTGGTGGGTTTCCTCAATGTGCTCTGGCTTCCTTCCAAGGACATGCAGGTTTGGGGTTGTGGTGATGCTAAAATAACATTTGTGTGTGTGTGTTCGTATTCACCTTGCGATGAGCTGATGCTCTGTCCAGTGATTGTTTCTGTCTCATGCCTGCTGCTTGCTGGAATGGGCGTGTCCCTAGATTGATGGATATCCTTTTCAGAAATATTGTGGCAATGTATCCTTTGAATTTAATGGATTTTTCTGTCAATTCACAACACAACAAAGCCGAAAGTTTTCTCACTGTCAAGATATCTTGCACTGTCACCCGGTGGAATCCTCCAGATTTTCATAAAGTATGAATGCAAGTATAAACAGCACACTACTCAAGTAGCAGAAGTGTCTACAGACGCACACGTCATGTTTAGTATAAACCCGGCCTTAGGCAGCAAATCCCTTTTGATCTAAATCCTCCAAAGCTTTGTTGTGGTACAAGATTATAGGACAAAGTATTACAAATCTGACTGAAACTACCATTTTACAGGATCTGCTATAGGGTGAAACTGTACTTGTATCTAAAATTCTCATTATTCCTACTAATTACCTGTTTGAATTTAAAAGAATACAGTTTCCCCTACAACTGTGTTTTGCAAAGACCAACAAAATTCAAGTAATTAGCAAAAGCAAGAATTGATCCATGAGAAGAATATTTTACTCATGTGATATTGTATATAGCATGTCCAAGAATGGGCAGCACAGTGGTATCACTGCTGCCTCGCAGTAAGAAAAAAGAGGTCACATTACAGGTCCTCCTCACATGAAACTTGTATATTCTCCCCATGTCTATATGGATTTCCTCTGGATGCTCCCATTTCTCCCCTAATCCAAAAACATGCAGTTAAGGTGGATTGGTGACAATAAACTGTATTTTTAAATCAATTTAATTGTATCTTTAAGTTATCAAAAACAAAAAAATTTCTAGCTGACCCGAAACGTTTCAACAGTCGAGTTTTTTAAAATCTACCTATAATAAGTTTCTTCTAATATAACAAAGTAGCTGCTTTCTAGTATTTTGGTAACTGGGTTATTTCTATATATCTTTTTCGTAGCTGAATATTTCAGTAAGGTTAATAAAAGTTACTTGACATTACAAGTGATTGCTAGTCTAAAAAATACTATTATAGTAAAAAATTGATACTTTTGCTCATATGAAAATGATGATAATTAAATATGTAAAAGGTAACACATACCATCAAATATGCTAATATCCCTTAGCAGTCTTGGACCATAGATTCCCTCCAATATGCTTTCAAAACCTGCAACATATAAACAAATCCAGAGATAATTAGTAATGCAATGTAACTAAAAGGAGTAATTTGATCCAAACAAAAAAAACTGAAGTGGACAACTTAACAAACATTATATTGCTAAAACGATATAGACATCCCTCATAATTATTAAGAGTGGGTGTTACAGTCCCACCATTGTCAACTGTTGCTTAAAATCAAGCACATAATCATGTAATCTCTATTCGCAAACATTGTTAGTATAATAAGTCATACAAAAGAGATCAGTAACTTAAATATGGTACTGCCATAGAATGACTCTCTTGTCACAAGGCAGAATGTGAAGTCTGATCTGGTTCATCTGCCCTTGTCAACTGTAAGAGCTATTATTGTGAAGTGTGTCTAGGAGCAACAACAGCTCAGCCATGAAGAGTTAGACCACATACTAACACAGAGCAGCCAAGTACTGATGCACATGGCTTGTTAAAAATCAACAGACCTTGGTTCCAAATTGCCTCTGGAAGCAACATCAGCACAACAAGTGTGTGTCAGGAGCTTTATGAAATGAGTTTCCATGGTCAAGTAGCTGCAAACAAGCCTAAGACCACCATACATAATGCTAAGTGTCAGCTGGAGTGGTGTAAAGCTTCTAGAGCAATGAACATAGTACACCCTGATTCATCACTCTGAAGCATTATCTGACAGTCTGATGGACGAATGTCAGGAGAATGCTACCTTTAGGACTGCACAGTACCCACTAGAGATTTAAAGATTTACCAATGTTGTTTCTTGTCCTAGTGTCTGTATATATAAACATAGGGTACTCCAGTTTCTGTATTACATCTTGCCTGAAGATGCCCAGAGTTGCCTCGAAAGCTTGCATATTGTAATCTTTTTAGTTAGCCAATAAAAGGTGTCATTTTGCTTGTCTTTTCTCTACATTCATAATGGCTAACACAGTACAACACCCTAGTACTACAGAGGGAAAATGGTCTAGGGCTGTTTTTCAGAGATTGGGCTAGACCCCTTGGGATAACAACATAAAGGACATCTTTTGAAAATGGCACACTTCCAATATTGTGGCAACAGTTTGGCAAATCCCTTTCTCTTCTAGCATTACCTTGTTTCTGTGCACAAAGTCAGGTCTATAAACACATGTTTTGACAAGTTTGGTGTAGATGAATTCCAATTGGCATGCATTGAGCCATGACCACAACCCTATCGAACACCTTTGGGATACACTGGAATGCTAACTGCAAGCCAGGTCATCTCATCCAATGCCAGTAACTAACCTCACAAATGCTCTTTTGTCTAAATGGAAGCAAGTTCCCAAAGACATACTCCAAAATCTTGTGGAATCTGGAGGGCTTCAAAGAGTGGAGGCTAGCTCCATATTTAAGGTCCATGGGTTTTGGGAGGTGATGTCCAATAAGCTCATACAGGTATGATGTTTAGATGTTCACAAGCTTCTGATGACATAGTGTGTAGCACATGTCTCATGTTCACTATGGAGGTGCTAAGTACAGTTACTCAACCAAAAGTTAATGAATACCTAACTGACATGTGGGTCACAGTGCCATTTTCTTGAGGGATCCAAAGGTGAAATCTATACAGATCACAGAACTCTATCTAAGCTGTTAGCAACCTGAGGAAATCCACTTGGTTGACCAGATGGGTGTTGTATCTGCTGCAGTTAAAATTCATAATTTATTGCTGTAAGGGTTGTGCAAATATTGTGCCTGAAACCACTCTTGAAAGTGCACACATCAGTATCAACAGTGGCAACCTCTAACTCTTGCCTAGAACTTTCTCTACACACGCAAATTAAATAAGCTCTATCCATCAGTTCTATATATAGGTTATTATAAGAAGGCTTAAGGGTAAGGTCAGGCCACCTATATCAAAAGAAATTAAGGGGCATTATATCTGTGTGTGTAGTGGTGCAGGATATACGCATGACACAGCTGGAAAAAGTGTTGTGCAAAACAAAGTGTCTGAACTTTGTCCTTCACAGGAAAGACTTTATTAGAGACCAGCACTCAATGAACATCAAATATGTTTTAGTGAAAGAAAACCTGGTTTACAATTCATCTTTCATTTGTGACTTTGGCTCTGGTTCAGTCCTAACAACCTCTGAATATCAAACTAATTGTGTATGAACTTCTAATGTGTCCAAGTATTGACATTTAATACCGTTGACAAATGGGGCGGGGTGTGGGTGTGGAGAGGAGTGGGTGAGGGACACATACAAAACTGAAGAACAAAATGTAAATAAAAAAAAAATCAATTCACTATATAAAATAATTCATCAGATAACTCTTAAGGAAATGCATTTGTTCACAAGCCTTACTGTCACACATTCAAAAAGTCAATAAAAAGAGAAAAAAAGAACAGCAGTATAGTTTTCTATAAACATTTACAATGAATGAAAACATTGCAGTTGAGGTTCTGCATTTGTTTAAATGAAATGCGTTCAATACCATCTTGTGTAAACATTACTATAACTAAAGCACTTCCAAATATTTTCTAGGGCACCCCACTACCTAACCAAACACCAGGACTTCAAAATTCTGATCAATGCTCCAAAGGAATAGGCACAGAAACTGCTCAAATAAATATTTAAAGAGTAAAAGGCAATTTATAGAATGTGGAAGACTACTTTTCTATAAATGGTTCATCTTTTCAAAATCTATTCACAGAGTTCTTATGTGGTCAGACACAATTTAATATTACTGCTATTTCACTATGCTTACATACATTTACATATTTCTTTGTTAATAACATTTCATTAAAGAATTTATTGCTAATACAATAAAAATATACACAGCAGTCTGGTTGAAGAGAAAACCAAACAATTTCTGATGAAACACACTTTTATTAAAGTTTACTGTCAGCTTAAAAAAATAAAGCACCCTCTTAAAATGAAATCATACATCTGTAACCTAATACGGACTACAAGAATAAACAACAGAGGAAGTGGCTATGCATGCATTTTACTGACAAAACACACATTGAATCAAAAGGAGAAACATTAAACAAACTGTACATGAGCACAAAGATGTACAATCATGCATTAATGTGCCTGTGCTAAACAAAGAGGACCACTGAATTCCACAGGACACTTTGTTTTGAAGGCAGCAGTTTCTAAGGATGCTCAGATCCGGTTTTTAAGGCCAATACTGATCACTAATTTCATGTTACTTGATCGTTTGAATCCGATACCAACTCCAATTTTTTCTCTTTATCCCTTTAAAAAAACATTTTACACTAATCTCCTGCATAACCACACAAATAGAAATCTTCTGTCCTATATGAAAGTGTATTTTTATAATTAAATTATACACCACAGGTGTTGGTTTAATTTTCATTAGGCTTATTTTTCAGTGACCATAAGATAATGAAATAAATAAAATTTCTTTCACCTACATACTTAAACCACAAAAATATTCATCCACAATACATATGGCAAAAAAGAAATTAAAATGCTTCTCATAATTACTGTCGTACTGTTTAGTTTTATTCTGTAATATACCTATGTGAGGAAAAAAAAAAAAAAAAAAAAA
>JANRMT010033389.1:0-12708 GCA_026402145.1 Polypterus bichir lapradei | reverse complement strand
ATATATATACACATACATACATACATACATACATACATACACACACACTCTAATAAAAGGCAAAGCCCTCAATGACTGACTGACTGACTACTAATTCTCCAACTTCCATTGTAGTTAGAAGGCAGAAATTTGGCAGGCTCATTCCTTACATCTTACTTACAAAAGTTGGGCAGGTTTCATTTCGAAATTCAACGCGTAATGGTCATAACTGGAACCTACTTACGTACATATATACGGCCATAGCCTGCAGCTCGGTCACTGTGTGAGGCGGAGTTGCGTCCCTCATCGTCACGCCTCCCACATAATTGAGTGCCTGCCCATACAAGGCCATCCGTCAGCAGCAATCCAATAGACACGCTGCCACTAAATATTCACAGGTGAAGAACTGTGCTTATGCAAACTAAGATGAGATGGTCAGGGATAGGCTAGTGTTTGGCACAAAATCAGCGAAAGTGCGAGAGAAACTTTTAAGTGCCAGGTCTTAGCTAACATTAAATATGGACATTGCAAGATCGCACGAGATGGCACAACCACAGCTGAGAAGCTTCAATGCATGTTCTTCGAGCAGCTCACGTGAACTGACTGTGAACGCAGTACGCACACAAAAAGCAAGAGCTCCAAAGAGCGCTGAACAAAAAACGCATTACACAAATGAGAAGGCAGCAAAAGAATATGAAGCAGGTGACGCATACAAGCATATTCATAAGTGCAGGTACTACGGAAACAAAGCACACGGTGGAAAAAGTCAATGTACAGCTAAAGACAGTGTAAAAAATGTGGTAAATTGAACCACTTCACTAAAGTTTGCAGGACTGGGAAAGGTAAACCCGTGCATGCAGTGTATGGTGTCTCAGATAAAGAGGAAGACGAGCTGTTTATTGATGCAGTAAGAAAGGAACAACCATCTGAACAAGCCTTTGTAGACATATTAATAGGAAAGCAAGGTGTAAAGCTTAAGTTTAAATTAAGTTCATAGACACGCTGCCGCTAAATATTCGCAGATAAATCCACTTAATACCGGGAATGCCTGTTAAACATCTTAGATTCACGAGTACCGATTTGGGTAGTGAACACTTCGATGAATGAAACCTGTTATCTTTACAACGGTTGACAAACACGGACTATAACTTGAACACAACACATCCTCCAAATACGAACCTGATTGAAAGAAATAATGATAATCAAATCCTTGATGACAGCAACACTCATAACAGTCACAAAACAATTACATTGACAATTATGTTACGTTATTTTTAAAAGGTTTCCTTTTCTTTTTAATAACTTCTTTAACACACTACTTCTCCGCTGCGAAGCGCGGGTATTTTGCTAGTATTTTGCACATACATACATATATACACACAAACACACACGTATACAGTGCATCCGTAAAGTATTCGCAGTGCATCACTTTTTCCACATTTTGTTATGTTACAGCCTCATTCCAAAATGGATTAAATTCATTTTTTTCCTCAGAATTCTACACACAACACCCCATAATCACAACGTGAAAAAGTTTACTTGAGGTTTTTGCAAATTTATTAAAAATAAAAGAACTGAGAAATCACAAGTATTCATAGCCTTTGCTCAATACTTTGTCGATGCACCTTTGGCAGCAATTACAGCCTCAAGTCTTTTTGAATATGATGCCACAAGCTTGACACACCTATCCTTGGCCAGTTTTGCCCATTCCTCTTTGCAGCACCTCTCAAGCTCCATCAGGTTGGATGGGAAGCATCGGTGCACAGCCATTTTAAGATCGCTCCAGAGATGTTCAATCGGATTCAAGTCTGGGCTCTGGCTGGGCCACTCAAGGACATTCACAGTGTTGTCTTGAAGCCACTCCTTTGATATCTTGGCTGTGTGCTTAGGGTCGTTGTCCTGCTGAAAGAATGAACCGTCGCCCCAGTCTGAGGTCAAGAGCGCTCTGGAGCAGGTTTTCATCCAGGGTATCTTTGTACATTGCAGCAGTCATCTTTCCATTTATCCGACTAGTCTCCCAGTTCCTGTCGCTGAAAAACATCCCCACAGCATGATGCTGCCACCATCATGCTTCACTGTAGGGATGATATTGGCCTGGTGATGAGCGGTGCCTGGTTTCCTCCAAACATGATGCCTGGCATTCACACCAAAGAGTTCAATCTTTGTCCCATCAGACCAGAGAATTTTGTTTCTCGTGGTCCAAGAGTCCTTCAGGTGCCTTTTGGCAAACTCCAGGAGGGCTGCCATGTGCCTTTTACTAAGGAGTGGCTTCCGTCTGGCCACTCGACCATACAGGCCTGATTGGTGGATTGCTGCAGAGATGGTTGTCCTTCTGGAAGGTTCTCCTCTCTCCACAGAGGACCTCTGGAGCTCTGACAGAGTAACCATCGGGTTCTTGTTCGCCTACCTGACTAAGGCCTTTCTCCCCCGATCGCTCAGTTTAGATGGCTGGCCAGCCCTAGGAAGAGTCCTGGTGGTTTCGAACTTCTTCCACTTACGGATGATGGAGGCCATTGTGCTCATTGGAACCTTCAATGCAGCAGAAACTTTTCTCTAACCTTCCCCAGATTTGTGCCTCAAGACAATCCTGTCTCGGAGGTCTACAGACAATTCCTTTGACTTCATGCTTGGTTTGTGCTCTGACATGAACTGTCAACTGTGGGACCTTATACAGACAGGTGTGTGCCTTTCCAAATCATGTCCAATCAAATTAATTTAGCACAGGTGGACTCCAATTAAGCTGCAGAAACATGTCAAGGATGATCAGGGGAAACGGGATGCACCTGAGCTCAATTTTGAGCTTAATGGCAAAGGCTGTGAATACTTATGTACATGTGCTTTCTGAATTTTTTTATTTTTAATAATTTTGCAAAACTCTCAGTAAATTTTTTTCACATTGTCATTATGGGGTGTTGTGTGTAGAATTCTGAGGAAAAAATGAATTTAATCCACTTTGGAATAAGGCTGTAACATAAAATGTGGAAAAAGTGATGCGCTGTGAATAGGTCACATAGATCGGCACATTTACAAGACAAAAGATGCTGATGGAGAGGTGTGAAGGGATTTGAGATGGGCTGGGTCTACGCCTTTTTTTGTAGGCGTTGGTAATTCTAATGTTAAAAGGTGGAAAATAACCCAAGAAAATAAAAGGAAAGTTTTGCAGGCATTACAGAACAAGTAAACTCCACAAAGACAGTCAGTCACCTCTTTTTTCAGAATAAACTGGAAAATGTCGATTACAACATTACTAATGTGCATATTTTATAGTTTTTCTAACAATAAAAAAAAAATAACAGACTGGGGGAAGAGTTCTCCTGCTCCAGCTAAATAGCCAGCAGTTAGTTAATTTAAAAAAAGCTAAACGGAAAGAATACCATAGTATTTCAGTGTTAGAATTTTCTGTTCTTTTGTTTTTTATTTAATATATAACCAATGATTTTTTGGGGATGAAAATTGCTTACCTCGACCATGTCCATAATCTACAGTTTTTGGAATAACTGGGGGCTTGCTAAGAGGTGGAACAGGTTCAGAACCAGAAAGACCAAAGTTATGATCTGGGCCTGGTGAACTGTTGCCCACATCCCACTGATTATGCAATTGTCCACCTCCCCAGCGTTGTTCCTCAGAAAAGGACTGGGCAGCATTAGGAAGACCTATGTCATTTGTGGAAAAGACTTTTGACTGAAAAAGAAAAAAAAAAAAAGCTGGCAGCATTTACACATTTTTAAATAGGTTGGATGAAGATTTAAGAAAATACCACCATATAAAACTTACAGGAAAACATTTGGTCATATTTTGCAGTGACTATAAACTCATTAACACATACATTAAGCAAAAAATGTTTTAAGGCTTAGAATTGAAGAAGAAATACATTCACATTCATCTGTAAATGATCACTGACACTTTACAAATGATTCTGAAATAAGCAGGCATAATATAACATGCAGATTAGACATCCATTTGCTAAAAACAGGCTTTTCTTGGACAAGATGTGAATAAAAATCAATCACTCATGAAAGCAGTGTTGAATATATTACATTAAAGGGTAAAAAAAACAATATTGGTTATAATTATTATGCTTAAGAAACATTATTTCATGGCCATTAAAAAATCATGACACTTTGCATAATTCAGCAAATGACTAATTTAACAATTCCACTAGTTATTTCTTTTACCTGTAAATTATCCGGAGGCATATCAAATCCTAACATTCCAGCTGCAACAGGCTCTGCATGTGAGAACTGGGCATTAGTATCATTAGGTCCATACTCATTATGAACTTGAAATTGCTCCTGACGTTCTCTATAACACAGGAAAAAAATCAAAATATCACCTATGCATTAACTTATAATTTGACAAGCATTAAAAGGTTACAGATTTGACATTAATTTAGCCTTTCTCTGCAATAGTTCCCTTTCCACTTCTGAAACTTGAGTCTTATTGGCCAAATTTTTTTTAATAGAACACAGTAGCTGGTGTTTGAAGTTTTTTACTCCTGCCTCAAAACTATAAATTCCAGGATATACATAAAATTATAGTAATCCACATACCACTTCCAACAGAAAAATCTACATAAATCTAAATATAAAGTGAGAAATTAGTCAAAAAAAATTCCTGAAGCAAAATAAATAACTGACACGTAAAATGCAAGTTCTACTTAAGAATGTCGGCCTTGATTAGTCGCCTTAGTCTGTTGGCTCATGTTTGTTAGTATTATTGTATGTGACATTTAAAGAAGTAATACAGCATTTATATGAATGGCCTGGTAAATTTTGTCAGGTACTTTTTTTTTCCACATTTTAATCACAAAATCCAAATATAGTCTGACCTCCAAATCTATCGAGGTCTGCATTCAGAGACTCATCCAACAGCAGATTGAAAATATTAAAAAAATATATAAAATTCCATCCATCCATCCAATATCCAACCCGCTATATCCCAACTACAGGGTCACAGGGGTCTGAATTTGCCATGCACGGAGTACTATGCTGAATCCACGCACATAAGAGGATGTGTAGGCATACCCTTCAGGATTACAGGAAAACAAGGTGGTGGAGAGATATGTCGACCCTCCTTTTTCTTGCATTAAGGCTCAGCAATTATCTTTCCACTGTTTAACCCATACAGAATTTGTTATGATTTTTACTTCATCTCTAGTCAAGTCTGATCAACAACTTGGCGCTGTCAAGATGTTGTGAGAAATAATGGCAGGACAAGGTCAGAGAACCTCACTAAACCATCCAATCAGTAGTAGTGATGGGTGGTATGTATAATGTGCAGGGACTTAATCAGAGCAAGTTTAGGAGTGTAAAGTACTCTCTCTTGATGAGAAAATTTTAAGCCTGGCATGTCTCTTACCAAAGTGGGACAGTAAGAACAAGTTGAGCATTGGCTCAATAAAGCAGAAAGAAACAAATTCATGGAACAGCTAGTGCTGCTTGAGCTATTATAAGTAACCTAGAAATTATTTAAATTATACAGGAGGGCATACACAAGTTATATGCAAACACTATGCCGTTTTATAAAAGGGAATTAGGAATCCACAGATTTTTATATTTGGGGGTCCTGGAACAATTCCCCTTGGATACCAAGGACTGACTGTAATGTGAACTAATCTTAACCACAATATTGATCAAATTTGTGCTTAAACATTCTTAAACACCTCTCCTTACATAAATTGACAACTGTTCACCATTGACAAAGCTTACTGTGTGCTTGTGTGTTGGCTTTGTTGAGAAAAGATAGTGTCATATCATCCTATCTACACCTATACACTTAGATGCCACAGCTGAGAGGCATACTTAGGACTCTGAGAATTACAAGTGTCAGGGTCTCCAGCTGAACAGCCAGCTGCCAAATAAACTGCTTACTTATGACCTAGCTTACTGCAGACCTGTGCTTGCTGCCAGTTACATTCAGAAACAAGTCCATTGTGTGCAGTGTACTTTTCATTGCATGCCATGGCAGCTATTTACACAGCCAGAAGGTTAAAAAGTATGTCACTTTTTATTAAAAAAAAAAAAAAAAGAAAAAAGAAAAAGAGGTTTTATGTTCTCAATCATTACCTGTGGAACTATCAAACCTTGAGTCCTGCCTACAACACTCTTATAATAAAGGTGCATAATTAGTCATCGTGTAGACAATGAAAATGTAATTCTACTGAATATGCCCGTAGCAGTGTAAAGGAAATCATTTGCTTCATGTGGTCCTGCCCTTATAAGTGAATATACAGATTAAAGCTACAACTAGGGCTATGCAATATCATATTCATTGACAACAACAATATCATCAACATTTTTAAGCAGTAAAATTTACAAAGCGTTAAAAAATTTTCATGCAAAGAAACCACCAATGCAACATGATGTGGCATCTGCATCCTATTGTTCTCATTAATGAACCTTCAGTGCAACACTTGGATAAATGCATCAGCATAACATTACCCAGGGAAAACGCAGAACTTAATGGTAAAGATAAACAGCCCAAGAGCACTTACAATAAAAGCAAAGAAACTGCACGACACAGAGTGAGCATTCTCTTGAGTCCTCAACTAAAAGTAACAACAAAAGTCAAACTGCTACGTCAACATACAAGAACAGGTCAAATTCCATTGCAACAAATACCAAACTAACAAAATTTTTAGAATAGCAAATACTTTTTGCAAGCCTTTCATTTTAACTAAATGTAAATTTCAGTATAATGAAAGTTTTTTCGACTAAAAATGGCCGGCCAAAGATAATAATACAATGCAAAAAATACTTAATGAACTACCTACACTTTTTGCCAAGTATCGAGAACTCTGCAACAGGTTGTCTCTTTCTTGTTACACCAAAAGAAAGTGACAGTCTGTCGTTTCCGGTCTCAGGCAGTCTCAGTGAGAGTGCATGTGCGAGTGCAGATGCAACATCATACTAACAGCCAAATACATAATAAGTCAGTGCTCCACCGAACATCTGTGTGGTTAGTTATGTCTTGTGCAGATACTGTACTGTTCTGTATAGATATCTGTATTTCTATTCCATCTAATATCTCATTTTCAAATAAAATATTCATGCACTTTAAGAAGTGCAGTTTTTTATAGCGTAGAATAGAAAGTCTTTGTTGTCATTGTACAAGTACAATGAATATGTAAAACCTACATCTGTAAACAGTTATGTAAGTATTGTGTCAAGCTTGGTTCAGAGAGTTGCATGAGAGACAGGAAGGGCAGTCCAGGTTTCAAAGGAAAATACAGGTACTTAATTACTATACAGAGAAGGTAGGTAAAGTCTCAATACTTCATTCAAAATTGGAGCTGTTACTTCAGCACTGAAGATAGGAGCTGTGACACGGCAATTGCTCTGCCTTTACTCCCATCTTCAGATTAGAACACTACCAGCAGCTCGGAATCACTGCTGTGGCAGATCAGGAGAGTCAGAGGAAGAGTAGGTCAAAGCCAAGTATTAAATGTTCTAAACATCATGCAACAAGCGCATTACGCCTAATCTTACAGAGGAGCACCAATTACTTTGCCCTTGGTTAACTGTTTACTAGAAACAGCAAAGCAGCTATGGAGCTGTACTTGCATCACAGCTGTTTGAGATGGTGAATCGTAGGCAACCCCAGTCATGATAATATATAAGGGAATCCATCTGTATTTCAATCAGATGGGCACATAAAACAATACATGAATATATTTCTAGTAAAATATTACAAACCTTATATGCAAATGTGCACCAGAAGATGCATGCAGTGATTTATAACTGGAAAACAGTTTTCAATAGTTTTGCTTGTAATGGTAACTGGAACCTTTACGTATAGAAACAAAGAAAACAATCTAATATCTCTTTTCCTGACTTGCACTTTAGATATTTAACACGGGAATTCGCAGTGCAGCTTTTTGGTAATAGTCAAGAATGAAAAGGAGAATGGCATGTATCTCAATGAAGTAATTAAATTTTAAAATGGCTTTTGGAGTTTTAAAGTATCTTTTTCACTACAAGGATCAATGTGGCATTTCCTATAGAGTGCTATAGGCAGCTGCACGAAAGAAAGTTATGAACAGCTGAATAAACCAGCATCTTATTGTTCTTTCATGCAGCAAATCCACCCGCTACTAACGCTCCTGCTGGAATTTGACTCTTGAATTCAATTTCTAGCATCTCTCGCACTACAACTGTAAAAAAGCAGAAGAAGCAGATGATGCAGGAACTGCTCAGTATATCCTTCACTACAATCTTTCCCCTTTTCTATCACTTGCTCACTCACTGCCAAAATAAACATGCACCCTACAGAAATAATGCCAACATCACCCCCCACCTCCCCATTCTACTTTTCATTCTCAGTTTGACAAATGTGATATTGAGGGTGAACAGATGTCATTGTCATCTTCCTGGACATGTAATATTTTTGATACCTAAAACATCAACACAACTAACTTCCACAAAACGTCTATGCTGGTCAAGAATATTGTTTTTTCATAATACAGACTATATAAACCAGTGTCATCTTAGTTAAGTTCAATGCATTACTTACTGTTTTGAACTAGTGCACAGCATAATTTACTGTACTGTACACACTGCATAGATCACATTGACTCAAAAAGTGAACTATTGAAAAAAGTTAACATTACGGCTACATATTCCTGTATCCTTTTTCCATTATGAAAAAGAAACAGCAACTTTATATTAATTAAAATGTTTGCTAAGAAGTTTAATCAAGATTAAGACATAAAATTGGTTACATTTTTTAACAGAAAAAGAATAATCACATTAAAGTCAAGTGACAAGTGTTAATTACTCAGCCTGTTAACAAAAAAATATTTGACTCTGTTATCATGACACCTTCCAAGAGGGTATTTAACACAGAAAGAAAGACAGTAATGTGCCAGAGGTCAGTATTGAAGTCAGCATTAGAGGCTTTCTTGTCAAAGAACCTGACCAATCATGTTTCAGCTGGATATTCTCTGCTTTGTTTGATCAAAGAACACGCTTGTTGTTTTCAGAATTAGCAATCGATAAGGCATTTGTTTCCACAACACTTTCATTTATAGATCTAAAGTTAAAGTTAGTGGCTTCATTGACAGGCATATTCTCTCATTTGACTTTTCATATTCACTGTGAGCACAAAAGGTCATTTTTGTGAGTATACTGATTACTTTTACAGTAAAGAAAAAAAAGGTATTTAAATTAAATCACTTTTAGTTAAACTCTGCACAAAATAGAATTTAACTGTTAGCACCATGTCTAGGCATTCTTCCTGCATAGCGCCCGATGCTTACTGGGATAGACTCTAGCCTCCCCACAACCCTGTTCAGGATAAGAGTGTTTAAAAATGGATGCATAGAATAAAAATGCCAGAGGTAATTTAACATTTATTTCATATCATCATTCCACTATCATTCCAAAATTGTTTTTGGAAAATGTCCTGGAATATTGTGACATAATTTTAAGGCCACCTCATCCACAACAATGTGACACCTGCAAAAGCATGTCAAAATTCAAAAATAATTAGTACTAGGGTGTTGTACTGTGTTAGCCATTGTGAATGTAGAGAAAAGCCAAGCAAAATGACACCTTTTATTGACTAACTAAAAAGATTACAATATGCAAGCTTTCGAGACAACTCAGGCCCCTTCTTCAGGCAAGATGTGTTGCCTCAACTATTAGCTTTAGCATCGAGTGATTGGCAACATCCTGTCCTGCGCCTCTCCCCTCGCAACTTACGATCCTGCTTCTAAAATATTTGCCCACTCATCCGCTTGTCCCTTGCCTTCCCTGCAGATCATTAGGTCTGCAGCTGTCATCTCACAATGTCATACAAGATGACAGCCAGTTGCTCAACTAACCAGCTAAAAGACGCTAGGGAGAACACTGCTGATATAGACTTGTATGAATGCTGTCCTGATTAATCATCCTTCTTTGTATATATTAGAACAACTACATTACGTAGCCAAGTTTCCATCCAGTTTTTTGCGACGTTTTGTTATCGACAAACAGAATATACGTAAAAAAAATGTGCGAAATTTGCTGTCTCCAGCCTGTTTCCATCCAACTGGCTTTTTATCGATAAAATGGTGTGCGTGATGACGTCATCCCCCCCAAAACGAACTGTCACATAAGTTTTTTTGTATCGCGAAAAAAAATCAGCCCTTGAGCCGTTTCCATATATAATTTTGTGTATGTCGCAAATTATCTACCTTTTGTTTTCCACGTTACACCCCCTCCACTAAACAAAGAAACAAAGAAATGGAGAGATTATTCAGACAGTTTTTTGAAATTTGCCAGCTTACTGTTATTTCAGTTTCACAAATAATTGGAATCTATACTAATAAAAGGCAAAGCCCTCACTGACTCACTCACTCATCACTAATTCTCCAACTTCCCGTGTAGGTGGAAGGCTGAAATTTGGCAGGTTCATTCCTTACAAAAGTTGGGCAGGTTTCATTTCGAAATACTACGCTTAATGGTCATAACTGGAAGCTGTTTTTCTCCATTTACTGTAATGGAGATGAGCTTGAAAACCGTGGGGGCGGAGTTTCGTGTGACATCATCACGCCTCCCACGTAATCACGCAGTACGTATAAAACCAGGAAGA
This sequence comes from Polypterus bichir lapradei, assembly GCA_026402145.1. Classification (NCBI taxonomy): domain Eukaryota; kingdom Metazoa; phylum Chordata; class Cladistia; order Polypteriformes; family Polypteridae; genus Polypterus; species Polypterus bichir. Next base: position 2,157 of record JANRMT010033389.1, on the reverse strand, counting down.
GCCCCAAAAAGCGCTGAAGAAAACATGCATTATATAATTGAGAAGGCAGCGAAACAATACGAAGCGAGCGAGTGACATATACAACCATATTCATGAGTTCTGCTACTTCGGAAACAAAGCACGATGTAAACCTAAACTTTAAATTAAGTTCATAGACAGGCTGCCGCTGGCGTTTGTAATTTAGTGCCTGCCCATATAAAGCCGCCCGTCAGCGGCAATCCAATAGAAACACTGCCACTAAATATTCACGGGTGAAGGACTGTGCTTATGCAGAGGAAGAGGAGATAGTCAGGGTGGTGTTTGGCACAAACTCAGCGAAACTGCGAGAGAAAGTTTTAAGTGATGGGACTTAGGTAACATTAGATATAGCCATGGACATAGCACGACATGGCACAAGCACAGCTGGAAAACTTTGATGCATGTACACCGAGCGGCTCACGTGAACTGACGCAGTGCACAGACAAAAAGCAACAGTTCCAAAGAGCGCTGAACAAAAACCGAATTACACAATTGAGAAGGTAGCAAAAAAATATGAAGCGTCTGATACATACAAGCATATTCATAACTGCAGCTACTGCAGAAACAAAGCACACGGTGCAAAAAGTGAATGTCCCGCTAAAGGAAGACAGTGTAAAAAAAAAAACCCGTGCATGCAGTGTGTCACATCTCAGATAAAGAGGAAGACGAGCTGTTTATTGATGCAGTAAGAAACGAATCGATAAATGAAACCTCTTATCTTTACAACGATTGACAAACACGGAATGTAACTTGAACACAACACATCGTACAAATACGACTCTGATTGAAACAAATAATGATAATCGAATCCTTGATGACAGCAACACTCAATAACACTCACAAAACAATTACTGTATATTGACAATCATGTTACGTTATTTTTAAAATGTTCCCTTTTCTTTTTCATAGCTTCTTTAACACACTACGTCTCCACTGCGAATATATATATATATATATATATATACCCCGATCTACATACTCTCAAATAGATAAGCCACACACCGTGGCGCAATTGTAGAGGCTTCGCCTCTATCGCCTACATCCAAGGTTCGATTCCCGAGAGGGGATGTACTGAGTATGTACGCGTGCTTCTCGGTTCATTTTAACCTCGCATCTCCTTGGTTTGAGACGTATGAAAAAATATGCGGTTAACGCAGAATCATGTTACGTTATTTTTAAAATCTTTCCTTTTCTTATCACAAGCACAGCTGAGAAGCTTCGATGCATGTACTCCATAACAAAAAATAACGCATTTAATCACACTTTCAATTCCAAGCAAAGGGGAACTTTTGTCAATGCATGATTTCCTGGTACATCGATTACACTGATGCACACATCACAGCTACAAAAATGTTACAGTCGGAATGAAGCGCATTCCTATGCCTGATCGGAGGAAAATTTCATTTCAAAAAACTACCCGAGCGAAGCCTTGATAAAAGCATGGTTTTGTGCACACTGAAAAGCAAGCAAAATTAGATGCATTACAGAAAGCGGACTTTGTGGCTCTTACTGGGGATCATTGGACTTCCGTGACTGTTAGTAATTCTAATTACATCTAATTACAAAATGTTCAATGATCACACTGTTTTAGCTTAATGTACAAAATAATTTTGGCTAAGGTTACTCAGAGTTTAAAGATTAAGTTGGTCAAATTACCTTTTATGTTTCTGACTTATTTTTTTAAGAAGAAAAACTGCACTTTATGTTGAAATTTTGATTATTATTATTTAAAGACAATACCATTCTGAAAATGTACTTAAAAGTACTTAAACTACCACTTTATTTTTAAATCTACCCAATTTTAACCAGGGATGATATTTTTGTTTCTGTTTTGAATTCAAATGCAGTTTAAAAGCATTTTTTTTTTCAGAAATTAAAAGAGCTTGAGTTTACAATATTCATGACCATGTCTATTATTTGATTGTGTCGCCCACTAAAACCCTTTTAAATTAAAAAAAACACATTTGCGATTTGGGGCAAATTTACGTGTGCGATTACATACGATTAATCAAGATTAATTATTACACAGCCTGAATTAATTGGATTAATTTTTTTAAACGAGTCCCACCCCTAATATATATATGTAGATTTGTATATATAGATGTGTATATACAGTATATATGTAGATATGTATATGTG
>JANRMT010033382.1:0-10970 GCA_026402145.1 Polypterus bichir lapradei | reverse complement strand
ATTTTCTCTGACTGGACCTCGATAGATTTTAGTTGAAGACCCCTGTTATAAATGAAGCACAGCATAAAGACAAAAGTTTGGGTCAGCAAACTCTGCATGTAATAAGACAAAATAATAAACATGAATTTAATGTATGATGCAAGAAATGTCATTTCCAGATGTAGGTCTACTATTAGACTGAAGAAAGATGGTGGTGGTGCCATTTATGAAGGCGGTGAGGCAGAAGGGGAGGGTCCAAGACCCCCATCCATACAGATACGCCACTGACAGGTGAAATGGATAACATTGATTATCTTGCTACAATAACACCTGCCTGTGGGTGGTGCATATTAGGCAGCAAGTGGACAGTCAGTCCTAGATTTGTTGGAAGCAGGAAAAACCGTCAAACATCATTATGTGAGCGGTTCAAATTCTGATGGCTGGGGCAGTGCATCTCCACAACAGCAGGCCTTGGGGTGTTCCTGGTATGCAGTGGTTGATACCTTGCAAAAGTGGTCCAAGGAAGGATAGGGTAATGAGTGCCCAAGACTCATTGACACATGTGGGCAGTTAAGGCTATCCTGTCTGGTCCAATCCCACAGAACAACTCTGTAACACAAATTGCTGAAAAACTTAATGCTGGCCATGAGAGAAAGATGTCAGAACACACAGTGTAGTTTGCTATATATGGAGTTGCATAGCTGCAGACCAGTCAGAGGGTCCATGCTGAACCCTGTCTACCACCAAAAGCACCTATAATGATGAAGAGAACTGGACTATGGACCAATGGAAGAATGTGGCCTAGTCTGATGAATCACCTTTTCTTTAGGGGCATGTGAGGCAGTGTTCTGTTCTGGGCGATGTTCTGCAGGGAAACCTTGAGTCCTGGCTTTCATGTGAATGTTACTTTGACATGCACCACCCAGCTAAAGATTGTTGCAGACCACTGTAATAAGCTATTTTTCTTAAATAAAGACACTCTGGAGAGCACACAAAGTGTTGGGGAATATCCCTGTATAATGTCCATTGGACGTTTGCAATAAACAAAAATTGTGATCAAATTCAGAAACATTTGGCAATTCATAGCAGGTAAAGCCGGGTTTGTATAGGCAAGATGGAGATATGGACTGACTTGGCAGGAGATGACAGCACATTGGGAGCGGAAGTGATGTCATAGAGGGATGGAGGATGAAGATGGATTCTGGGAGATGATAGTGTTGAGGGAATTCTGGGATGCCTGGTAGCCATTTTGGAGGACCAGAAGTATGCTTTATTTTTCCTGTTGCGGTCTGTAGAAATATAGAGAGCAGAGTCAGTGCTCATTATCAACCCCTTGTCTCACGGAGTTCCACTCACCTTAGGGCTTGTTGGCTGTCTCCTAAGCGTGCGTATGTGACATCAAGTATATTCAATCATGGCAAATGTATTCCCTGATGGCAGTGGCCTTTCACAATTATAATGTGCCCTACCACACTACAAAAATTGTTCAGGAAAGGACTGAGGAAAATGTCAAAGAGTTTTGGTGCCAGATACTACAGGACACCTTCTTGTGGAGTCTTATGGAGTCCATGCCTGAACAGGTCAGAGCTCTTTTGGTGGCATGAGGGGAACCTGCTCAATATTTGGCATGTTTTTTAAATGATACAACAGATCAGGAGACAGGAAAGACAGGGAGAGAAAGACAGAGAGAGATAAAGGTGACATGAGAGGAAACAGTCATTGTTTTCCTATATCACTGAGTTGCTGAAATCCCCCAGATGCCAAAAATTAGAGTGAGGCTATAGAATTAGTAAGGGGTTGGAGGATCGACTGGCTTATAAAGAGGAAGTATATAGTCCAGGCTGGACAACATGGATCGGGTTTCCCCTTTAAGAAGACAAGCATTGACTGGGCTGCCTTGGTAATGTGGCCATTACAAAAATGCAGATGGCTCAGGAATAAATAGTAGCAAAACATCCTGTTTGATTAATAGGTACAGCTGAGTGTTATCCACACATGAGTGAAAGTAAATATTATTGTTTCAAACAATATTTCCTAGTGATAGAACAGCGACAAAACAGTATTGATCCAAGTACTGAGACCAGGCATGTTTCTAGCATTTTTCATGCCACAAGCAGTATAACATTTTAGGGCCCCCACCTTTCTTCACCTTTTTTCTAGGTGAGTTGGAGGTCATGAACTGGCCATGAAGCCCTATGCTGATGCTTAGCTCAAGGAATGATTCTGCATCTGTACTGTAATCATGGTAAAGTTTTCAGGCATGCTGTAATGTTCATAAATGAGTCTGAAGCTCTGCGGGTATTATTTTTTCAATGTAAAGTATGTTTAAAATCAGATTAAAATAATTCAAGTCTACATCTGATTTCTTCAATAAACAACAACAACAACAACAACATTTATTTATATAGCACATTTTCATACAAAAAAATGTAGCTCAAAGTGCTTTACAAAAATGAAGAATAGAAAAATAAAAGACACAGTAAGAAAACAAAATAAGTCAACATTAATTAACATAGAATAAGTAAGGTCCGATGGCCAGGGTGGACAGAAAAAACAAAAAATAAAACTCCAGACGGCTGGAGAAAAAAAAAAAAAATCTGCAGGGATTCCAGACCATGAGACCGCCCAGTCCCCTCTGGGCAATCTACCTAACATAAATCAAAAAGTCCTCTTTGTATTTAGGGTTCTCACGGAAGGATTTGATGATGATGGTCACGTAGACTTATGGCTTTCAGTCCATCAATGTTGGAGCATCATGATGCTTTGAGTAGGTGGTGGTGGGCAGGCCGCCACCACAAAGAAACCAGAAAAAGAAACAGAAGAGAGAGTAGGGGTTAGTACGGATTTTTAGAGCCACTATGAATAGTTATTATGATGAATTTTAACATGCAGAGTATCCGGTTTAAGTTAAAGCGAAGTTATGAAAAGGCCATGTTAAAGTAATGTGTTTTCAGCAGTGTTTTAAAGTGCACTACTGTATTAGCCTGGCGAATTCCTATTGGCTGGCTATTCCAGATTTTAGGTGCATAACAGCAGAAGGCCGCCTCACCACTTCTTTTAAGTTTAGCTTTTGGAATTGTAAGGAGACACTCATTTGAGGATCTAAGGTTACGATTTGGGATATAGGGTGTCAGACATTCCGATATATACGAGTAGGATGGAGCGAGATTATTTAGGGCTTTATAAACCATAAGCAGAATTTTAAAGTCAATTCTGAAAGACACAGGTAACCAGTGTAGTGACATCAAAACTGGAGAGATGTGCTCGGATTTTCTTTTCCTAGTTAGGATTCTAGCAGCTGCATTCTGCACTAGTTGCAAACGATTTATGTCTTTTTTGGGTAGTCCTGAGAGGAGTGCGTTACAGTAATCTAGTCGACTGAAAACAAAAGCGTGAATTAATTTCTCAGCATCTTTCAATGATATAAGAGGTCTAACTTTTGCTATGTTTCTTAAGTGAAAAAATGCTGTCCTAGTGGTCTGACGAATATGCGATTTAAAATTCAGGTTACAGTCAACAGTTACCCCTAAGTTTTTTACTTCCGTCTTAACTTTTAATCCTAATGCATCAAGTTTATTTCTGATAACCTCATTGTATCCATTATTGCCAATCACTAAAATTTCAGTTTTCTCTTTATTTAGTTTGAGAAAATTACTATTCATCCATTCAGAAATACCAGTAAGACATTGTGTTATTGAATCGAGAGAGTCGGTGTCATCAGGTGCTATTGATAAGTACAGCTGTGTGTCATCAGCATAGCTGTGGTAGCTCACGTTGTAACCTGAGATAATCTGACCTAACGGAAGCATATAGACTGAGAAGAGCAGCGGACCCAGGATAGAGCCTTGTGGAACACCATATAGAATATCATGTGTCTTTGAGTTGTGATTACCATAACTCACAAAGAATTTTCTCCCTGCCAGGTAGGATTCAAACCAATTTAAGACACTGCCAGAGAGGCCCACCCATTGACTAAGGCGATTTCTAAGAATATTGTGATCAATGGTGTCAAATGCGGCACTCAGATCTAGGAGGATGAGAACAGATAAATGGCCTCTGTCCGCATTTACCCGCAAGTCATTTACTACTTTAACGAGTGCAGTTTCTGTGCTGTGATTTGTTCTGAAACCTGACTGAAATTTATCAAGAATAGCATGTTTATTGAGGTGGTCATTTAATTGCAACATGACTGCCTTCTCTAGAATTTTACTTAAGAATGGCAGATTAGAGATGGGTCTAAAATTTTCAAAAGCAGAGGGGTCAAGATTATTTTTGTTGAGCAGGGCTTTAAATACATAAATAAAGGTCTGTCATTGCAGTTTCTGTACCAAGCCACCTAATAAAAGAGGTAGTTTAAATAAAAATAAGAATTATTCTTTACAATATTAGAGCATGAGAACAATTTTGACAAGAACATACCATTCAGCCCAACAAGCCTTCCAATCCTATTCACCTTTTTTCTCCAAAATAACATCCAGTCGAATTTTGAATATCTCTAAACACCTGCTGCCTACCACACTTCTTAGTAATTTATTCTATGTGTTTAAGGTTTTTTTGTGTGAAAAACTTGCCAATGCTTGTGCAAACCTTACCCTTAACTAGATTAAATTAATGATGTAGCGGACATCCATGCAGCCCTCATGATACAAGGGGGTCTCCAGACCTAAAGGACCCCCTCATTAGACCTGCACAAAGCCAGCCACAAACAACTGTACATCAGGTGAATCAAGCATTGTTGCAAGCTCAACAAAAAAGGCTTTTTCTCTTGTCTTATTAATAAAGATGTGCAGAGCAGCCTAACAGCCCCAGACCAAGGTATAAATAACAGTAGGCAGTATTTGAATAGAAATAATGTAAGTAAATAATAACATTAGGTTCTCAAAATGTTTCACATGTTAACTCCATAGTAGTTTTCCTTCAAATTGCAACAAATTGGCTAAGCACAGCATGGATTTAATTTAATATAATATCTGAGAAAACATTTGTTTGAATAATTACTGACTTCAGTAGAGAGGCAGATGAGTTTGAAATACAATAGGATGCCCATGCAGCATTTTTCTAGGGGTTGATGACTAAAAAAGTGTTAAATGCAGGAAATTGTCATTGATTTCTTGGAATCCCATTAGTGTTCACTGTGCTTAGGTTTTTTTTTTATACTTTTTTGCATTTTCACTGCAGTTTTTATTGTGATTAATAGTTATGATAAAATTTGAACTGTATTGATTGAGTCTATTTAATTTATGAAATAATTATTGCCATTTTTGAGATTTCACATTATATACCTATTAATAAAAGCCACTGTGTTGTTGATAACAACCAAACTGTACCATTGTTAAAGCACTGTCTACAACTAATTGCATTTGATTTTTAGAACTCAAAAAAGGCTGCATTCACATTGTAACTCCATTCCCATTTTTTCACTTATATGTGACAGATCTGATGTTTTTGGAGAAGTGTGATTAGCAGAAAAGAATATTTCAGAAACGTTTTACATTGCTCTAAACCTGTCTCATTGTACTCTGACCAGTCTTTTGGGACACTTGTTAATATTTACAGTAATAAATACACACAAACCAACAGCTCTAATATCTCATTTCCTGTTTTTCTTCCTTACCATCACAAGCTTATAAATTATGTTCTGCACAGAAATGATGAAAAGTACAGCAACAATCAGTATCTGTCTGACAAAATGAATAAAATTCATGGCATATGAGGCACGTTCAGAGTAAACCACTGTACATACTCATGTCAAATCTGGACCAGTCAAAAAAAATCAGATACAAGGAAAAATCAGGATCTGGTAACTTCTAACTACAGTGTGAATGTGGCCTTAAAAGACTTGTACTCTATTTTAATGCATTTTGTTAGGGAAGGGATCCCACATCTGGTATTGCAAGGGGCAGTAGGTTAAATCTGTGTCTAGTGTTCTTATTGAAGAGCTCATTTTAAAGTAATGGTTGGGATTCATTCTACCAATTCCCTTCAAAACTTTAAACACTTTGATCATGTCATCTCTTAAACTCAATTTGCTTAAACTGAAAGCTACTTCTACTTCTAATAAATAGAAAATTACTTCAGTCTTTCCTCATAGCTCATTACTCTTAGTCCTGGAACCATCTTGGTCACCTTTCTTTAGACTTTCTCAAGCATTGCTGTCCTTTTTGTAATAGGGAAAACAAAACAGTATGCTGGGGTTTTTAACTGAAGTATAGCCTCCTTTGACTTAAATTTCCACACAAGATCTATTTCAATTAATATTTCTTTTCAATTTAGATCATTTTCAATGGGAACCAATAGCTAATGTTGCTTGTTTGAGACATTTTACTAGTTATTACATTTTAAGTGCAAGGTAAATATCACAGCCTGCAGAGTTTTTACCAATTCAAAATAATTGCACTGCTGTTTTTAGCTTGCTGTGCTAGATATGGATACTTTTTGATTGAAAAATATCATTGGGATTTTCCATTAGAATAATGCTAAAGGGGATTGATTGAGTAATCCAAAACTGGATGATATATCATGGATGAATAATTAAAATGCTTATCATTTAGAAAAAGAAAACTGTTTACAATTTTCAAATTGCATATTATTTGTCAGAATTTTAGTAGACTTGTTTATCAGTTGAAGATTCGTCAAAACCTAAATGTTAATAATTAAAAAGGACAAAATGGTTTGCACAAATGTAAGTGTTTGATAAGATAGATCTCTATAAACATTGGGTATCTAATTTTCATAGAATTCTGGATTAAATGGAAAATTGCTGCTCTGAATTATCCAATAAATGTTCTAGATCAAAAGCATGAACACTTTTGAAGGAGGAGTTATTTTTAATATAAGTGATTGGCATTTTCCAAAATATGATCTATCATGCCCTCCTTTAGACAGGTTGACCGACCTTTCAAGGGTCACACAATGGATTAAATTTCAGACCAGTTAGCTAAGGCAGTTTTATTTTTGAGACTCAGCTTCTGGAATCTTTTACTAAGATAATAACATAACAAATTTGTATAAATGAGAGGAAATCATTTGGCTCTTAAATTCATGTTGCAATATTGATTCTTAAACAGTGTATGAGGATAAGATTCAGCTTTAGATTATTTGTGGGCATTGTTGAGGCTTTCCTGTCTTAGAATACCATCAAGAAGAATACAGATATGTCATCAAAGTGTATTTGTTGAACAAATAATAAACTCCAGAGGGAGACTTTCTAAAAATTAAAAACACAGTATATACAAAGAAAAATAAAATATAATGAAATATCTATTCTGGGTCTATTCTGGGTCTACCCACAGAGCCCATGGCTTTTGATGGGATAGCTTATCCACTAGCCCCACCATAACACTAAAGCCTAAGTCTTTTTTCTTCTGGACTCCATACTGTCTTTCACTATCCTCGGGCCTCTTTAATCCAGTTTTATGGTTGCTGTTCCTCTAATAGGAAAGTAGTAAAATATTTAGTCCTTCCTGGGGATGCTTCCATAATTATTATATAAGGGTACCAACCCAAAACCTTTCTCTTTCACCTTGAGGGTGTATTTCCTTGCATGGTCTCTTCTCCCTTAATATAAAGTAATGATGTTCTGCAGGTGGATGGTCCAGAAGCCAGGATATGTTTTTGAAATCATCTTCATGTCCATAGATTGTACAGAAACCAAGTGATTAAGGGGATAGGCACTATTTCCCCATAGCATAAAAACTGAATATTATCTATTCCTGGCTCACCCATCAGTTTCCCTTTCATTCTATTAGTGTCTCTTCCTGATGTTTGACCCAGGGCACCTGTTTACAAAGGGAGGAAATGGCTTGTGCTATAACCTATATGGATAGCCTGTTGTGAACTTTCTTGATCCTTGGGAAAATTAACTGCTTGGCATCTTTCCTGAATGCCTGTGCCAACAGATTCAAATTACTTTAGAGAAACATGCTCAATAACACCAGTGGAGGTTGGAAGATGATCATTCAGGAGAAAATTCAGGAAGCATTTCTTCACAGAAACAGTGATGTTAATCAGAAACAAAGTATTGAATCTTTTTATTGAAACTAGATACCATAACATCTTTTGAAAACCATCTGAAAGTGTTGTCAGACACTCAGTGTCAGAAAACATTGTTAGGTTTACTAGTACATGTTTCAAAATTTTGCTGGAAAATGAAACATTTACAGTGTCTACATCACATGTCAGATTGCACCCAACATTGAGTAAGAAATCCAATACCACTTGGTAGGCTATATTAGGTGACACTGTTCATAGCAGCATGCATCGCAAACCAGACATCCTCCTTCACTGCGGCACAGCTGTTTGATTGGGCACCACCTAAAATGCACTTTGTTGATGTTCAGTATATTTTCTTTTTTGCAATTCTGATTGCCATGGAGGATAGACAGGCATCCTGGCTGGACAATGGCATGACCTCCTAATAATTCATTTATTGATATTTATCTATATATCTATTTATTTATTTATTTTATTTTTTAATTTATCAATTGATTGATTGGCAATATTATTTGTACTGTGAGTCTGCATCCTTGTTTTTTATGTTTCTGCTGCTGTAAGCATGTGAATTTCCCCTTAAGATTAATAAAATTCATCTAATTTGATTGCATAATCTAATCCAAAATGGAAGCAAGCAGAAGCCAGAGTCCAGGAGCAGTTCCTTCCCATATATGTTAGGTGGCAGTGATCCACTGGAGGCACCCCAGCTTTGACACCTGCAGGGCTTCATGAGAACAGAGTCCGGAAGTGCAACCCTGTAGGCATTCCTGGGTGCCACAAGGGAGCACTGTCAGGTGTGGTTCCCAAGCAGCCCAGAAGTACTCCACACAAGTTATGCTGGGTCACTGGATGCCATTTCAGGTCCAGCATAAAAGAAATGCTCTCTTGCTTACCTTTGAGGAGTCAGAGTTGGGAGGCAGAAAGAGAGGAAATAATGTCATTGTTTGTATGGTTATTGGCTGTGCTTTATTGTAATAACACTTGGTGGATTAAAAATCCATTATTTGAACCTGTGACAGTGTTGGGCATATTGGGTCTGGGGTTTGGGGCTCAGTGACACCCTCTATTTGTTATACTATTTATTTCTAAAAAATGTTTTCTGTCACAGCTTGACTGTGGAGTTCACATTCAAAATCTAATCATCATGTCTGTTATTGTCAGCATTTCAGAACAGTGTTTAATGATTTTTGATCTGTACCTGCTTTTGCCACTGAATTCATTGTTAAAAATCAGGAGAATGTGGATCCTAGATAGTAAAAGTGATATTCTGGGAACCTAGGGACACATTGATCACTTATTTTATATATATATATATATATATATATATATATACAGTGGTGTGAAAAACTATTTGCCCCCTTCCCGATTTCTTATTCTTTTGCATGTTTGTCACACAAAATGTTTCTGATCATCAAACACATGTAACCATTAGTCAAATATAACACAAGTAAACACAAAATGCAGTTTTTAAATGATGGTTTTTATTATTTAGGGAGAAAAAAATTCCAAACCTACATGGCCCTGTGTGAAAAAGTAATTGCCCCCTTGTTAAAAAATAACCTAACTGTGGTGTATCACACCTGAGTTCAATTTCCGTAGCCACCCCCAGGCCTGATTACTGCCACACCTGTTTCAATCAAGAAATCACTTAAATAGGAGCTGCCTGACACAGAGAAGTAGACCAAAAGCACCTCAAAAGCTAGACATCATGCCAAGATCCAAAGAAATTCAGGAACAAATGAGAACAGAAGTAATTGAGATCTATCAGTCCGGTAAAGGTTATAAAGCCATTTCTAAAGCTTTGGGACTCCAGCGAACCACAGTGAGAGCCATTATCCACAAATGGCAAAAACATGGAACAGTGGTGAACCTTCCCAGGAGTGGCCGGCCGACCAAAATTACCCCAAGAGCGCAGAGACAACTCATCCGAGAGGTCACAAAAGACCCCAGGACAACATCTAAAGAACTGCAGGCCTCACTTGCCTCAATTAAGGTCAGTGTTCACGACTCCACCATAAGAAAGAGACTGGGCAAAAACGGCCTGCATGGCAGATTTCCAAGACGCAAACCACTGTTAAGCAAAAAGAACATTAGGGCTCGTCTCAATTTTGCTAAGAAACATCTCAATGATTGCCAAGACTTTTGGGAAAATACCTTGTGGACTGATGAGACAAAAGTTGAACTTTTTGGAAGGCAAATGTCCCATTACATCTGGCGTAAAAGGAACACAGCATTTCAGAAAAAGAACATGATACCAACAGTAAAATATGGTGGTGGTAGTGTGATGGTCTGGGGTTGTTTTGCTGCTTCAGGACCTGGAAGGCTTGCTGTGATAGATGGAACCATGAATTCTACTGTCTACCAAAAAATCCTGAAGGAGAATGTCCGGCCATCTGTTTGTCAACTCAAGCTGAAGCGATCTTGGGTGCTGCAACAGGACAATGACCCAAAACACACCAGCAAATCCACCTCTGAATGGCTGAAGAAAAACAAAATGAAGACTTTGGAGTGGCCTAGTCAAAGTCCTGACCTGAATCCAATTGAGATGCTATGGCATGACCTTAAAAAGGCGGTTCATGCTAGAAAACCCTCAAATAAAGCTGAATTACAACAATTCTGCAAAGATGAGTGGGCCAAAATTCCTCCAGAGCGCTGTAAAAGACTCATTGCAAGTTATCGCAAACGCTTGATTGCAGTTATTGCTGCTAAGGGTGGCCCAACCAGTTATTAGGTTCAGGGGGCAATTACTTTTTCACACAGGGCCATGTAGGTTTGGATTTTTTTTTCTCCCTAAATAATAAAAACCATCATTTAAAAACTGCATTTTGTGTTTACTTGTGTTATATTTGACTAATGGTTACATGTGTTTGATGATCAGAAACATTTTGTGTGACAAACATGCTAAAAAATAAGAAATCAGGAAGGGGGCAAATAGTTTTTCACACCACTGTATATACACATATACACTCAAAACTCTCAGTATGAGCTAAAGGAATAAA
>JANRMT010033348.1:0-11161 GCA_026402145.1 Polypterus bichir lapradei | reverse complement strand
AAAATACAGTATCAGATAATACAAAGAGTACACAACATGTGTTTTGCCCTTATTAGGCCTCGTTAGGTGTACTCACTTTTGTATCCCCTCATATACACACACTAACTGTGTGTTGTCTTCAGGATGTAAAACAACCCGAAGAATCCCTAGCAGTTTTACTGTGGTGCATACATGCGCCATCTAGTGGCTGTGGTTGAGTGAGGGCAGAGTGGAAAGTACCATAGACATACACTGGTCTTTCATTTTTTATTTGTTTAATATTAATAAATACATTGTCAACTATATACACACACGCGCTTAGTATTGGACGTAAGAGTGAACCTGCTATCAGCTCGACAATTTAAAATTTGCTTACATCAGCAGTGTACTATAGTCAGTCTCAAATAAGATGAAAAGTAAGTCTAACAGAACTGGTTGGTTAATTATCTGATACGCCAGTATATTACATCTGTAGCTGCTTTTTGAAAAGGTGCTGTGTACGTAAGATTTCTGTAAGTAACATCATGTGAATTTTGGCATAGTATGCTAACTCGTATCCTAATCTGGTAGAATTAATTTCCTTCTGAGCCATATGCAGATCTGGTCTGAGTTGCAGTGAAACTTGATGAGCAAAATGACAAACTTGAAATCATTAAAGGAAGAAATCCTTATCCTTCATTAAAAAGGGTGTGGAGTTAAATGTTTTTTTTAAGACCTTTGCTGAGAAACCGTAACCTTCAGTCTATATAAGAGATTCTTTGTTTATTATGGCAACATTTCAGTAAGGGTCTCCTTTTCAGTGACATTTCACACATATAGATTTGTGAGAAAATTTCTTATCATAATTATGTGTGTATTAAAAAAAAAAAAAAAAGCCAGAGGAGTGCACACATTTCCCATTCCCCACACATTTTTTTTACTTTTCATTTTTTTCCATAGAAATAGCTTTATTTGAAATAAAGGAAAAAGTTTTCTCATTAAAAAAATTGAAATGGAAATACGCAGTGGTCTGTATCAGGCTAACGAGTTTAGTAAAAAAAAAAAAACAAGTTTGCCTGATGATTTCTGGTAAATTCATAAAAACAGCTTTTCTTAGACAGCTAATTTGTCATTTTTTCCACATATTTTCAGCACACTCCCTGCTTTACCTCCTGTAGCAGTGGTAATATTTCTTGTAGTAGTATCTCCTGCAGTGGAATTCTTACTTTCAAATCTGTGCCATTCCAGTCACTTAAGAGTTCAGAAGCCTGAAATAAGCCACCCTGGACAGAAGCAATATTTTGAAAAAATTTAAGGTATTGGAGAATTCAAAAACTATTTCAAAATGTAACTACTTTGTTATAAGTTGACCTTTTTAAGAGCTGGGTATTTTATGCCTTTCATCTGACAGATTACCATCAGTCAATCTTCTCTTTCTGTGATAAGAGGAAGAATTAAACTAAGGAAAAATGCAGTGTCAGGTAAAGTACTGTGACTTGAAAAATGCTGAACTTAGCCATTAAATGTGAACTTGTGTTTTCATTGTGGCTGGAAACATCTTGTTTTGTCTTGATAGAGTAATATTTTACTCCACTTTCCCCTTTTGTATTATTAATGTGTAGCCTTTGTCAGAATGCCTCAAATCTCACAGACTTAACACTGTTTATAAGGTATTGTACCATATCACTTCTCCCCACCTTCCCTTCTACATCTATAACCTCAAGCAATTAGGTATAGTAAAAGACAAGCAGGAGTTAAGTTACGCTTTAAATAATGTAGTATTGATAATATTCATTAATAATATGCAAAGTACATTTGAATTGGAAACCATACAACATGATAACCCCTCCTTGAACCGTCACCTTATTGTGGTGGAGGGGTTTGCGTGTCTCAATGATCCTAGGAGCTATGTTGTCCGGGGCTTTATGCCCCTGGTAGGGCCACCCAAGGCAAACTGGTCCTAGGTGAGGGATGAGACAAAGAACGGTTCAACAAACCTCCAATGAAGAGTAAAAACTGTGGACGACGTTTTCCCTTGCCCGGACGCGGGTCACCGGGGCCCCCCTCTGGAGCCAGGCCTGGGGGTGGGGCTCGATGGCGAGCGCCTGGTGGCCGGGCCTACACCCATGGGGCTCGGCCGGGCACAGCCCGAAGAGGTAACGTGGGTCCTCCTTCCCATGGGCTCACCACCTATGGGAGGAGCCAAGGAGGTCAGGTGCAATGTGAGTTGGGTAGTGGCCGGCGGCGGGGACCTTGGCGTTCTGATCCTCGGCTACAGAAACTGGCTCTTGGGACGTGGAATGTCACCTCTCTGAAGGGGAAGGAGCCTGAGCTAGTGCGCGAGGTTGAGAGGTTCCGGCTAGATATAGTCGGACTCACCTCGACGCACAGCTTGGACTCTGGAACCAATCTCCTTGAGAGGGGCTGGACTCTCTACCACTCTGGAGTTGCCTCCGGTGAGAGGCGCCGAGCAGGTGTGGGCATACTTACTGCCCCCCGACTTGGAGCCTGTGCGTTGGGGTTTACCCCGGTGGACGAGAGGGTGGCCTCCCTCCGCCTTCGGGTGGGAGGAAGGGTCCTGACTGTTGTTTGTGCGTATGCGCCGAACAGCAGTTTGGAGTATCCACCCTTTTTGGAGTCTCTAGAGGTGGTGCTAGAGGGCATACCTTCTGGGGATTCCCTCGTTTTGCTGGGAGACTTCAATGCCCACGTGGGCAATGACAGTGAGACCTGGAAGGGCGTGATTGGGAGGAATGGCCCCCCCGATCTGAACCCGAGCGGTGTTCTGTTATTGGACTTCTGTGCTCGCCACGGATTGTCCATAACGAACACCATGTTCAAGCATAAGGGTGTTCATATGTGCACTTGGCACCAGGACACCCTAGGCCTCAGTTCGATGATCGACTTTGTGGTTGTGTCGTCGGACTTGCGGCCATATGTCTTGGACACTCGGGTGAAGAGAGGGGCGGAGCTGTCAACTGATCACCACCTGGTGGTGAGTTGGCTTCGATGGTGGGGGAAGATGCCGGTCAGACCTGGTAGGCCCAAACGTGTTGTGAGGGTCTGCTGGGAACGGCTGGCAGAGTCCCCTGTCAGAAGTAGCTTCAACTCCCACCTTCGGCAGAACTTCGACCACGTCCCGAGGGAGGTGGGGGACATTGAGTCCGAATGGGCCATGTTCCGTGCCTCTATTGTTGAGGCGGCTGACCGGAGCTGTGGCCGTAAGGTGGTCGGTGCCTGTCGCGGCGGCAATCCCCAAACCCGTTGGTGGACACCGGCGGTGAGGGATGCCGTCAAGCTGAAGAAGGAGTCCTATAGGACCTTTTTGTCCTGTGGGTCTCTGGAGGCAGCTGATAGGTACCGACAGGCCAAGCGGAATGCGGCTTCGGTTGTTGCTGAGGCAAAAACTCGAGCATGGGAGGAGTTTGGAGAGGCCATGGAGAACGACTTTCGGACGGCTTCGAGGAGATTCTGGTCCACCGTCCGGCGTCTCAGGAAGGGGAAGCAGTACAGTGTCAACACCGTATATGGTGGGGATGGTGCGCTGCTGACCTCGACTCAGGACGTTGTGGGTCGGTGGGGGGAGTACTTCGAAGACCTCCTCAATCCGACTAACATGCCTTCCAATGAGGAAGCAGAGCCTGGGGACTCTGAGGTGGGCTCTCCCATCTCTGGGACTGAAGTCACCGAGGTGGTCAAAAAACTCCTTGGTGGCAGGGCCCCGGGGGTGGATGAGATACGCCCGGAGTTCCTTAAGGCTCTGGATGTTGTAGGACTGTCTTGGTTGACACGTCTCTGCAACATCGCATGGACATCGGGGACAGTGCCTCTGGATTGGCAGACTGGGGTGGTGGTCCCCCTCTTTAAAAAGGGGGACCGGAGGGTGTGTTCCAACTATAGAGGGATCACACTCCTCAGCCTCCCTGGAAAAGTCTATTCGGGGGTTCTGGAGAGGAGGGTCCGTCGGATAGTCGAACCTCGGATTCAGGAGGAACAGTGTGGTTTTCGTCCTGGTCGCGGAACAGTGGACCAGCTCTACACCCTTAGCAGGGTCCTGGAGGGTGCATGGGAGTTTGCCCAACCAGTCTACATGTGCTTTGTGGACTTGGAAAAGGCGTTCGACCGTGTCCCTCGGGGAGTCCTGTGGGGGGTGCTCCGGGAGTATGGGGTACTGGACCCCCTGATAAGAGCTGTTCAGTCCCTGTACAACCGGTGTCAGAGCTTGGTCCGCATTGCCGGCAGTAAGTCGAGCCCGTTTCCAGTGAGAGTTGGACTCCGCCAGGGCTGCCCTTTGTCACCGATTCTGTTCATAACTTTTATGGACAGAATTTCTAGACGCAGCCAGGGTGTTGAAGGGGTCCGGTTTGGTGGACTCAGGATTGGGTCACTGCTTTTTGCAGATGATGTTGTCCTGTTTGCTTCATCAGGCCGTGATCTTCAGCTCTCTCTGGAGCGGTTCGCAGCTGAGTGTGAAGCGGCTGGGATGAGAATCAGCACCTCCAAATCCGAGACCATGGTCCTCAGCCGGAAAAGGGTGGAGTGCCCTCTCAGGGTTGGGGGCGAGATCCTGCCACAAGTGGAGGAGTTTAAGTATCTCGGGGTCTTGTTCACGAGTGAGGGAAGAATGGATCGTGAGATCGACAGGCGGATCGGTGCGGCATCCGCAGTGATGCGGGCTCTGCATCGGTCTGTCGTGGTGAAAAAAGAGCTGAGCCGTAAGGCAAGGCTCTCAATTTACCAGTCGATCTACGTTCCTACCCTCACCTATGGTCATGAGCTATGGGTAGTGACCGAAAGAACGAGATCGCGAATACAAGCGGCTGAAATGAGTTTCCTCCGCAGGGTGTCTGGGCTTTCCCTTAAAGATAGGGTGAGGAGCTCAGTCATCCGGGAGGGGCTCAGAGTAGAGCCACTGCTCCTCCGCATCGAAAGGAGTCAGATGAGGTGGCTCGGGCATCTGATCAGGATGCCTCCTGGACGCCTCCCTGGTGAGGTGTTCCGGGCACGTCCAACCGGGAGGAGGCCCCGGGGAAGACCCAGGACACGCTGGAGGGACTATGTCTCCCGGCTGGCCTGGGAACGCCTTGGGATTCTCCCGGAAGAGCTGGAAGAAGTGGCCGGGGAGAGGGAAGTCTGGGCTTCTCTCCTTAAGCTGCTACCCCCGCGACCCGACCTCGGATAAGCGGAAGAGGATGGATGGATGGATGGATGGATGGATGGATGGATGGACAACATGATAAATGTTGATGTGTAGTTTCAGGTGGCATACAGACTTGTTAGTTAGTTAAAATTGTCTCTAGTTAAGGCATCATTTGAGGTTGGCTTTCTTCAGAAAAGGCCGCATGACTGTCTCAATATGGCTGCCGAGCTCTGCTCTTCATTGTGTTGTCCTTTTCAGTTCATTGTGTGTGATGGTCTTTTATCAGTTTGGTGAGAGAGAGCGCGAGGTAAAGCAAGCAAATTTATAGGTTTTCTGTCAAACCCCTAGAGCCAATAGGGCATCTTGGTACTTAAAGGCTTCTGATACAAGATAGAACGCCTTCACACCTGCCCTCCAAACCATGTGTTAAGATAAAGCTTGGCAGTACAGTTAGGCAGCTTGGCTTTCCTGTGGGGGTTGACTGAGAGACTTCAGCAGAGAAATATTAGCCAAACTTGTTTGAGGCACTTCCTCTAACCCTGTTGTAAAATTTACTAGGGTCTCGGTCCTAAAAGGGGGAGTAAACATGAATGCTTCTCACTAATGTAACACTAATATTACATTGCTTTGCCTAAGTTACAAATAAAGACATACAAAATATTAATAATAAATTTTATTTATTTGTAGGCACCTTTCTAAACACTCAAAGACACCGAACAATAGGTAAAACACAGATTATAAACAAAAGTAAAATATGAAAGTTAATCAGACAGAACAATTTTATCTTTTGTATTTTACTTTCTGTTTATCAACTTGTATGCAAAATTTCACATCACTATAATAGCGGTTTGGTGATATATATTACATCTATGTGTGGCAGCATTTCCTTTGATCAAGGATCTCGTCATTTCCCAGTTGCTCCAAATTGTTGCATATACCGTAGATCCCGGAATACAAGCCGAGAATTTCATCCTAGATTTTTGGCTTGGAGTTTGGGGTTCGGTTTATACAACGAGTATCATTTCAGATTCCAGATTTCCAGCGCAATGCCGGTTTTTGCCGATGAATACAGAAGTAAATAATGACGAAACCACAGAGCCATCTTTCAGATGAAGTAACTTTGCATGCCGGTACTTTAAATTAAATAAAGAATTTATTCAAAAAAGTGTTTTAGTTGTTGATTTTATTAATAAAATTTATAATAAATTATTGGGAAGTTTAAAATAAATTTTTTTATTTTGATTTACAATCCACATCTTGCGTTACGAAACGGATGTGGTCACGTGTATCCGCTTGCGCGATTGTAAACAAACAACCGAGAGCGTTAGTAGCGTCAGTCGGAGCCCAGATACATGTGTTTGTGGATGTAATTTCGAAACGAAGATGGACATTGTGTGGAAATATCTCCTCCTCCTCCCTTCCTGCAGCCCAAAGATGTCAAATTAAATGGTGAGTACAGTATGAAATTGTTTCTAGAATAGAATGCCTTTTAATGTCACTATACGCATCTACATTGAGATTAAAAGCAGCTCCTTCAGTGCAGAAAAAAGTTCTGTATAGGGCTTGTATGGTTGTTTTTTAGCCTTAGCATAACGCTGTATCTGCGGCCCCGCTTCTGCTTTCTTTCCCTCCTCCGTCTGTGTCGTCTCTTAGACCTGACAACAAACCACGGAGAGCCCGCTGGTCTTGCTATATTGTCTAAGATGTTGTGCGTGTGATGATAAACACTCAAAACAGATGTCTGGCTCTGGACACCGATGTCTATAAGGTTCTGAATGGTGTAGCGGATGTTCGCCGAACCGATCGTGCACAAACAAGGACAAAAAAAAAAGTACAAAAACAACAAAAAAGTGCACTGAAAAGGAGAGCCCTGAGCCGCTGCGCGCCGCCATGCTCCTAGCCTAATCGAAGTAGGCTAGGCACTTTTTATAACTTTTTGGTTAGTACATTAGAAAAATTATTGGTGTTTTTTATTATGAAAAGGTTAAGGAAGTGTTGCAATGGGAGGTTCGGAACGCATTATGGGTTAGCCTTTGCGAACAAATTAAGTTTGTAAGTCAAGAGTCCACTGTATTGCGTATTTAAGTTAATCAAATTTATAACAAGTCTCCGGAAATCCACCCGCCGATGTACCGTATTTGCGTATATAGTTTCAACACAAAGGTTCCAATTTACCAAACTTCTCCGCAATCACTTCCTGTTTTCCATCAAAAATGCCGACAGTCTCAAATTCTCGCCGATAAACATTATAAATATACCCGAAGAAACACTTTTAAGGAAATTTAGAAAATTTTGCTTGGAGAAGGGGGGTCGGCTTAAATACCGGTCATCGGCAAATACATGTAATTTAGTCGGTAGAGAAGGGGATCGGCTAATATACCGGGTCGGCTTGTATTCCGGGATCTACGGTACATGTAATATTTGATCATTTTCCTTAATAAATAAGTGACCAAGTATAATAATTTTGTCTCATTTGTTTAACTGATTTCTCTTTATATACTTTTAGGACTTGAGTGACAATCTGGTGATTTATCTCATATTTATGCAGAAATATAGAAAATTCTAAAGGGCTCACAAACTTTCAAGCACCACTGTATTTATTAAATCTGATTGTTCTTCGTTGAAACGTTCAAAACACTAAGTACAAAGTCAGCAGTGTAGAAATTCTAATGATACTGTTACTAATAATAATTAATAATAAAAATAATGCTAATACCATATATACTGTCAATGTGTTGTTTGTGTAGTATATCTTGAAGCACGGTGAAATGCTCAATCCCAATGCCACAGTTGGGACAATAGTAAAGTGATTCCTTGCAAATTTTCTTTCAAGACTGATCAGCTTTTTAACAGCACACTGCACATGTGCCATTGATACAAGCAACACTTTCGGATTCATCAGAATCTGTTTCAATTTCCCTCTCCTTTTCAATTTCACTGCCTGAAGACAGGTTAATTTCGACAAGAACATGTAACACAGGCTGCTGAAAACATTTCTTACGAGACACCATTATGATGCTAGGAGAAGATGCGTCTGTACCGTTGCCTGGATAACACTCGGGCCTGTCAGTTACGCAAGACACCAACGCTCGGCACTAATGCTGTTGGTACTATTACAGCCTGAGTAATCCTCTGGTCCAACGTTTACACAAAATGTGTCTATACGGTTGCCCAAATGATGCTCGGGACCAATGCTTTTAGCACTAATTTTATAGCCTTAGTGATGCTTGGGTCTAACGCCAAGGAGGTTAAGGAACAAACTTTATATATATATATATATATATAAATTTTGTCTTCTTCAGTTTACCAACATTGTGATATGAATTATCAAACCCTTTTAATTCTGATGTAAAGGCAGAGGAATTTAATTACTGACTTTGCTACTGGCAATTGAAGTAATTTTATATTTTGTTAAGGCTCCAACTTTATTTTCCTGCCCATTCACAGTAGTGCTAGAAAACTTTGCGAAACTTAAGTGTTTTTAATTCTGTTTATATTTGACCTACATTGTGTTCAGATCTTACTCCAAGTCATTAATAAAGAGAGCACATTAAAACACATAATGCACCAAGCGTTCTGCTTATTCGTTAATTTGTTCCTTAAAATGATACAACATGCCCTTGTTTGGGAAAAGTATGTGAACGTGAGCTTTCAGTAGCTAGTGTGACTTTCTAGAGCAGCAGTGCCTTCAACCAAATGTGTATGGTAACTGTTTATCAGTCTGACGCATCAGCTTGGTGGCATTTTTGGCTATTTCTTTCCACAGAAATTCTTTAATTCCATTATCCTAGTCTTGTCCTCACATTTCTGTTAGAAAAAGGTCTGTACTTTGAAATTACTTTTTTTTCCTGCTTCAGCCATTCTTTGGTAAACTGATGCGTCTTCTGTTGTTCTTCACTTAAGAGACAACAACTTTGATATTCTTGTATAGCATTTACTGGTACACTCCAGAATTCACAGTTCTTTCAGTGGTAGCAAGCCATCCTGCTCTGTGTGCAGCTGAACAAGCCCATGCCTCTGCAACCTATGAGCTTCACAGTTCAAATGAGGTTCTTATATTGGGATGCAGTGTTTTTTCCACCCAGGTATAGGTGGTCATTGAAGCCAACAATATCTAATTTCGACTCATCTGTCTATGTAAAAGTTTCTCTACTGTTCTGCCTCATTTAGGTTGTCTTTAACAAATTTTAAACTGATAAAATGTTACACTTGAAGATGAGTGGCTTCCTCCTCGCTATCCTTCCATGCACACTGTTTTTTTAAGTGTTTCTCTTGATCTTTGGTTTGTGATCTCCTGGAATATTTGAAATTCTCTATTTGTGCTCCATTTGTTTGACAGTGGATTGGTAAAGTCTGGAATCTTGGGCATTGTTTTCCAGCCTCATGAGGAGTAACAGCTTTCTTTCTCAGGTCATCAGAAATCTTTAATCGAGGCATGTGCATATTAACAAACCTTTGAGATGAAAGTTTCTTAGGATAGAAAACCATTTAATGTTTGATCTTTTGAGCAATAAATTAATAAAATTGTATATTTTGGGTTATAACTTTTTGTGATGTTCACTAAAGTTAAACAAATGGATAGATAGAAGATATGATTACATTTTATATCATTTTTGCAGGAATTAGACACAAAACAAACATAACACAAGAATTAGATTAGTTTTATTTTAGTTTCTTGATTTATAAGCTTTTTCAATGTAGTGTTTTACTTTTGAAATTCTAGTATAACATCACATTTAACTTGTCCTTATTTAATGCACATTTTAATAGGTGATAGGTGGTAGACCTGACTATTAGGCTGTGACTGGAGATGCTTGGTGTCTAAATTAGTTGAAAGCTTGTAAGCCTTTAAAATTAAACTCAGTTTTACATAGTTTATCAGGAGCATAACAACAAACCAAGAAAGCATGCCTTTAGCTGTTTATTCACCAACCACTTACAGCTTTAGCTTATTTTGGCATATATAACGTAGTTATTTGATAAGCTTGTGCAGTTCTTTGTGGAGTATTGTGCTGTGAGTCTTGAGTACTCTGCAGTGGAGGGCACCCTGTCTTTGGCCTGTGGTCCTTTATCTATCATGTGATGGTCTCATTCTTGACTTTCTGGAAGTATTTGGCTCTTTGCAGTGTCCTTTGCAATTTCATAGGGTAAACCAAATTTAGGACAGACCTATCCTGAAATGTCCTAAAGACTTTATCATTGTGAGTCCTTTAAAAGATGAGGACGACAACCAAGGCCCCTTTGTTGAATGGTGTGATTGTTCCTTTTTATAGCTAAACATCTTAAGACCAAGGATCTGGCTGTAGAGGAGTGCTCCCCTCCTTCCACCCTCTCAATAACAAAAGACTGTGAACATGGTGTAGTGCTACAAATATTTATGGCGAATCATTGATTATTGTTAACCCTTGATCTAAAATCAGAGGCACCTGACATGGATATTCTTTTTATTTAAAAACAAAAATTTTAAAGTGGACAAAAGTCTCTTGCTGAATCTGTTGTTAAATTTGCTTTTATGCTTGTTTTAAATTTAGATTGCTTCAATTGCTGTCATTCCTCTGGCATATTCCAATACGGTCAAAGCTCCAGCCCTGAAATTTTATAGTTTAAAGCAAATTGTAAAAATATTGGAAACTATTGTCTGTGCAAGATGAGTGATAATCTGTTTGCTGAAGTATTTCCAGTGTCTAACTTAATATGCAGAAGGAAAATTTTCTACTACACGATTGCCTTTAATTGAATTTTTATGCAGTTTCACAATTTGTAACCGTGTGCCATTACTAGACTTTATTTGTCAACTGGTAACACACAATGGAACTACTACTGTTCTTAGTGGAGTGGATGTTTTTATAATGTTTTTTTTATGTATATGCGTTAAACTGGTTGTATTGACACGAGAGTGTTGTAGTCTCGTAATGAAGATGAAAAAATTGATATAGTTGTATACTATATGATGTACGGTTTTTAAGAAAAATGAGTGTTGAATGAAAACTTCAAATGAAAACATTGCATGACTTTGCTAATTTTATTTATATATATATATATATATATATATATATATATATA
>JANRMT010033234.1:0-13466 GCA_026402145.1 Polypterus bichir lapradei | reverse complement strand
CATATATATACATACATATCTACATATACCCATCAGGTTCGTATTTGGAGGATGTGTTGTGTTCAAGTTATATTCCGTGTTTGTCAACCGTTGTAAAGATAACAGGTTTCATTCATCGAAGTGTTCACTACCCATATCGGTACTCGTGAATCTAAAATGTTTAACAGGCATTCCCGGTATTAAGTTTTGGATTTGCCTGCGAATATTTAGCTGTAGCGTGTCTATGAACTTAATTTAACCTTTCCCAGTCCTGCAAGTCAGTTCATATGAGCCACTCGGAGTACATGCATCGAAGCTTCTCAGCTGTGCTTGTGCTATCTTGTGAGATCTCGCGATGTCCACGGCTTTATTTAATGTTAGCTCAGACCTGGCATACCAGCAATTTAAACTCCATTACAGCAATTTTAACTCTGTTACAAAGTGATCAAAAGTCTCGTTTAAACCTTGCGTCTTCTCATTAAACTTGTATCTCGTGAATATCGTATTCGTCGTGGGCATGACAAACGCCAGCGGGAGCCTAAGTCTATGAACTTAATTTAAACTTTAGGTTTACACCATGGTTTGTTTCCGAAGTAGCTGCACTCATGAGTATGCTTGTATGTGTCACTTGCTTCATATTCTTTTGCTGCCTTCTCAATTGTGTAATGTGTTTTTTGAACAGGTTTCATTCATCGAAGTGATCACTCATACTGCATTCACAGTCAGTTCATGTGAGCTGCTCTCTTGTGTGATCTTGCGATGTCCACAGCTTTATTTAATGTTAGCTAAGACCCGGCACTTAAAGGTTTCTCGCTACAGCAATTTTAACTCCGTTACAAAGTGATCCAAAGTCTCATTTATACCTCATGTCTTCTCATTAAACTTGTATCTCGCGAATATCATATTCGTCGTAGGCATGACAAACGGCAGCGGGAGTGTGTCTATAAACTTAATTTAAACTTAAGGTTCACACCATGCTTTGTTTCCGCAGTAGCTGCAATTATGAATATGCTTGTATGCGTCACTCGCTTCATATTCTTTTGCTGCCTTCTCAATTGTGTAATGTGTTTTTTGTTCAGCGCTCTTTGGAGCTGTTGCTTTTTGTCTGCATACTGCGTTCACAATCAGTTCATGTGAGCCGCTCAGCGGCAGAGTGTTTCTATTGGATTGCCGCTGACGGACGGCCTTATATGGGCAGGCACTCAATTACGTGGGAGGCGTGACTATGAGGGACGCAACTCCGCCTCACACGGCGACCGAGCTGCAGGCTATGGTCGGTATATACGTACATAAGTAGGTTCCAGTTATGACCGTTACGCATAGAATTTCGAAATGAAACCTGCCTAACTTTTGTAAGTAAGCTATAAGGAATGAGCCTGCCAAATTTCAGCCTTCTACCTACATGGGAAGTTGGAGAATTAGTGATGAGTCAGTGAGTGAGTGAGTGAGTGAGTCAGTGAGGGCTTTGCCTTTTATTAGTATATATTGTGGAAAGCGTACCCCCAGACACAGACAGACCACACCAGGATGTCCAAAACACACTTCTTTTATTTCTTTTTTCACTGCACCCCAATGTTCTCACACCAACTCTCTCCACTGTCTTCTTCTTCTTCTTCTTTCTATTTCTCTTTCTCTCTCTCTTGACCTCCTTCCTCCTCCTCCTCCTCCTCCTCACAAGCTTCGTCTCCTTCCTCCCAACTCTGGCTCGTCTACTGGATGGAGGTGGCCCCTTTTATTATGACCCGGATGAGCCCCAGGTGCTCCCCCTGACGTCACTTCCTGGTGTGGCGGAAGTGTCAGGAAAGCACCTGGAAGCACCCTGGGTCTTCTTGGGATTACTTCCGGCAGCACTTCCTGGTGTGGCGGAAGTGCTGCCATCCAGGATTCCCCAACTGTCCGGACGCCCCCTGGCGGTGGCCACGTCCTCTCATAAAGAGCATCCCAGCTCCGTCCCTGTGGCCCCCAAATAGTCCCGGGCGGCTGCCCTCTCATGGCTTAGGAGTAACATTGTCCAAATCTGGGACTATCCAGGCGTCCCGGCTGGGCAGTGTCCCCGTACATCTGTGACACTATATATATTTTTTTTTTTCAGATTAAAGCTGTTATAAGAAATACTAATACACACTATTCAGGGATTCCCCAGTTTGGCTAGCAGCAACAATGTACAGAAGCAGTACAATGTGTAGATGCTGGAAAACCTGAATAATAATAAGTATCACACCTTTGAAGATTCATTTCTGCCTAGTCAATGTGTACCAGAATCAGGTTGATACAAAATATTTTTGTCTTTTAGGCATCCTTGATGACTTAGCTCAGAAATAAGAACTATGGACCATAAAGGTCAAATGCTAGAACCTTGTAATTCATATGTTTTACTGTGCAAGAGGTAATCTTTGGCCACATATAAATATTACCCCCATGCACCACACCTTTTAAAGGTTATGTCACATTACCTCACTTTTCCAGTGATTCTCAGTTGTAGTCTTTACTTAGATAATTTTAGCGAGTAGGTTGCCATCAGAAGAAGGCTCCTGAGAACCCAGTCATGTAATGTGATGTACCAGGCTCACTCCAACTAGTCCCTGACTCACTCTGACAAAAATCAAATGGACTTGATTTTGTCTTTAACTTAAGAACCAATGAATACTCATCTGGAAGTATAATGGATATAATGCAACAACCAGGTATAAGGAATGTGGAGGCTTTGGACCTCACCAAGAGAAGTTTGTCTGTTAGATATTTTTTTTAGATATTTTTAATATATATTTTTTATATTTTAGATATATTTGTTATGCTGCTTCCATACCATGACAGAATGGAAAAAAGGACAGAGGCTGCATCTGAACTCGCCATACCTGTTAACCCTTCTTAGAGTACCGCCTCTGTCAGGCAACACGTAATTGGCTGTCAGAATAAATGCTAGCATGACTGTTCTAGAAGATCAGTGCTAAGACAGCAATAGTGACAAGGGTAGAAATTTTCAAGTCATGTAAATAGACAGTTTTGCAATGAGATCAGCAAAACACTGGGAAAGTCTGACATCCGCCATGATAAAAGTAGCTTAAGCGCAGGATTAAAACTTTTTGAATAGCACTTGTAGGCGTAGGGAAACACATCAAAACAAGAATCCACTTGTGAGGGTCATCTTTGTGAAATGATTTGGGCCTGTCAAAAGCCACAGCCATCCTGTTGTATACTTACTTCACAGGGCCAAGCTTTTCATAGTCTTCTTTAATAATTGCTCTCGCTCTTTCTTCTGCCTCCAGTCTCACATTTTTCTTCTTCCTGAAGCACACACTTAAATTAAAGAAAAATATTTTACTACATACTCTTCTCTTGAGCTTCATAAACAACATACATATATACAGAATATTTGCATGCAAGTGAGTGCACCATGCCTTCATTTCCACTGGTGTCCACTGGTGTCCTGGAGTGTGCGATTCACTATTAAATTGAAAGAATTATGCTGGATTAACTTGATCAATTCCTTTGAGGAATTTAAAGACCTGGATTAAATCCCCACACAATCTACTTTGTTTGAAACTAAACAGAGTAGGACATGTCCTTAAATCATGGAGTACACTGGTTGCTGCTCTGTCATTTTTGTAATATGGTGAACAGAACTGCACACTTTACTCGAGAAGTAGTCTCAGTAGTGCATTTAATAATCTGAGCATAACCGCTCTTGATTTTTATTCAATGATCTAAGTTTCTTTTTAAAAGTGGGTATTTTCCTTATTCCTCTCTTTAAGTTAAGGCCTTCAAGAGTTGGTTACTGTTTAACATCCAATAAAAGTTGGGCAACTTCATTCTGTCCATTTGACAGGCATATGCTGTTGTACATGTAAGTCAAATCTGCCTGGGTTTGAACAAACGTACTAACATATGAGACATCTCTCATTCAAAAGCCTGAATTGTCCATCATTATTTAGCACAGCTGACATGAACAGCTTACTATTATCTGCTCTGTGAAGCACATCCTAGCCACCTCTAAGTGTGCACCATGGAAGTATAATAATGGTGGAAAGGTACACATTCTGTCCAAGTCCACCACACAGGATTATATTTGGCTTAACATCTACATGTCTTCTCTCTTTAAAATAATCACACCTGAAAGGATTCATCATGGATGTCTCAGCAATTGCACATTTTATCATTCACTTCAATATCTTACACCTCCCATGGTGTAGTTTCTGTTTTAGATCCATTTATCAGTACTTGTGATAGTACAAGCTTCAATGTCTGCAAGAACCTCTTTCTTCACACGGCTCCAGGGTAGGCAACCATCAACTTTGCCATAAACTGTTAAACTGGACATATATTTATCTGTTTAACTTGTTTAAATTCTTGAGAATCAGATAACATTTATCATGAGGAGTATACAGTATATAACTAATACTGTCTCTCCAATCACCATTCTTCAAACATGTCTTCTTGTGAAGCTTCTATGGACAACTCTGTTAACAAATCACCATTTCCATCTTTGACATTGGATGCTAAAAAAATTGGATTCTTCTGCCACATTTGTCTTTGGCTGTTTCTTTACTGTGCTGTGTAGACTGCATTCTTCTAGCAAGTTTCAGCTCTTTTTTAACATTTTCCTTAATTTATTTGCAGTGAAAATTGTTATAGTTTTGCTTATGAAAAAAAAAAAAATCAATCAAACCTTGATTGACGGATGAAAAAGATTCATAACGGGCCATGCTGGGCAGTTCACCTGAAAACATTTTACATTAAAAGCTAGAAACTGAATATCACATCCAGCTTCCTTCTTCTCTATGTTTAAATGCATTACACTATTGGAATAGCAATACATGTAAACACTGCACCAAAGCTCTGTCTTGAGATGGGGGCTTCACTACAGATAAGTGCCACATAAAAGCCTCATGCATCCTGTTTACATGAAAGTGAAGTTAGTGGATTGTTTGTTCAAGACTCATATTTCCAGCCTGTTTAGAGGCTTGCCGATGGAATGTTTAAATGTGTCTTCCGCAGCTTACAAATTGTTCAACAGGACTAAAGTCATATATCAAATGTGTCTTGAATTAAACATTGATACAAGGAAAGAGAGTCTAATGTGCTGTCACATGGTTTCAACACTCAATCACGTGAATGCAATTTAAATTTCTGTACCTTGGACTGAGGCCCCCGTACAGGAAAGAAATCCAGATCCATCCCAGAAACAGAAAGATGACCATCAGGGGAAAGGCAAAAATAAACCAGGATCCAAAGTTAATCACGTCACATTTTGGAAAGAAGCTGAAAATCAAAATCAGTTTTGTGAAGTAAGCTTCAAAATCATAAAGAAGGAAAAAAATAACAAGGCATGATGGTTAATTCCAGATGTATAAATCATTTCTGATGTATTGATGTAAATAAAAATCATTTGAAAAACTTATACCGAGTTTATTACTTCCTTATCTCATCAGTTTAAAGACAGTAACATCACATTGTCTTTGCAATGTGAATTTTAACATAAGAAGAAACCAGTAGGCAATATTAAATTTAGTTACCAAATTGCTTTTGAAACTAAGCATCGGTAGCTATAAAAACGTGTCCAAATAAAATAAGTAACTTCATGAAATGGCTATTATGTGCTAAACCTAAAGCTTGTGTCATGCCAGCTCCCAAGTCATTCTGCTCTCTTGTTGAATAAGTGCTCTGTGGTGGTGAAGTGCAGGTAACCCGCATATCAATCACACCCTCTCAGGACATCTAAAGAAAGGTGTCAATTATTGCTATCTTGAAACTAGAAAAGCAAACTAGGAAAGAGCTATTTAGAAAGTGAGTATCTATGGGACAATAGTGGAAATCGACAATTGCAAGCCGAACCAAGAACCCCTGGGCTAAAAAAGACCTTCATTTGCTTTAATCATAGATGGCATTCAGCAGTTGAACTTTTATACTCCTCTCTTCCTGATTGATTTACGCTATGTATAATCATCAGTTTAAAATTCCCATTCACAAAGAGATGATATGTAGGGTGGTCCAGATCTAATTATGCAATTTTCATTATGCTATAACTTATTAACTTTTTTACGTAAAACATCACCCGAAAAATCCCAGACCATCGAGAAGTGCACAAACTGACAACATGAAGAATCGTTTTTGTGCCGAACTGTAATCATCCCCACATAAATCAAAGTCATCCAGACGATCTGGATCTGCATAATTAGAGCTGGACCACCCTGTACTAATAGTTCAGCTTTTTTATTTGTGTTCTAATGAAAGCAAAAAGAGAAAACAATGCAAAAATATCTGACAAATCGCTAGCATAGACTTGGATAAAGGGGGCTATCATGCAAAATCAGTAGCAAAAATCTTGGAAATTCTGTTTTAACCAGTGGCCATTTACATTTTAGGAGAAAACTCAGAAATAACACAGTAACATAGAAGGAGAACAAGCCAAACACATACCTACTGAGCTGTCCCACCAGGATGAGGTTGGGTGATGTCCCAGTCAAGGTAGCAGTACCCCCAATGCTAGCAGAATATGGGATGGCAATAAGGAAGCCCTTCCAGACATTCTTTTGGTATTCTGCCTCCTGGCGGATTTCCAATGAGGATTGAGTGTCAGACATTTCCTGAAAATCGACCCTTGAGAGAAACATTTGAGAGACACAGTAGCTTTGTTATGATGACATTTAGCAGTTTGGCCTTAGGGAATAAACAGCAGAGTGGTAATGCATTTGTCTGCATTTTCACCAATATGCTGAAATTGGCCCCTGACAAAAAGGGCAAATGTCTATCCAAAGTCACCTTCTGAGAAGAACAATTACTGCAGAACAAAAAACTAGAGGTGCAATTGCAATTACATTAATCGTGAAATTAGTTTAGGATAATTGCCATGAGTTCAAGGTACAATGAGATTCTTACTGCACAAGGCCAGAGCTCATTCTATCATTCATGTGTGGGAGAAACTGAATTAAAGACTTGATGCTGAAAGGAAATTAAAAATGAAACTGCTGCTGTTATCCAGTCAGGAGGTCGGTAGCACAAAGTAACTGAATCTTGATGATTAATTTGTACATGGTAATGACACAGGAGACACACTGACCCACATACATAGACCACATTAGTTACACACATTTGAGAAGTGTTTCTCCCATTTTAACTATTATGTCATATACACTATATGTCATAACAACAGCAAACAGAGTCTAGATAAGCATTGTGGTCTATGGATACACTACACGTTAAAACACTGCGGCTATATTCTGACATGGCATGTTTGTATTTCCAATTAGAGAATAATGTTAACTTCCTTCAGTTATTCCTTTAGATATGCAGTCAGCCTCTATGATTTACTGGTGTTGTTAGGCACATTTTGTGATTCATGTGTTTTGAGTACTGAAATCTGCATTTCCTGTGGCTCTTCATTATCAGCTCTCTTTAACGGCAGACCTTTTGAGTGTGACACACCATTAACTTCAAATGCGTATATTTATATCTCTCTATTATAAAAAAAAAAAAAAAAACTTGCAACGAGACGTGATCTTTTGAAGAGAGAACTTTTGAAGAGAGACAGAGAGATACTTTCTTGTCCCGTAAGACAGGCAGGTCACGTCATACTTATATTCTTTGGAAGCAAGTCTTGGGCGGCACGGTGCCGTAGTGGGTAGCGCTGCAATCTTGCAGTTAGGAGACCGAGGTTCGCTTCCCAGGTCCTCCCTGTGTGGAGTTTGCACGTTCTCCCCATGTCTGCGTGGGCAGGGCCGCTGCTGGCCAAATGGGTGCCCTAAGCAGAAATTTACTTTTGTGCCCCTCCCCCAAATATTACGGAAGTAAAAATAAAATAATAAAAAAACACCTATTATAGGGGCCCCGTAACAGAGGTGAGGGCGCGCCGCGCACGTCATCACGTGTGCTTAGCCTACTCTGCGTTCACCGTAAAATGCAACATATACGTTTATATTTTTGTTTATTTGTATATGTATATTATTAATATTAATTTATTATTATAATATATAAAAACGATTTTTTCAGCAGCTGGGATGGTGCCCCCCTGGGAGTTGGTGCCCTACGCAGACTGCGTACTCTGCGTATAGGGAGCGGCGGTACTGTGCGTGGGATTCCTCCAGGTACTCCGGTTTCCTCCCACGGTCCAAAGACATGCAGGTTAGGTGCATTGGTGATTCTAAATTGTCCCTAGTGTGTGCTTGGTGTATGGGTGTGTGTGTGCGTGCCTTGTGGTGGGCTGGCGCCCTGCCCAAGGTTTGTTTCCTGCCTTGCGCCCTGTGTTGGCTGCATAAGTTAGCAGCAGTTAGCAGCATAAGTGGTGCTGAGAAACCTTATAACCAGAGACTAAAATCTATCCTAGAATCTTGTGATGTCAGTTCTGACGGTCCTGTATATTCTGTCAAAATCAAAAGGGGAGGAACTGGCTGTGCAGGATGGCTGATGTCTTTAAAAATATTGTTTCCTTTTCTAAAGGCTCCATCATATTACACAATTTTTCCCACAATTTTAAGTCACAGGCTTCATTGATATAACTTTAGCATGTCGTGAGCTGTCACGGCTCACCTCATGATTTATACCCATGTAATTTGACATCCTCAAGATTTAGTCCAAACAGTCTGTTTGATTTGTTCTAAATCATAAGGGTGGGCTCAGTGAGTGTGAGAGATGACAACCACACAAGGCACAAAGAATAAGGAACAAGGGGGTTTTGGGCTGCATGAAAAAATGTCAGGCTTGTCTGTCTGATGTGTCATGTGTGTGGTACTATGACAGAATGGAAACTGGAAAAAAAATAAAAAGATAAAAAAATTGGGCTGAGATGGTGACTGAACTTGCTGTACCTGAAAGACTTTATACAGCACCAGCCCTGTCATATAGCACGTGATTTATTGGTGGTCAGAATGTAACAAGCTTACAATACTTTGGAAACTTTTCTGGAAAGTCAACATAGAGTCATATAATTTGTCTTCTTCTGATATCTAGTTGTGTAATTTGAAATCCTCTTCCAACAAGATCAACAACTGCAGTTCCCTCTGACCAGAAGTTGTGAAATGTGTCATCGGCTTAAGGCAGTGTGTGTCGCTGTGTAATATTCTAAGCCACCTTCTTCACTGCTTTATGGTGGTGAGCAGAGCACATATAGTACCAGCAGTGATGCAAAGTAATGAATTACGTTTACTCTCATTATAGTACTTGAGTAATTTATGGAGGAAATTGTAGTTTTTAAAGAATTTTAAACACAAACACTTTTGTGTTTTTTTGCTCTTTAAAAATGATATTATTTAATAATGATTCTACTTTGTTACTTTTTCAAGACATGTCTTTACAAACTACAATTGACTGCCTAAATTCAAAATCCATAGCTCACAGTGGCTAGAAAAAAAAAGAGATGCAAACATTTTTGGCTTCGTAAGTCATGATCCTGACATTCAATGGCCATCCTGTTCCCTGGCTCTAAGTGGGCAGATCTCAGTAAACTGCAGAAAGAAATCGTCAAGGCTCCAGACAGGGACAAAGAGATGCTCAATGTAGTTGATCACTTTCAGGTTATTACACATTCACAGCACATCATGGAGCTAATCTGCCCTTCATCACAAGTACTCTTCAATCAGGCACATTATTAAATGTGCAGAAAGCACTATGTAAAGTATACGGCACAAAGACAGGAGCCAAAACATCTTTTGTGTGTGTGCTTGTGTGTGTGTGAGAGAGAATGAGAGAAAGGGCAAGTCAGAGGGATACTAGGCAATAACATGGATCTCAGTGGCTTTGAAACAGGAATGGCTGTGGTCACCACAATATACTGTATATCCAGAATAAGGAAAGGTAGTCCTGTTAGGGTTTTCATAGAGTGACAAGTGTAGGCCAGCATTTCAAATTCTTTCTGTCAGCTGTTAAGAGTTTATGAAAGGGGCTGATATGACTCATGCAGAATAATGCAATCGAAGCAAGCAACCATTATAAATTGTAGAATTAATTGTTAGAAGAAAAACTTTTCTTTCTGTACCGTTCTTCCAGATTGAGAAATTGTGCTTCAGTTGGCAGACTGTGTAACTTCATTGGTGCAGTATCTGAAATGAAAAAGGAATAAGTGCAGGCAGTTAAGAATGACCCTATGAAAAAATAAGTATACTTTGAAAAATTACAAAGAGTGACCTCCAGGTATTTATGGGAATGATACAATGATATGAGTTGACAATGCCACCACTCTAGGTCACCTTGTACCATTTTCAGAACACTGTTACGTGGAGGAGCTAACATTTTTATTAATTCTTGAATGGGTAAACTCAACATTTGGTGAACTAATAAATGGGGAATTGTCATTGAAATATACTTGAACACATTGCTCCAAAGAGTCTCTTTATATTCAAAAGTGCTAGAATGCATATGGGGGATTGCCATTAAAAAAGAAGACCACTATCACTTACAAAATAATCACTACACACACACACACACACATACATACATACACACACATTATATATACAGTGGATATAGAAAAGAATCACCCTCTTCAAAATATGAAAACACACAAACCAATTTCTTTTCCAGCTTTACTTACTCAATGCCATCTATAACATCCAAGTGAAAGATATCACAGCTGCAGTTCAGAGGAATTTTTAAAAATCAAAAACAAGAAATACTGAGATGAATAAAGGACCACAATCATGTCAATGTCATTTTGTTGGCCCACCTTTTGCCTTAATGACAGCCTTGAGCCTGTTGGGATACTTCTCTATCAGCTTTACACATCTAGATTGAGTGCCCACTCTTCTTTACAGTTTAACTGTTCAAGTTCGGTCAAATTGGATGGTGAGCGTTGGTGGACTGCTATCTTCAAATCATTCCACACATTTTTAATGGGATTTAGGTCTGGGCTCTGACCACCATATCTACTCTATACATATAAAGTCCTAAGCCTAATAGTGTAATGGTGACGTTTTTATGTCATGGCTTTAAAATTGGGCTTATTTTAAAATCTACATATATAGGTTTGGTATCATTCTTTTCAGAATTTATTGAACTATAATGTGAATTTGTTAGCTTTTCAGATTCTTATTCCATTTTTAAATTATGAACTAAAAAATATCAAGAACTCACATCCCACAAGACAAGACTTTGTGCCAAGAGATTTAACCATGCCACAAAATAAAAGACAAAGAGACAAAGAACGAGCAAAGAGGAGGTAAAAAAAAAAACTGTATTTGTTTCCCATTGTATCACTGTTTAAGAGGGGGTTTTGGAGGGGTGACCGCCTCTCCTTGGGGTGCGTTCAGCCCCCCTCTTCACAACACAAGTGGCAGAGACGTGAAGTGGCTGGCAAATAGCACAGAAAAGTGGGGTTGGCAAGCAAAGCGAGAAGGAGGTAACCCCCCTAGTATATATATGTATATGAGGTGAGACACAAAAATAACCGGACTGGGCTTGGGGCTTTCCTGGAAAACTGCCTGGAGGTCAGCCAGACATTAATCATAGAACGATATACCCTCCTTTCATACCGCTGACTGGCTACGTATATCCTATGAACAGCCCAGTCAGTATTTGCACAACAATCGCTACACAAGTTGCTGCAACAATGTCGGCTGAAAAAAATCGAACAGCGAGACAAGACAAGACAATACTCCCGTTCACAATAAAGCAGTTTTTGACTGAGAAAAACATTCCTGTCTTCGATTATCCTCCCTACTCGCCTGATTTAGCTCCCTATGATTTTGACTTGTTCCCGAAAATCAAAAGTGACCTGAAGGGAACACATTTTTCTTCAATTGATAAAGTGAAGACAGAAACAGCAAGCTTGTTGAAGAGCCTCAAGAAAGAAGACTTCTTGCACTGTTTCAATCAATGGAACATACATATGGAGTGGTGTAGAGATTGGGAGGGGGAGCATATACAGTAGAAGGTGTTTAGAATGTTGCAATTCATCAATAAATATTTTTTTTTACCAATCCAGTTATTTTTGTGTCTCACCTCATATACATAATGTATATTATCTCTCTATTATAAAAAAAAATCCTGGGAGAGAAAGACGGGAGACGAGACGTGATCTTCACGTTAAGATCATGGAAGATACTTAAAAGACCTGCGAGACAAAAGAGATTGGCCATGGAGCGTCTTGCGGAGACCTTAAACATGAGACTTGGTGCCAAGAGATTGACCCAGGACTGTCTTGCAATGACGCAGAACATGAGATTCTTGCAAGACACACCCTACTTACAACCAATATCAAATAAGACCATGGGCAGTCGTGTACAGGCTTTGAGCACATACAGATCCAGGGTCTCAGCGCATATAAAGCATATAAGGACAATATGTTATAAATGAAACATTGATGACTAAGCGAAGAAGAAAGCAGCATGGAGAAAAGAGACTCAAAAGCGTTGGAGAGAAAAAAGACCAAAAAAGAATAATCTAGGTGCAAATTCAGAAAATAAGGAAAGTAATTATCAGCTCAGAACAAGTGGGATTGAAAAAAGCAGGTCCAATCAGGCTCAGAATTAAAAGACAGAGAGTAAAAGACAAAGTAGAATTTCATAAAGACATTCACAAACGTTGTCGCTATACACATGCAGAGCAGGTTAGAGATTATGAAAGCAGTGGAATTCGAAAGGCTCAAAAAAAAAAAAACGGCGTGACACACATGTGGAGAAAGTTAAAGAATATGAAAGTAGGAAAATTAGATAGTATTAAAAAAAAGAAAGTAAAGATTGCAGTAGCATAAACAAACAGAAATTATTACTCGAAAAATGGAAAATAATCACCACGGACCAGGTGTCACTGAAAGAAAAGCGAGGTCAGAAATAAAAGACAGAGTAGAAAACAAAGTAAAACGTCATAAAGAGGTTAAAAAACAAGGGGGCCAAACACATGCAGAGCTGGTTATAGATAATGAAAACAGTGGAATTCAAAAGACTCAAAAAAAACGTAGGCGTGAAACACATGCAGAGCAAGGTACAGAATACGAAAGCAGAAAAAAATGACAGTGTCAAAACAAAGAAAGTAAACATTGCATTAGCGCAAACAAAGAGAAATTATTACTCAGAGAAATAACAAAAAGGCGAATGGAGATCGAATATATGGACATAGGTGATATGTCAGAAGTATGTAAATATTTTAAGGCTTTGAAGTTTAAGTCAGAGAATTTCAAAAACGTGGTTTACCTCACATGCATTTATTGGTTACTTTGCAAAAAAAATTATTAACTGCTGAAGATGTAGATCGTTTTGTCTGTGCTGAAATTCCAAACAGAGAAACCTGTCCTGAATTATGGTACAAAGTCATTAAACACAAGTCTCACTGACCTCATTAAAAACATTCGGCATATTGGGACTCCAAAGATTACAAATATTGTTTTTACATAAGTTCTGAAATAAAAGTGAAACTAATGAAATGGCAACAATTCAAAGAAAAAAAAAATCTTTATCTGGAAAACCAAACACAGGGGTTGGCAAGTGAAGCGAGCAGGGGCAAAGCCCCCTAGTGTATATATATACTCAGCAAAAAAAGAAACGTCCCTTTTTCAGGACTGT
>JANRMT010033214.1:0-10844 GCA_026402145.1 Polypterus bichir lapradei | reverse complement strand
AAGACGAGGCTCACAACATATAAAAAAGCTACTATATGTAAATAGTGGTTAAAAAAAATCGATCATTTTACTCAATTAAACAAAAACAAATCTAAATTGTAACAAAAATGAAAAATGCAGTTTCTTTTAACACTGAGATCACAACTAGGACAAAAATCATGTTGTAGTTCACAAGAATGTTTTCCTAATTCATTTTATGCAACAACAAGAACAAAGATACCAAAACAGCATTATGTTCACTTTCAAAATTTTACACGGTGTAAATACAAATTTAATTGGCATGTCCCTACCATATGTGATGTTGTGATTAATTTCTGCTCTTCTTAAAGATTCATCCAGAACATCATACATTAGTTCACTTGCACTGTAAATTTAAAAGAAACATTGAAATGGGTGTTACAGATGGATGCTCTTGAAATTATCAATGCAGCATAGTACTTTCAAATATGTCATACATTTCAGGTCAAATACACTGTATTTTACAAAAGTTCTTTATAAACAAATTACAAAGTGTCTTTCTTTCCTTGTGAAGCACAAATTTACAGGTACACCTCTTTATATATACAATATTATCTGTAGAATGTGAACACAGTTTGTCAATTATTTACTCAGGATCCCAAAGTGAGTCAGGGTTGGGGATTGTCATTTTATGTACAGTACAGACATTTAACCAATAAGCTACATTGCCTGATATTATGTCTCGAATATGAGCTCTATTGTACATTTCAAAGTTAAATATAACTTAATTGAGACAAAATGCACCTTCATCTAAAACTGAATATTTACTTTTCATCATTTTTTAAGTACAAAAAACATGGACTTTTGCAGATCAAAGACACTGTGAAAGCTAAATGTCATGCTACAGTTTTACCTTTGATCATCTTTTCCCAGTAAGGCCAAAATTCTCAGTAGTTGAATCTGTAACCATGGTGCTGGGACACTGTGGTAATTGAAGTCCACTGGGAGTTTTCCTCCAACAACCTGTTTTAGAATTGCCACAAAGCTCCCCGTCAAATCTTTATAGCCATCTGGACAATCCTGAAACAGTGAGATAAGTCAGGAGACATTATAAATGGTGGTGCAAGAGACAGCCAGTGTGTTTGTTTGGTATATAAAATACAAAATAATAAGTCATAATAAATTAAACCAGATCCAATAATAGTTGGTGCTATCTGTACAAAAATCCAACAGCATTTCCTTCAGATAGTTATTGCTAGTTTTGAACACTGTATACATATAAACTTGAACTGAATACAAAACGAACAATGAATTTATTTAAATCCTATGCTTTTCAATACAATATTATGCATTGACCAAACCAGCTCTACTTCTGATGCACTTTTAATTTATAGCACACACTGTGCTTTAGCTTCACTTATATACATTGAGCAGGCAAGATTTAACTGATAAAAAAAATTATACAACACAGTAAATATGTAAAAACATCCTAAAAAAGAAGGTGTGCCACAGTGAAACATGTTAAAACATCTTGTCTGAAGAAGGGTCCTGAACAACCTAAAAAGCTTGCATATTGTAATCTGCTCAGTCAGCCAATAAAAAGTGTCATTTTGCTTGACTTCTCAGTACTGTTAACAATATTTATTTTAAAAGCATGAATTCAATGAATAACCAGTGAATGCATGGTGATTCAAAGGTTAACACTGTTGCGTTACAGCTCTAAAGTGCTGGGTTTGTATATTTCCCCCATGCCTGTAGAAGTTACTCTGAGTATTTGTATTTCAATTTAATTTCTTAAAGATATGTATATTATTTTAGCAGGTGACTATGCTATATGTTAGTAATTACAAGAGAATACTCTGAAATGTGTGTGCACTGTTTTAATGATTGTTTCACACATTGCGCCAAAACAGTGCAAAGATAGGCACCAGTTCTCTCAGTCCTAAACGGGTTATAAAACAAATAGATAAATTGCAAAGCTAGAGTGCTGTCTTCATTGGTGACTCTAAACTGGCCCCATATGAGTGAGCGTATCCTGTGAGTAGATGATGCCGATCCAAGGCTGGCTCTTGCCATACTTCAGATACTGCCAGAATAATACTAACCCGACCTCATAACCCTGAAGTTGATTAAGTCATGGATTTACCAATTTCCATACAAAACATTTTCTAATAGTATAACAAAATCCAACCTTAATCATTTGCTGATATATCTGCAAGGATGATATCATGACTCCAGGATCTCTGTCACAAAGTGCTTTCCGAAACTTGTCATGAATATGCTGGACTTGATTTGGAGCAATTAAATAAAACTTGTAAAGTGCAAGCACAGCTTTCCTTCTGATTATCTCCCTGCAAGAAAAACATAAACACTTTTTACTGAGCAATTTATTCAAGAAACTTAAAGATATATGCTAGAAGCCTGCTCAATCATAGAGGCAATACTTAAACGACCATGGTAACGGTTCTTTGTTATGTTCAGTAGAATTATTTATAAGAGAAATGTTGGAAGCTGGCAATAGTTAAATCAGTCCAATTCATATTATATGGAAGTGGAAATGATGCAATCTTATAGTAATTTTAGGTCTCCTGTTTTTATGAACAAGACACGTTATTTATTACAGAGATTTTTGATCCAATGTAAAGGCTCTCTCTAAATATTGCATGTACATTTAGAATGTCACAGAAACATTTACAGTGGACCAAATGAGTCTGAGATCAGTACAAAAAGTTTTCTTTGCAAACCCCAGAAAAGAGTCATCCACTGACTAGCATTAAAAGAAGGCCATATGAAGAAAGTTGGTTGGTTCAAATTCCATGTCTTAGAAATCTCCAGCAGCCTGATTTGGAACTACAATATCAAGGCCAAACAGGCGGCACAAGAGACCCTTGACATAAAGACTGTTAAATGAATATACACTCGCCTAAAGAATTATTAGGAACACCATACTAAAACGGTGTTTGACCCCCTTTCGCCTTCAGAACTGCCTTAATTCTACGTGGCATTGATTCAACAAGGTGCTGAAAGCATTCTTTAGAAATGTTGGCCCATATTGATAGGATAGCATCTTGCAGTTGATGGAGATTTGTGGGATGCACATCCAGGGCACGAAGCTCCCGTTCCACCACATCCCTAAGATGCTCTATTGGGTTGAGATCTGGTGACTGTGGGGGCCATTTTAGTACAGTGAACTCATTGACATGTTCAAGAAACCAATTTGAAATGATTCAAGCTTTGTGACATGGTGCATTATCCTGTTGGAAGTAGCCATCAGAGGATGAGTACATGGTGGTCATGAAGGGATGGACATGGTCAGAAACAATGCTCAGGTAGCCCGTGGCATTTAAACGATGCCCAATTGGTACTAAGAGGCCTAAAGTGTGCCAAGAAAACATCCCCCACACCATTACACCACCACCACCAGCCTGCACAGTGGTAAGGCGGCATGATGGATCCATGTTCTCATTCTGTTTACGCCAAATTCTGACTCTACCATTTGAATGTCTCAACAGAAATCGAGACTCATCAGACCAGGCAACACTTTTCCAGTCTTCAACTGTCCAATTTTGGTGGGCTCATTCAAATTGTAGCCTCTTTTTCCTATTTGTAGTGGAGATGAGTGGTACCCGGTGGGGTCTTCTGCTGTTGTAGCCCATCCGCCTCAAGGTTGTGCGTGTTGTGGCTTCACAAATGCTTTGCTGCATACCTCGGTTGTAACAAGTGGTTATTTCAGTCAAAGTTGCTCTTCTATCAGCTTGAATCAGTCGGCCCATTCTCCTCTGACCTCTAGCATCAACAAGGCATTTTCGCCCACAGGACTGCCGCATACTGGATGTTTTTCCCTTTTCACACCATTCTTTGTAAACCCTAGAAATGGTTGTGCGTGAAAATCCCAGTAACTGAGGAGATTGTGAAATACTCAGACCGGCCCGTCTGGCACCAACAACCATGCCACGCTCAAAATTGCTTAAATCACCTTTCTTTCCCATTCTGACATTCACTTTGGAGTTCAGGAGATTGTCTTGACCAGGACCACACCCCTAAATGCATTGAAGCAACTGCCATGTGATTGGTTGATTAGATAATTGCATTAATGAGAAATTGAACAGGTGTTCCTAATAATCCTTTAGGTGAGTGTACGTCTTATGCAGTTGCTGTATATATACATGCATTAAAACTTTTTTTCATTCTAGTGATGCTGTGTCTGCAGTAGATTGTGTGTTTAATACTTGCATACATTTAATATTAATTTTGATCACAACAGTCCTGATTTCTCTCTTAACATACAAATGATTAATAGCCTTATCATTTACCTGCTGCGCTAGCCCCAAAAATCACTGACAGCTTAATACAGCTTACTGATGTTAAAAATAAATGTTCTTCGCATACAGCACATATTGTTTGCATATATATTCACTTTAAATACTAGCATACATTTTCAAGTGAAAAAATAAAGCTTTTTCAGAGATGCTCTGATGCTTGACAGGAAACGGCTTTCGTATTTATTTATAGTTATTAAAAAAAAAAATTTCAATCAGCAATGTACATAAAATAAATGAAGCAGATATGTTTTTATAGAAATAGTTCAAAAATGTACAAACATATTTAAATATTTCTAAGGATATTCAAACATTTGTAAACAGCAACCGGCATATAGGCATACTACATAACAGTATGCGTCAGCAGTCAGGACAGATTAATGGCATTTTTTATGGTGCCACCTTATACAGTTTTCTTTTGTTTTATAGCATGAATATCCTACCACCTGGACTGCATTATTCTACCAGAGTAAGAGGAACCAGTGAGTATGCTGTGACAAAAGCAACTTTTCAAATTTGCACTGCTGCTCAGAAAAAAATCAATTCAGGATTTAATAGTAAAAAGCAAAACAACACTTTTGAATATTTTTTCAGTTTATAACATATATAGCTACAATTACATATTTCAAGGAATATATATGTAAACAGCAAGCAGCATGATGGACTGATTCTAAAACTGTTAACAACACTAGTCCGTAAGCATTTTTATAGTTTGTGAATGGCTGCCACACACAAAACAATGGCATTTCATTCACTTCTGCTTTGCTGCATGAGCATCCTTTTATCTGCCAATCTGTGTACTTTATTAGTATTTGTCTCATTAACCATCTTTTGTGCTGCCTTTCACAGTGGGGTAGCAACTCCTTTCTCATTTTGTTTACAGTTCTGTAAGGACTGTCTTTTTGGCAAGTAGCTTACTTGCCATGATAAGTGATGTGAAAATATTATCTCAGACTGTCTTTCCCTGGTCATCAAGTGGGATCGTTCTCCAAACAGGGAGCAGTATGTGGTGTATAACTTTTATTTAGTTTAGCAGCTATTTAAAATTAGATGCAATATTTGTGTGGTTTTGCTTGACTTACACAAAGTAAAAGGGAATCAGCATGACATCAGGAACAACTGCTCATCAACGGTTATGTTCTACTCTTACTTGTAACACATGGTGCAGTTCTGCACAAAGTGTCAAACATGATATAGCAGCCAATCAGTCAGTATTTAAAGCACAGCCAGCATCAGTTTGACATTTGTAAGAAGAACACACAAAATAGTACACTGTGGACAGAGCAAGCCACTAGAGAAGAGTGTACTATTTTCTAGATGTCCTCAGATGAGAGGCAGCAATACACATTTGGGAAGTAATGTTCAAAAATGTCTATTACATCGACAGGAGAGGATTTGTTGAAGTAAAAAGGATATGCAAGAGTGGTCAAGGGCAATGTGAAGGAGAGACAAGCAATTTACACCTGGGTACCAGCATTCAAAGTTCAAAGCCATTGCTTATGGCAGCAAAAGAATGTCTTTTTTGGTAGAAAAAAAAAATATTTATCAATCAC
Organism: Polypterus bichir lapradei; assembly: GCA_026402145.1. NCBI lineage: Eukaryota > Metazoa > Chordata > Cladistia > Polypteriformes > Polypteridae > Polypterus > Polypterus bichir. The sequence continues at coordinate 5,014 of JANRMT010033214.1, read as the reverse complement.
GTTCTTATTTTTTATACAGGCATACACTATTGGTTCATAGTGCATTTAACTTTACATTTCACTCCAGTTATGAAAAGTTCTCACTATACTCAATCAAGAGGATTGCCCAGCTAACATTTCTTTCCTACACATTACCCATTTATTATTTTTTAATCCACCCCCGCTGGGAAACACTAATATAACTTAGCAGCAGCACTTAAACAGAACTGTTCATAAACTGAAACCCACTTTATTTAGAAGGCTAAAAAATGAACACAAAAAAGACCAGATTTTTTTGCCGGCAAAATACAAAGATAAACTAGCAAAATTATTTAACTTCACACTGTAACTGAATCTCTGCCACAGTGTGAAGAGAAATATATCACACAAGCTAATAAGATACAGTATGAATATAAAATCAGAAAATGATTTTTTTTCTTACAATACTAATTCACCATATATTACCACAGAGAACTGTTTGGACTATGTTAAACAAACTTGGAAGAGCCTAAGAAATTATACTTTAAAATGGAACAGGTTTGCTCTGAAAAATGAATAAATGTATTAAAACAATGCTGCAGATATTTTGTATTACACAATTTTCATAGCTCAAAAAAATAAAATAAAAAAACCTCAATGATTAACATTAGAAATAAAAGGGTGTCATTTGGGAATACAGTAAAATATTAAAATTAGTGAAATAATTACAGTATTGAATATTGGGTTTACTTATATATGGATGTATTTCTGCATTAAATATGGCTCATTTATTTTATAAATAAGACAAATCTTTAGTTACCAACAATTATATGTGCTTACTTTGAATGTTGCAGTTTTTCTTCAACCAGTGGCAACACAGCTGGGATCATATCTTTTGGAAAAATTTGACTGGCTATAGTTAAAGCCATACAAACTTCTACAAGATTGGTACTCTGCAAATCCTAAAGGAAAAAACAAACCAAGAAGAGATGGGCTGATAATGATTTTATTAGAAACTTCAATGTTGATAGTTAAAATTTGTTAATGCAGTAAAATACCTTTAATACTGTATTTACAAGAAGAAGAAGCAGTTCATGATTTTCATTCAAAAATAAAGAAACTGCTAGGTAACCTAAAAGTAAACAAACACATTAAAAAAGGCTTGCTTGCATAAAGTTTCCTTTTATTACAGTTATGTTAAAATTGCCAACATAAAAAATTTTGATAGCACAAAGCCTACAGGGAACAGCATCATTAGATTATGTAATGCACCAAAATACAGTATATACTTATCATACTTACTGGATATGCATAAAAAAATATATACATAATTACACATGGATACAAGCAAGAAAAACAATATATGATTTGATAATGAGCCTTACCCACTCTTTTTTCCAATAGGCTGCCCTGCTGTGCTAGTTTAATTGCATGTATATAGCCAAAAGAGGTGTCATAACCTAGCATTTCACAGTAAATCATTCTCACCATTATCTCCTTCATCTGTCTCTGAAACATACAAAAAGTCAAATATTCAGAATTCACTAGAGGTTAAAAAGTTTAAAATATTTCAAATCCACTCATCATTGTTGATTGGAACACACTCAGAAGGCAAAACTAGAGTCATATTTTACTTATGGAGGGGAAAGTCACAAATACAGTAGGATGTACAGTATTTCTTATGTAAGTTAAATGTTTCTTGAAAGACATTAAAATTACATCTCCTGAGTTTTTCTAGTTATAGAATAACCTAATTGACTTTATTTATTATCCTCCACATTAAAAAAAAAATAAAACTCACTCAAAAAAAAAGATGCTGGTAAAAATACCACCTCAGTTAACTGCATATATCAACATTTCTGGAGGACTTCAGGAGCTAGAGTGTGAGATCTATTAAATACACAAAAAGAAATGGCAGCTAATTCCAAGTATATATTTATATTTCGCCGATGTATATAATTTGATAAAATAAAAGATTATAAAATAAACGATGATGCACTAGCGAAGCTGCCATTATCATACAGAATTTACTGTCATTAAGTAAATAATGCAACATCAGAATTAGAAATTATCCTAACCTGTGTATTTTTGGGGGATTTGGAAGGAAAACTGGAGTACCAACACTTGTGATAAAGCTCACACAGACACAGGAAGAATGTATAATCTACAAATGTATTATATCTGGGCATGGAATTCAAACCCAGGTTGCTGTAACCATAAGGCGACAGTGCTACACAATATGGAACTGTGCCACACCATAAATAAATACTTCATAATAACTGTCAAAAGAAACAAATGCAATTTCATTTTTATCCTTTATGTGAAAAACATATACTCTTAAATTTAAATTGGCAGGTCACAAATCAACTTGCGGTAGTTCTTGCCTAGCCCAGAGGATGGAAAAGGTCCCATGATTCTATAATGGAATATGCAAGTTTAGAAAATGCATAGATGGGAGCTGAAGGGGATAGGAAAGTTTAAGAACATGTGGTTTTCTTTGCAAGCACTTTTTAAAGGACATCTTTGTAACTCCATTCTTTAAACAGGCTCCATTCAGTCACTGATTTTCTAAGACTGTTTTTTGATCCCTTATAGGAGTGTGTTTTACTGTATTTTCTGCCTTGTACCCAGGACCACTGGACAGGGTCCAGCTTCCCCATGACCCTGAAATGAATTAACCAAAACTGGAAATGTTACAGTATGATTTCTTTTAATAGACTTTAACATCCAAAGTTATACAAGAGGGGAGACACATTATTTCATTAGATAAATTAGATATTATATCAATAATAAAATGTAACTAGAAAGAAATGCCATTGATGCATGACTTTGTAAAGAAACATATTTTAGCTTAATTTTCCAATAGCTGCACTGCTTGCTATCACCTGAAAATAAGAAAAAATACAGAAGCAAGGTAAAAGTAAACGTGAACACTTGGGGTTCTTATCTGTATATGTACCCAAAATGCCCATGTTAATACAAAAACAGAAACTGGGAATTAAATGTTTTATTTTTCTATGTCCTTTATGTAAGAGAAAAAGAAATGTCAATGTATGTAATGTTTCAAAAAAGAGGATGTGTAACTTGTGCAATCCAGTTTGCTGTCAAACATAATAAAGAATGTCACTATATAATGTTATGAAAGAGAGAACCTTTGTAGAAATATCCTAGGACAAAAAATTCTTAATTATTTTCACTTTCAATTTTGGCACAATTTTTCAATTTTGCAAATGAATGTTGCTATGGGCCCAGAAAGAAATCGCTTCATGAAGAAAACCAGAACACAAGACTGCAACAGCAACACAACTTATAGCATCCCGCCCTCCTCAAGTGATGCAGCTGAACGAATGTCAAAGTTAAGTCACTCACGCACTGGTGATATATGAATAGCACGTGGACCAGCTGAAACTGTGGTGGTTTATTAAAACAATTTAAGAAAAGAAAAAAAAGATTTTCTTACCAGTGTTGTGTGAGGGGAAGAAATTTGTTCTTTGATTGTCGACAGCTCCTTTTTTATTAGTTTTGATTCTTCCTATATGAAAACAATATAAGAAAAAAATGTTTTTGTGTAAGAATGGGCCCTTCCATTTATCATAGCTTATCAAAGACAACCAGGCCCCAAATGTACTACAGTACTTTCATTTATGCTGTTAATTTACATGATAACCAAAATTGCACTTGCTGGCATGGGGCAATATTTTCAAAACAGCATTTTGCCCAGTTTCTATCTGTACTCTGTTCTGCTTTTGTTTAAAAGCTGATGATTTTGAAACAATATCTGGCAAGTCAGAGGTGGCTGGGGTGGCGACCCGGCCGGGATGCCCAGGAGGACCGGAGGAGGGCTTGCGCCTTCCCCAGACCATCTGGGGGAGACCGTCCTGGTTCCTTTGGGGGCCACGGGTACAGAGCTTTGAAGCTCCACCCTGTAGGGGCCCGTGGTCACCGCCAGGGGGCGCCCCCATGCCTTTGGAGCCCTGGACCTTAGCACTTCCACCACATCAGGAAGTGCTGGGGGGGAAGAGGAGCAGGGACACCCGGAGTGCTTCCGGGGATACGGCCGGCACTTCCGCCACACGGGGGCGTGTCAGTGAGAGATTGCCGGGAAGCACCTGGAGCACATCCGGGTGTGAATAAAAGGGGCCGCCTCCCTTCATTCGAGGCGAGAGTCGGGAGTGGAGTGGACTGAGCTTGCTGGAGGAGGCAAGGAGGCGGCCTGAAGAAAGTAAGACATTGTGTGGCCAGGACTTTGGGGACTTTGGGGGTTTGTGTGGCACCTTTGTATATAGTGTGGACCGATGAATAAACGTGTGTTGGGTGAAATGGACGTGTCTGCCTGTCTGTGTCCGGGCCAGCCTCCACACTGTTTAGATGAGTTTTTTGGAAAAATATTCATCCTTGAGAGAAATGGAAAACAATAATCAGCCCTAAAAGAGTTAATAACTCAAATCTTTACCATACCAAATATCAAAATAACACTTTCAGCCTTTAAGCATAAGCTGAGAACAATATGCAAAACAAACTCAGACCCAGCAAGTAATGAAGATGGGTTCATTTTAACAGTGCACCTGCACTACATGCTAGGATTACATCGAACCAGGATTCAGATTCAACTCCTACAACTTATGAAGAGTACTGATAAAGGGGGATGAGACACCAAGTATAGGGGTCGGAGAAAAAATGTGTCTCTTGGTGCAAAAGGAATTCTCTGCAACTTAACATAAGGAAAACCAAGGAAATGGTTATTGATTTTCTACACACCTTAGAACCACCACACCTGGTCCCAAATCATGGAGAAGATGTAGAAGTGTTGCATTGTTACAAGTATTTGGGGGTTCACATCAATGACAGGCTGGACTGGTCTCATAACACAGAAGAACAATATAACAAGGGGCTGAGGGGACACTTTTTTCTTAGTAGACTGTATTCATTTTTTGTGAGAAGTGAAATCTTTGACAAGTTCTACCACTCTGTGATGGCCAGTGTGTTTTTTTACACTGTGGTGTGCTGGGGAGGTAATATTGCTTGAAGAAAGTGCAACAGAATTAACAAGCTAATT
>JANRMT010033192.1:0-10704 GCA_026402145.1 Polypterus bichir lapradei | reverse complement strand
TATGCTGCTGCTGGAGTATGTGAATTTCCCCTTGGGGATTAATAAAGTATCTATCTATCTATCTATCTATCTATCTATCTATCTATCTATCTATCTAAATACCAGCTGTATTTTTCATTCATTGGCCGAAATAATTTGGCACATCAGTCAAACTGAAGGTCTTTGCATTATGAAAGGAAACTGGAAGCCATGGAGAAGGCCCACTTAAATGCAAATAAAGTTTAGAACATGCTTCGGGCAGAATCCAAGTGCCATAATGCACTGATACTACCCATTGTGCCATCATAGACACAGAAGACTATTAAAGAAATGAAAAAATGAATTTAAAGTTAAATGACTCTAAATTAACAAAACTCAGTATGGGCATTACTTCATGTGGCAAAACTTGCAAGTTATCACCTCCCAATCAGCTGTCCTACATTGTTTTTCATCAGGTATCTTTAAGATCAGGTATTTCTTATGTTCACAGACATTTTCAGACCTTCCCTATGCATAAAAACAAAAAAAAAAAAACAAAACAAAATACACCATGGTGTCATTGCTCATGGAAACCATGTCCACACTTTTGAAAGTCAGTCAGTCATTTTCCAACCCGCTATATCCTAACTACAGGGTCACAGGGGTCAGCTGGAGCCAATCCTAGCCAACACAGGGAACAAGGCAGGAAAAAATCCCGGGCAGGGTGCCAGCCCACTGCAGGGCACACACAAACACACACCATGCACACACTAGGGACAATTTAGGATCGTCAATGCACCTAACCTGCATGTCTTTGGACTGTGGAAGGAAACCCACACAGACACGGGGAGAACATGCAAACTCCACGCAGGGAGGACCCGGGAAGCGAACCCAGGTCTCCTTACTGCAGGGCAGCATTGCTACCACTGTGCCACCGTGCTGCCCCACTTTTGAGAGTCTACTACTTTAATTTCTAAAGTTTGAAATATTTTGAAAGGACAGTAAATTCTTGACCTTGATGGCAATATTCCAGACTCCTGTCATGGACTCACTGCAGTTTACGTAACGTAGTAACAGCTCTTGAGCGCCTTGATAAGTAATCAGATGGTGTTTACTGATTAGTATGAATAGTGATAACCCAGCCGCAAACACCAGCTAGATAAAAGAACTTATTGTGGACTTTGTGAGATGACCTGGGAGGACCTGGTTTGGTTTCACAGCATTGCGGTCCACTGCACAAGGTACAAGTTGGCTTTTACTTTATAGAGAGCCTGAGGAGTAAGTGGATGCTCTTGAATCTTAATCAGTGCACTATACAATTTGTCCTAACTAATGATTTAATCATTTAGTACAATAATAAAAAGAAAAGCCCTTTAACATAGCTGGAACGTTTTCTCAACCACTCTGGGTAGAACATGTTCTTACTTTTACTTTTGACGGATGATACAAAAGAATCAGAGCTCAGATCACCCATTAAGAATAACAATGAAAGATTGCCTAGAATAAAACAGACATATGTTCAGGGACAGGGTAACGAGTCAGAATTCCAGAAAAAAGGCAAAACAATGGTCATTAAAAGCTCAATATGCAAAACCGCAAAACAGTAATTCAAGTCAGAAAGAAATAAGCATTGGAGCTTTCATCTTTCACTAACATGAATAAGAAAATTCCTGAGTTTGGAAGAAAGAGATCTAATACAGTGCTGTTAGAAGATGTGTTCTGTCTTCTCGCATAAGGAACACCTGATGACGCAATATTCCATATGTGGTCTGTGACATGAAAAGCTGAAATCAGCATTGTAGAGTGATTAATATACTAGCAATACATTTAATTAAACTTCATATTTTTACACTGTCATCTATGCTGTTGCATTTAGTTTTTTCTATATTATTTTTTGTAAGGTGCACTATATATTGCATCCTTGAAAAATTTCATTGGATAACTTAGATGAAACTAAACACACACATACACAAAATAAAATATTTAGGAAACAGTTATATGCTAGACCTGTGACATTTATATGTATAAGAAGCACCTGAAGTACCAGTTTGCACAAATTCAGTTGTGGTGACTGTCGTTAGCTCACTTACATCCTGTGAGGGATGACCGGGAGTCTTACCCAGCTGGGACAACCTCAGTGTGGAAGGATGGGGCAGTCTGCCTGCACAGGTCATTATCTTCCCCAGATCACTAGATGGCAGCCCCCTTGGGTTGCAGCAGTGCCCTGGATTCCCACAGGGCGTCATGGGAATTGGAGTTTTTTTGGCTCAGCCCTGTTGGGTTCCATGGGTGCCACCAGAGGGTGCTGTGGGGACTGATGAGTCCTACTTTGTCAGCCTTACCCAGAAGTGCTCCTGGACCATAATTATGGGAGACTGGAGGTACTCCTGGATTTTATTTAAAAGAAGTCTCTGCCTCATCTCAAGAAGCCAGAGTCAGGAGGAGGAGGATAAAGCTTGTCGGGAGGAGTGGAGGAGACAGAGAGAGAGAGAGAGAAAGAGAGAGAGACAAAGAGAAGAAGACAGAGTTGCTGTGTGCTGTCTGTATTGTACTTGGTTGTGATGTGTAAACAAGTTTTGTAAGAGTTTCCCACAGAATGACAATCCTCTGGTTGATTGCAGCACTTATGTCCGAGCCTTTGTGTTGGGTGTTTGGGAAGCTGGAGCACTCCCTGGTGAACACAATCCATTGTCTTCTTACTTGTTCTGTCTGATAGAAGGTATATGTTTTTTCTGATATTTATTTATTTGTTTTTGGGTGCATAGTTATTGATATATTTGCATTTTGTTGGTAATGATTTGTTTATAATCTGTATCTGTTGTGTTTCTACATGGTTCTGCATGGTACTATAATCAGAATAAATCAAATTGAATTGAGCTGAATTGTCCCTTGATCTGAGACTCTGACAAATCTAATCTTCCTTAGTGACATAATTTTATCAACTGTTTAACACAGCCAGAGCCACTCTTAGTTTTATCACCTCTCAGTTATGATATGACAATTCTCTTATTAATGACTCCTCTGCATGAAGTATCAAAAACAGGGCATGTAATTAGATGCATGAATTTAATTTCTGTTTTTTAGACAAATACCTACCAATGTATTTTCAAGGAAATCACCTTGCTCAGAGTTAATTAGTAACCTCAGACTATACTGTTACTTTTTCATCTTTAATTTTTCTGCTGAAATAACAGAAAACACAAAATGGTTCAGGAAATAACCAGGTTTCATGTACTTTCCTTTGAAAAAGGGTACTGTACCTATGTGTTACAGACACACAAGGTGTCCAAGGATTATTGTGAGAAAAAATAGAGTCAGGCGATGACTACAAAGAAAAAAAGAAAAAAAATGGGGTCCGACAGAGCAGAGGGTCAAAGATGGGAAGGCAAACTGAATCAGGTGAACAGGAATCAAAGGGATAAGACAAGACGTCACAATAAAAACCACACTATTAGGGCCAGCTTGAAAATTACAATAGTACTATGTAGTTCAAAAAGGTTGGAGCACATACTGAGGGATACAGACAGGTCACCATATTATCAATTTTTTTAACAACATGGTAATGTGACTAAATTCAAAATGACTTTTTGAGGAAACAAAAATAGAATGATAGCAATAATAACTTAAAAAAATACACATATATGAAATCAAAAACTTGAAAAAGTATATGTATAAAATGGAATCATATTACACTATGATGATCAGCTACCAGCAGCCATTTAAAAAGATCCTTTACATTATATTGAGATCTGGGCCTTTCTCTTTTGTACTTTCACTCTTTTCTAAAGCATCTATTTCCACTTTCTCATGGTATCCCTGTCAGATGGTTACATGGTCTTTTATTGGTAGATCTATGGAGTATAATGTTTCGGATCATATAGGAGTTTGTCAGACCCAACAGACATCCAATTTGAGGTTCCAACCCTTCCTTTAAAATCAGTCCCTCTAAGATTAGTGAGATAACCTCAATTGTGACTTATTGAAAAAACTGGCCAATGATGAATATATTCTGGTAAAGAAAAGGGAAAGTTACCTTATTGACCTTCAGTTACCTTGCTTTTTGTGCAACATTATTAACTGGTAGTTGATTAAAAAAAGACCCCATTATGGGTTCAGAATATTACCAACTAGGTAAATTAAAATGAAACAAAAGCAAACCAACTGAAGCTGAATCCAATTGTAGTAGTAGTGGTAGTCATAGTGGTAGTAGTAATATTGTGTATACACTTAAAGCTATAAGGAATTTCTTAAAATAGTGACATCTATACCATTCCATGAGAAATGGTTTTGTTAGTCGCACACCAAATCCAAAAACATCACTCTGTTTTCCTCCCACCCACACAGCAAAGGAGGAGACTCAAGAACTATACAATGGACACTGTACTTAGCTTGACTATTACTGCTGGTTAACTTCTCACACATGTATTCTTACAAGCTGTTGTGGAAAGCACAGAAGACAGCACATAGCAGAACAAGGGCCACTACTTCAGTGTAGTGAAAGCAGAAGAAAATAAGTTACTGAATTACTCCGTCTTTCCCAGCTGAGCAGAGGGAGACTTACTTCTGAAGAAATGTCCTACTTTTTGCTGTGAGGACCACAGAAGGATGAGTGTTGAAAACCAACTGTTAGGTTATGAGCAAGGATGCAGAGCATCCTTATATATAATTTGATACCGTATATATGGTGTTCGCGTCAATACCTCAACTCAATACAAGTTAGAACCATGCAATAGGACTCTGCCTCTGCAGTTAGAACATCACGTGGCAAACGTGGACACAGTATTGCATGATTGGCTAAGAATGTTCGAATGCTTCCGTGACGCCGCTGGATGGCCGAGTATAGTAAGTCGGTGTTGGTTCGAGCAGATAACAGTAAGTTCGGTTGGTTTTTGGAACGTTGGTTTGGTGGGGCGTACTTTCCAGGACTAACATTGTCAACTGACTTAAACCCTTCGACAGCTCCGGAACCGTAAGTAATTTAGAACGTATCGCCATTTACTTGGTATGTCAAAATCTATCTTTGGGCAGTTTGGTTTTGGCATCCGTCCTTCTGACATCCATTGGCAAACTGAGTAATGACGGCTGGGTATTAACAACCGTCATTGTTTAAATTTTAGCTGATCTCAGATCTAAAATGACCACGGCAACATAATTATTACTCCAACTCTGATTAGAGTCGTAAAATGCGGTTTGTTTTGAAAATTTGTTTGCCGGAAAAAATCAAATGAGGTGTGCCAAAGGGCTGAGATCATGTCTCGTAGCCCTGTTTAAACAGGCAGCTCTTCATTACATCGGCCGAAAAGGTCTATTTTAAGCACAAATCAGTGCCATGATAACAAAATCATTTCAAGTACTTAAAAAAACAAGTAAATCTTTGCAGAGAAAGTATGGATTTCACAAACGTAAAATTTGTAGCCCGATTCGATTGGGCTCCCAGTCGCTAGTAATGTATAATTTTGCACTTTTTTCAAATTATAAATGTTTGATGTACCTTTTACAATTGGTTCTGAAGTATTAAATAAAACCTTTTTTCTGCTACTTGGTGGAAATTTTCAGTAAGGACTCATGTTACTCATATTTCCCTTGTACTAGGTATACTTACTGTCACTCTTCTCTTGTTATTTATCATACAATGAAGAATTTCATTGTACTGTGTAGATATTACAATAATCCTGAACTTGATAACACATGTCTATATACTGTAAAGCACAAGAGTCTAGGGCGAGTCTCATGGGTGTTGGGTTAAACAGTATTATGGGGAAGCATTTGAATATACAGTAACACTGTGAGTTTTTGTTTGCCATAGAATGGAGGAGAAAGATTCAGAGGACTGATGAGGTCACTTCTGTCGAGGACAGGCAACACCCCACCTCTTCCACTTCCGTTCCGGTATAAATATCGTTACTGACAGGAAAAGGTCATCATTCACGACCATTCTTTATCAGAGGCACGTCTCCAGTGAGGACTCCTTATTCTGATAGCACAGTGATTTGCTTTGGGATGTTTTCTATGTTTTTTTTATTTACATTCAACAGATATTAAACAGGGTTACCCTCTGGTACCTAATTTGGATATAGATATACTGTGGAAGTTTTCTATATATTCTTGTCAAAAAGAGTTGGGAAAACAAGAACTCATCAAAAAGGAAAATATGAATGCCTTTGAACTTCTACTTGCTTTTCAGGAGGGTTTTTGGAAACAAGAGTGATTCACCTACCATTAGCAGGGCCACAGCTCTACCTGATAATTATTCTGAGATAAAATGCCAACGTCTAAACAAAAGAAGCCCCTGCTCTGCTAACCATGGAAGGAAACTCTCAGTCTTTTAAGTGACTGCTTGTAAACTGAATTTAATAGTATTTTGGACATTGTCCATTGGTATTTTATCCTGCTATAAAAGAAGATCCTGCTCTGTATATTGGGACAGAGATTTCATTTCATGTTAACATCTGAAATTAATTTAAACAAATTCTACATGCCTGGATTTAAAGATTTTATTACTGATCTAGAGTGTTGCTTGGTCAAGTTCCCTCCAACAGTCATATAATTATTTTTTGATTTATATATACTGCATATGTATGCAGTGTACAGTATGCACAGTATGTGGTTATGTTATACCATACATTACACAATATAAATAAACACCACTCAGCATTTTATGTGTCTATTGGTGTATTTTCATTTCTGTTTATGTACAGTATATATATGTAAATAAAGTAGGAAATAATAAAAGAACATAGCTTCCTCTAAAGCTGCTCCAAGTGTAAATAAGTATTAATATTAATAAGTATTAAGTGTAATTACAGAAATGTTCACCATTAGCACTATTGAAAATTTCAGTGACTGCAGAGAGCAGAAGTAAGCTTTCTGATAATGGCACATTACTAATTCACTCCTAATTCAGTTTTTGGGTGGAATGAAAGTTTGCAGATTTGGTTTCTCCACAAATTGAATTTAAGATTTGTGTTTCAAGGGGATTAATATACTGATTGGCCACATTAAAAGCACCTACCTAATATTGTGTCGGTCCCAGTCATGCTGCCAAAATAGCTCTGACCCCTTGAGGCACGGACTCCATGAGACTTCTGAAGGTGTTCTATGGTATCTTGCACCAAGATATTAGCAGCAGATCCTTCATGTCCTGTAAGTTGTGAGGTGGGGCCTCCATGGTTTGAACTCGTTTTACCAGCACATCCCATAGGTATTTGATGAGGAATTTGGAGGCCAAGTTAACACCTTGAACTCTTTGTCATGTTACTCAATCTATACCTGAACAATTTTTGCAATGTGACAGGGTGCGTTATCCTGTTGAAAGAAGCCACTGCCATCAGGAACTATTGTTCCCATGAAGGGGTGGTCTGCAACAATCTTTAGGTAAGTGGTTCATGTCAATGTAACATCCACATTAATACCAGGACCTAAGGTTTCCTAGTAGAACATTGCCCAGAGCATGACATTGCCTTTGCCAGCTTGCCTTCTTCCAGCAGTGCATCCTGTTGCCATCTCTTTCCTAGGTAAATGACACATATGCACCGTGGACAAGATACATGATATAAAAGAAAACTTGAGTCATCAGACCAGGCCAATTTTTTCATTGCTCCACGGTCCAATTCTGATGCTCACGTGCCTGTTGTAGACATTTTCATTGGTACACACGGACTCTCTGACTGGTCTGTGGCTGCAGAGCCCAATACACAGTATGTTGCAATGCATTGTGTGTTGGCACCTTTCTCTCACCATCCGGCATTAAGCTTTCTAGCAATTTGTGCTACAGTAGCTTGTCTGTGGGACGAGACCAGACAGGCTAGCCTTTGCTCCCCATGTACAACAATGAGCCTTGGGAGCCCATGATCCTGTTGCCGATTCACTGGTTGTCATTCCTTGCACTTCTTTTGGTAGGTAGTAACCACTGCAGCCCACAAGACCTACCATTTTGGAGATGCACTGACCTAGTTGTATAGCCATCACTATTTGGCCCCGTGTCAGACTCGCTCAGATTGTTATGCTTGTCCATTTTTCCTGCTTCAAATACATCTCTTCTCGGTACTCAAACGTGGCCCTTGACGCCACGGCTCACCTGCAAAGTTGTTTTGCCTGCCTAAGGTAAAGTCATCCCTGATGGAGGATCGCAGGAATCGTGGGAAAGAGGGGTCCTTTTATCAGATTAGTGCTATTTCAGCTGTGGAATGGCCAAATGGGGGAGGCAGCTTGATGGATGAAGTCTCCAGGACTCTAAACAAATCCAAATCATATTATGTGATATCATCTACTGTTAAATTCTGCTCTGTACTTCTACATTTTTTTTTTATACTGTATTGAGAATTTGTTCTGTTCTGTGTATTGTACTGTATTGATCCCCTTCGTTTGACACCCACTGCACGCCCAACCTACCTGGAGAGGGGTCGCTCTTTGAACTGCCTTTCCCAAGGTTTCTTCCATTTTTTTCCTTACAAGGGTTTTTATGGGAGTTTTTTCTTGTCTTCTTAGAGAGTCAAGGCTGGGGGCTGTCAAGAGGCAGGGTCTGTTAAAACCCATTGCGGCACTTTTTGTGTGATTTTGGGCTATACAAAAATAAATTGTATTGTATTGTATTGTATAACCTTCAAAAACTGTTCACTTGCTACCTAATATATCCCACCCCTTGACAAGCACTATTGTAACGAGATAATCAATGTTATTCACTTCACCTGCCAGTGATGTTAATGTTGTGGCTAATCTGTGTAATCTGTACCGCTGCTGCCTCGCAGTTAGGAGACCCGGGTTTGCTTCCCGGGTCCTCCCTGTGTGGAGTTTGCATGTTCTCCCCGTGTCTGCGTGGGTTTCCTGCGGGTACTCCGGTTTCCTCCCAGAGTCCAAAGATATACAGGTTAGGTGCATTGGCTATTCTAAATTGTCCCTAGTGTGTGCTTGATGTGTGTGTGTGTGCCCTGCGGTGGGCTGATGCCCTGTCCGGGGTTTGTTTCCTGCCTTGCGCCCTGTGTTGGCTGGGATTGGCTCCAGCAGACCCCCGTGACCCTGTAGTTAGGATATAGTGGGTTGGATAATGGATGGATGGATGGATTATTATTCACTTTCAAATTTTTTTTCAATAAATTAAAATTTCAGGACTGACGTTGATAACTGTACTCTGTACGCTGTACCATGTCTAAAGATTTTTCTTTACCCTCATTGATAAGGACAATCCTCTACTAGTATAGTAGCCTTGTCAGAATTATATTTACCCCAGGAAAAACAAATCAAAAACATAAATATTGTTTAAGCAACGACTTGATGTTGCAAGAAACATGTTTCTTCACACACATTTCTTATTATTTTTTCATTTGCTTCTGCATGAGAGTGTAGAATGTCAGTGCCTGACCTGCATAATGGGTACACCCCTTGTGTTACTGAAGGCTACCACAAGGCTTTATGATTTTCACATTTTCCCTGACAAAAATGACAGTTACTCCATTTTGAACAGCGCTTAGGAAGCTAACAACTCTATTTTCCTTCTATTTGATCACATTGATTTTGCCTTTTTGCCTGCACCTTCTTGCACCTCAATGAACCTACAGGTGACTGAATTCAGCAGGTATACCACATCAATGTGGTTGTACAGTACCATATGCAGGAGTTTCAACGTCTGATAACCAATTCACATTGTTGTTGCAATCAGTTGATTCAACTAACGGATCAGTTTCAATTTGTTTTAAAACTGGCTTTACAGCTTCTCGTTTACATGCTTTTGTTTTTTGGTTGAAGGCTCCACTGTATCATGAATATTGATTTGTTACCTTAGAGTGACTAAATGCACAAATATATTCCTGAATTTTTTTGCAGCATATTGTTATTTTATCCATTAGATTAGAGCAGGAAACTGCCCTGAGGGTTATTCAGGGTTAACATTCTACATTGGATTATAACTGCTAATTTCTGAGAAACATTTGGGATTAATCACATTTACATAGAATTCCAAAATGGGGTTAATGCCAAGGAGGTTAATTAACATGTTGTGGCCTGTACTGGGTGTAATTCCCAAACCTCACACACAACTACTGTACATGAACAACATGAACAACAGTCTTGGCTTCAAAGACATATGTTTATTTAAAAAAATACCTGCACACACCTTTTTTTTTACTTCTCCAAATTAGCACCACAAAATTCCTCCTCTCCTTTCTTTTCCACACCTGCAAGACAAGTGTTGTCCTTCCATTCTCCCAACTCCAACTCTATGAGTGAGGTGAGGCAGCTTCTTTTATGCTGGACTTGTGAGTACTTCTGGTGCCAAAACATTGAATGGAGGAAGCATTTCCCAGTCAGGTAAAAGCCCCTCAAACAGAAACATCTACTCTTGAAACTCTGCCTGGCAGCACCCACGACACCCAGCAGGGATGTCCACTGGGACTACAATCCCCAGGCTGCCCCGTGGATGTGTGCATGAGAGATCTAGTTAAAGGAATGCTACCACTTAGCACATTCAGAGTGTATACAGCCCTGATAGATGTTCTCCCGAGTCAGGTGTTTTTCCGGTCCCACTTGGGAACACCAACCGTCCCAGCAATTCATTACAGTACATATATTTAAAAAAGACCTTGCTTACTTTTTATCTGTAAAAATCTTAATTACACTGTAAAATGAATTTCAGTTTCCAAAAACTGAAATGTTACCATCATGTTCGGACTTGGTGGATAAATCATAGTTACGTGTAAAGGTTCTGGAAAGAATTTCTTGATCCAATTTATAAAAACAAAACTGATTTTATAT
>JANRMT010033084.1:0-10045 GCA_026402145.1 Polypterus bichir lapradei | reverse complement strand
TTCGCTGCCTTCTCAATTATATAATGCATGTTTTCTTCAGCACTTTTTGGGGCTCTTCCTAGTTTTCTACGTACTGCGTGATTACGTGGGAGGCGTGATGATGTCACACGAAACTCCGCCCCCATGGCTTTCAAGCTCATCTCCATTACAGTAAATGGAGAAAAACAGCTTCCAGTTATGACCATTACGCGTAGAATTTCGAAATGAAACCTGCCCAACTTTTGTAAGGAAGCTATAAGGAATGAACCTGCCAAATTTCAGCCTTCCATCCACACGGGAAGTTGGAGAATTAGTGATGAGTCAGTGAGTGAGTGCTTTGCCTTTTATTAGTATAGATCCCTACCCGCAGCAGTTAGCGAGATGACGTTTGAAGCAGAGTGGGCGTGTCAGATGATACCTCACTTCAGTTTGGCTTTAATCATGTGATAGTGTAATAGAAAAGGCAGACGCGGGCTGAGAGTGTTCGCACATAATTAAAAGCCGTTTCTGCTGCTTTAAATTTAAAACTTTTCTTAGATTGCAAGAGAGAGAGTTGCCACTGGCGACTGGAATGAAAAAACTAGTCGCAAAAAAGAAAATTAAGTCGCACTGGCGACCATTTTAGTCGCCATCTGGAGCCCTGTATAACCTTTACAGAAATGCTATGAGAACCTGATGAAAAAAATACAGGAAAATACATATCATTACTCTTTTGTATTTGGACTGTATCTTCACAAGATCTCAGTTTTAAACTTCTTCACACTGCTGCCGGGGGTTCATTTTGCTGTAGATGTGCTCCTTCTCTTGGCATGTCAGAGGACAGAGTGGCTTGCATCACTTGCAGAAGAGCAAAGGGGGTGAAGAGAAAGAGAGCAATACGATTTCCATTTTATCCCATATACCTCAATAACCGTTAGTGATAACATAATATGCTACATAGATTTCATATTATTGCCAAGTGATACAGCTATGTCAGCAGTCCTAAAAGCAATAGCATATTTTCCAAAGATATCTGAACTTAAAATCAATTTGAATAAAAACTTGCCTTTTCCAGTAAATTTTCTACCACATATCATCGGACTGGACACCTTCCCATTTATCTTAGCAGATCAGTTTAACTATCAAAGGTAAATATTACAATATAGCTCTTTTTCAACAAAATTTTGCATGGAAAAAATTAAACAAGACGGGACTAGATAGTCTACCCTTCACCTGGACATCGACACAAATTGACGAATATCCACAAGCCTGGTCTGTAATAGAAATAAAATCTTGCAGTACTTCTTTATATTCCCTGCTTTGTGCCCTAGTTAATACAAACTACCATCACATAACACTAAAAATCCAATTATCCTTCATTCTCTCAGAATATGGAGCCAATGTAGGAAGCACTTTAAGACGGAAAAGCTTTTCTGTGTTGCACCTCTACATAACAACCACTTATTTGCACCCTCTCAAACATCAATGTCTGGAAAATGTCTGGGACTGAAACACTTAGAGACTTGTACATAGATAATGGTATTGTATCCAATGAACAATTACACATCAAATACAACTTCTCATCAACACAACTCCTCCATTACTTTCAAGCTAGAAACATTGCTAAACAGAACCAGCCCAATTTTCCTCACCTTCCACCTATTTCTATTCTAAAAGAATTATTGATCAGACATGAAGACTCGGACAGCATCTCAACAATTTATAAAAATATTTTAAAGTCTCTTACTTTCAAAGACCCCAGAGAACATTGGGGAAAGGATCGGTCATTCAATATTTCAGAAAAGGAGTGGAAGGCAGCCATGCACAGAATACACTTGAGCTCCATATGTGCAAAACATTCAGTCATTCAAATTAAAATCTTAATCGAGCACATTTATCTTGTTAAAAATTGCACAAAATGTTTCCAGTGCAAGATTCAACCTATGAACGTTGCAATCTAGTTCCAGTCTCACTGGGCCACATGTTCTGGGCATGCAACAAAATAACATTTAAGACAAAAATCTTTGCACGCCTATCAGACAGCCTTGGTGTCACAATCACTCCTAACTCATTAACAGCCGTGTTTGGTGTACTCCCAGACAGTCTTAAAGTGGAGAAAGACAAAAACTAAATTTCCTTTACTACACTACTAGCACATAGACTTATCTTGCTTAGCTGGAAGAATCCCATCCCATCATTCTTAAGTCAGTGACTAACAAATGTTCTATACTATTTGAAAATGGAAAAAAAAATCAAATTCTCACTTACAGGATCTGTTCAAAACTTTTTTTTTTTTTTTTTTTTTTTTTAAATATGACAGGATTTAAATCAATAACGTTTTAGAATAAGCTTCCATTTAGAGGAAAATTGTACCCTTCTTTTCTTGCCCCTTTTATAGAGTAGTGTTGGTTGTTGGTTCCATTCTCTCTTGGGTGGGGGTTGAATTTTGCTTTGATTTGTTAAATTTGACTTGACTGTATGGAATGTTAACTGTTTCTAATTTAAATCAAAAAATATACATACAAAAAATAAAATATAAATGATTTGAGTACAGCTATAGTGAAAAGTTGCGGCATTTACTGAATCACACACACACACACAGCATTTTACGGCAGATGCATACACAAAAAAAAGTAGAAAACAATCAGATGCACCAGAAGCAATATGTGAAACTGTACCCCCATCTGTCAAATCCAATATCAATTGGCATAGACTCCCACCAAGGCTGTGTTTTTTTCACCCCAAAGTTTGCAGATGACAAAACCATAGTGGGTCTCATTACTAGTAATGACGTGTCTTTCTGTCAAAGAGAGGTGGGCCATCTTGTAGAAAGGTGTACTTATAACTTGGAGCTCAACGCTATTAATACAGTGGAAATGAGGTTTGACTTCCGTCAACAAGTCACTAACTGTTCACCTTTGCCAATTCATTGTCAGACTGTGTCTGTGGTTTACTTGTCATCAAGAAAGAAACTTGGTTTATCAAGGCATATATTGTTAAAATTTTTACTCAGATATCAGAGTATTGTGACTACCTTCATAACGGTTTGGTTTTCTTCTGCCTCCTCCCTTTCTAAGAGATGGTTGCAGTGGGTGATTTGCTCAGAAGAGAAAATCATTGGATGTTGTCTACCAGCACTAAAAGATCTGTTAAATCGCCAGAGCAAAAAAAAAAAAGAAAGCAGGAAAGATTGCAACTAAATCCACCCATCCCATCAGCCATCTGTACATTAACACTAGAATCTCTGAAGCCTACAAAAAAAAACTTGTAATTCTGGGCCACCTTACATTCCTTCACACCTCTCCATCATTGGCTTTTGTTTTGTAATTGTGTCAGATAGTAGGATGGAAGGAAATGCAACACAAGAAACACATACCTAAAGCAGAAACTTTTTCCATGTTATACTAATAAGGACATGAACTGTACAATGTGTGAAGACTTTAATCCAAATATCAAATAAATATCAATTTCCATGTTGATGTCAGAGTTACAAACCCAAGCTCAAATGTCAATTGAGAGAAAGCAAATACGTATTCTTAGATGGTGCAGAGAAAAGCTTGCATCTCCTTTCATCCTACACTTACCCAGATCTTTGTAGACACAGAACACACATGAAATGCATGTGTTCCAAATAATGATGTTATGGATTATTTACCCTATACAACTCCAGGCACCTCACACACAGAGCCTTGAGCTGGAAGAACGTTTTGGGTTTGGGAATGATAGCAGGCAGCCTGTGCTGACTGACACATTTACAAAACAAAAGATACTTTTGAAGAGGTGTGAAGGAATTTAAAATGGCATAGGATTACAAGCTTTTTTGTAGGCTTCATGGATTCTAGTGTTAAATTGCCATCACAGAGGAAGTACCGGTCTATCGTGACCAGAACTACACACCATCTCTACAGCTTCTTTCCTCAAAGTATTCAAATCCTAATAAACTTGCACAGGGTTACTCCTAACTGTTTGTCCATAAAAGTAAATACTTCATACTTGCTCAACTTGTACAATTTGATACCTATATCATTTTGTATAGTTTTTATATTTGACAGTACTACTGAAGTTTGTAAATGTTTTTGTTCAAGAAACTTTTATTTGTATAGTTGTTTGCACAATGTCAGGTTAATGGTGGGTTGAAATCGTGTTACCTTGAGTTGGTCAAGTCAATTCTGGTATGATTCTAATTTTATTGCCACAGAGAGTCAGGACCTTGGATTTGCATCTCAACCAAAGGATGATGTTATTTTACAGTAAAGTGTATTTTTCAAATAGATGGAAACACACAAATATATTTAATGGTGAGACTGCCAGTAGTAATTATTTAGAGAGTAATTTGACATTGATTTGGAAGCTTTCTAGAATGAATACTTGAATTTCACTAGTGTAATGTATGCGATTAGTGGACTAGTGTAGTAGTATGTGATTAATGCTGCCTCATTTCCTTTACAAAGTATGTTGGGCTAGTGTGTGTGTGTGTGTGTGGGGGGGGGGGGGGTGTGTCTGGAGGCAAGAGAAGAGGAGGAAGGTAAAGAGAGTGGAACAAAGGGTAAGAACTTTGAATGTTGGCAGTATGACTGGTAAGGGGAGAGAGTTAGTAGATATGATGGGGAGAAGGAAGGTTAATATATTGTGCGTGCAAGAGACTAAATGGAAGGGGAGTAAGGTCAGATGGATCTGAGGTGGATTCAAATTGTTATATCATGGCATGGATAGGAGGAGAAATGGAGTAGGGGTTATTCTGAAGGAACAGTATGTCAAGAGTGTTTTGGAGGTGAAAAGAGTGTCAGAGTAACGATTATGAACCTGGAAATTGGAGGTGTGATGATGAATAGTGCACATGCCCCACAAGTGGGCGTGTAATGGATGAGAAAGAAGATTTTGGAGTGAGCTGGATGAAGTGATGCACAGTGTACCCAAGGGACAGAAAGTGGTGATTGGAGCGGATTTCAATGGACATGTTGGTGAAGGGAAAAGGAGGAGACAAGGAGGTGATGGGTAGGTATGGTGTCAAGGAGAGGAATGAAGAAGGTCAGAGGATAGTGGATTTTGCCAAAAGGATGGACATGGCCGTGGTGAATACATATTTTAAGAAGAGGGAGGAACATAGGGTTACGTACAGGAGTGGAGGAAGATGCACACAGGTAGATTACAGCCTATGCAGAAGAGTCAATCTGAAGGAGATCGAAGACTGCAAAGTGGTGGCAAGGGAAAGTGTAATTAGGCAGCATAGGATGGTGGTCTGTAGGATGACGGAGATCAAGAAGAGGAACAGAGTGAGGGCACAGCCAATGATCAAATGGTGGAAGTTGAAGAAAAAAAAGACTGCAAGGTTGAGTTTAGGGAGAAGGTGAGACAGGCACTGGGTGATAGTGAAGAATTACCAGACAACTGGGGAAACTACAACAGATATAGTAAGGGTGACAGCAAGAAGGGTGCTTGGCATAACATCTGGACAGAGGAAGGAGGAAAAGGAAACCTGGTGGTGGAAAGGGGAAGTACAGGAGAGTATACAGAGGAAGAAGATGGCAAAGAAAAAGTGGGATAGTCCAAGAGAGGCAGAAAGTATACAAGAGTACAAAGGAGATAAGGCGCAAGATGAACAGAGAGGTGGCAAAGGCTAAAGAAAACAGGAGAGGTTGGGCACCAAGGAGGGAGAAAATGGCCTATACCGATTGGCTAGAAAGAGGGACTGAGCTGGGAAAGATTTGCAGCATGTTAGGATAATAAAAGGTAAAGATGGAAACGTACTCACAAGCAAAGAAAGTGTGTTGAGCAGATGGAAAGAGTACTTTGAGAGGCTGATGAATGGAGAGAGAGAGAGAGAGAGAGAGAGAACACAGGTTGGATGATGTGGAGATAGTAAATCAGGAATTGCAACAGATTAGCAAGGAGGAAAGCAAGGACAACTATGAAGAGGATAAAGAATGGAAAAGTCATTGATCCAGATGACATACCTGTGGAAGCATGGAGACGTTTAGGAGAGATGGCATTGGAGTTTTTAACCAGATTGTTTAATGGAATCGTGGAAAGTGAGAGGATGCCTGAGGAGTGGAGAAGAAGTAGTGTACTGGTGCCGATATTTAAGAATAAGGGGGATGTGCAGAACTGTAGTAACTACAGGGGGATAAAATTGATGAGCCATAGCATGAAGTTACAGGAAAGAGTAGTGGAAGCTAGGTTAAGAAGTGAGTTGATGATTAGTGAACAGCAGTATGATTTCATGCCAAGAAAGAGAACTATAGACGTGATGTTTGCTCTGAGGGTGCTGATGGACAAGTATAGAGAAGGCCAGAAGGAGTTGCATTGCATCTTCGTGGACCTGGAGAAGGCATAAGACAGGGTGTCTCTTGAAGCGTTGTGGGATTGTATGAGGAAGTCAGGAGTTGCAGAGAAGTATGTAAGAGTTGTACATGATATGTACGAGGGAAGTGTGACTGTGGCTAAGTCTGCGGTAGGAGTGACGGACGCATATAAGGTGGAGGTGGGATTACATCAGGGATTGGCTCTGAGCCCTTTCTTATTTGCAATGGTGATGGACAGGTTGACAGATGAGATTAGACAGGAGTCGGTTGACAGATGAGATTAGACAGGAGTCCCCATGGACTATGATGTTTTCTGATGACATTGTGATCAATAGCGATATTAGGGAGCAGGTTGAGGAGACCCTGGAGAGGTGGAGATATGCTCCAGAGAGGAGAGGAATGGAGGTCAGTAGGAACAAGACAGAATACATGTGTGTAAATGAGAGGGAGGTCAGTGGAATAGTGAGGATGCAAGGAGTTGGTGAAGGTGGATGAGTTTAAATACTTGGGATCAACAGTACAGAGTAATGGGGACTGTGGAAGAAAGGTGAAAAAGAGTGCAGGCAGGGTGGAATGGGTGGAGAAGAGTGTTAGGAGTGATTTGTGATAGACGGATATCAGCAAGAGTGAAAGGGAAGGTCTATGGGATGGTAGTGAGACCCGCTATGTTATATGGGTTGGAGACGGAGGCCCTGACCAGAAAGCAGGAGACAGAGCTGGAGGTAGCAGAGTTAAAGATGCTAAGATTTGCACTGGGTGTGACAAGGATGGACAGGATTAGAAATGAGTACATTAGAGGGTCAGCTCAAGATAGACGGTTGGGAGACAAAGCAGAGAGGCGAGATTGCATTAGTTTGGACATGTGCAGAGGAGAGATGCTGAGTATATTGGGAGAACATTGCCAAGGACAGAGCTGCCAGGCAAGAGAAAGAGAGGAAGGCCTAAGAGAAGGTTTATGGATGTGGTGAGAGAGGACATGCAGGTGATGGATGTAACAGAAATATATGGAAGATGATCCACAGTGGCAACCCCTAACGGAAGCAGCCGAAAGAAGAAGACTCTTATGAAGTTACTCAGCTACACTGCAAGTGCCACCAAGGCAACTGCTCTTTTTTTCAAGCAACAGCTAAATATAACAAAAATATAACTCTCTCTCTCTCTCTCTCTCTCTCTCTCTCTCTCTCTCTCTCTCTCTCTCTCTCTCTCTCTCTCTCTCTCTCTCTCTCTCTCTCTCTCTCTCTCTCTCTCTCTGGGCACGACGCAGAAAATGGCCGACAGTGGGGTAACTCGCGTTGAAATCGTAGTTGAAGAACTTCAGGCACTCGACGGACAGATTCAGAAACTCCTGTCCCGATGGAGATACCTTAGGGATCTGAAGGCCCGGCTGTTGGATAAACCGTCCTCACCATCTATAACCGGCGAAACATCAACCCCACGTTGTGCCGACCTCACCCCCGCGTCTCGTAGGAGCGACGCCGCTGATGACCTCGGTGGATTTCAGCTATGCAGGCGGGGGTTCAAGGCCAGAGCACCTCCATCGGCACAGGCGAGCATCCTATCCCAGAACCGGTTTGACCCTCTCCGCGTCCCCAGTTCGCCTTCAGCCCCTGATGATGTAATAGTGGTAGGTGATTCTATTGTTAGGAACCTTAATGTCGCATGCCCTAATGCAAAATCGTTTGTTTCTTGTTTTCCCGGTGCTCGTGTCCGAGATGTGATGAAACGTGCACCAGCAGTCTACGAGAAACACAAGGAGAGGGCAATTGGAGCAATCGTTTTGCATGCCGGCGTAAATGACACAAGGCACCGACAATCAGAAATCCTGAAGGCTGATTTCGCAGCTTTGATTAAAGACACGAAGGAGAGGACCCCATCGGCAAAGATCTTCGTTTCGGGTCCACTACCTCTCGTCAGACGATCCAACGAGTACTACAGTCGGCTGCTAGGATTGAACAACTGGCTACAGGGTTTCTGCAAGAAGAAGGATGTCGGTTTCATCAACAATTGGAATCTCTTTTTGGAAAGGCCGCGTTTCTTTAAGCGTGATGGCCTGCATCCGAACAGTTTCAGCACCCGGGTCCTCTCCGAAAACATATCGAAGGTAATTCGTTTATCTTGACTATCTATCTCTGCTCTTAACCCCTTCCGAAATGATACTGTTGTGCTAGGACATGATAAGTGTTTAATAGAATCTTCCGTTAAAGTGCACAACATTAGTACTGTAATAAGCAATCTCGATGCACGTAGAAAATCTAGGAAATACGGCATAAACTCCAATAATCTAATTAAAATTACCATTTTAGAGGAACAATGTATCAAAACTATTAAAACAGATCACAGATTAAACAAAAAATACACACAGAGCGGCGCTAATAAAAATAATTTAGTCCCTATTCCAAATATCAATAACAAACATAGTATTCATCTCTGCACCTCCGAAACATTAAATATGGCACTATTAAATGTTAGAGCTTTAACTAACAAAACGTTTTTTATCAACGATCTTATTAGTGATAAAAAAAATAGATTTTATTGCACTAAGTGAAACGTGGCTTAACTCAAACAGCGCGGCTGTTTTAATCGAATCTGCGCCTCCGGATTACAGTTTTACTCGTGCAGACCGCCAGGGGAAAAAGGGGGGGCGGATTGGCTAACATTTACTCGAGCCGATTAAAATGTAAAGATGTCAGTTTTGGTAAGTTCAAGTCCTTTGAATATCTCGCCGTTGTTATCCAAGGAGATGCTCAAGTTCTAGTATTATCCATGTATAGACCTCCAAAATTCAACGCGTCTTTTTTTGAGGAATTCTCTGACTTAATGTCAATTTTAATTACTAACTATGACACACTCCTAATAGTTGGCGACTTTAATTTTCATATAGATAATCAGTGTGATCTAAAAGTAAAAGAATTTATGAACCTCCTGGATTCTTTTGATTTGAGGCAGCTTGTAAATCAGCCTACACATAAAGCAGGTCTAAGTTAGACTTAGTGATTACTAAAGGACTGAAAGTTGATGTAAAGCAGATCATTGATATTGGTCTATCGGACCATTTTCTTCTACTTTTTAATATAGAAATAATGATAAAAAACACTCGTGAGAAGCATATTGTTAAAAAACGCTTCTTTGACTCAGCAGCAGCTTTAAAACTTACAAACATTCTAAGCAATCAGTCCGTTTATAGTGCCAACTATAATAGCGAGGATAATGTAAATAGTAAGGTGGAAAGATTTAATACTAAAGTGAGAGCTGCTGTTGACATAGTTGCACCTGAAAAGACAGTGAAAAAATCCTCTAGTATTGTTATACCATGGAAGACCCAAAGAGTGTGGGACTTAAAGAGAACATGCCGCAGAGCTGAGCGTAAATGGAGGAAGACTAAACTAACTATCCACTATGAAATATTAAAAAAGTCAAAATAACAGAATACAATAACACTGTCCGTCTTGAGAGACGCTGTTATTTCTCCAAGATTATAAATGACAATGCTAGTAATCCCAGAGTCTTATTCTCTACAATTGATCACCTACTAAACCCAGGTAACTCAAAGGAATGCCTCCTAAGTACTTCCAATAAAACCTGTGAGGCTATCACTGTATTTTTCAATCAAAAAATTAATGATATTAGAAATAACATAGTATATCCCTCCAACACTAAGGATCCTCCTAAACCCCAGCATTCTGTTATAAACAAATTAAACTCTTTCACTAGGATAGATTTACCTGATTTACAAAAAATAATATCTCAATTAAAATCCTCCACCTGCGTCCTTGACCCAGTACCAA
>JANRMT010033079.1:0-10688 GCA_026402145.1 Polypterus bichir lapradei | reverse complement strand
CATTGCTGCAGTAATCCAGGCCAAAGGAGCCCCAACTAAATATTGAGTGCTGTACATGCTCATACTTTTCATGTTCATACCTTTCAGTTGGCCAACATTTCTAAAAATCCTTTTTTTGCATTGGTCTTAATTAATATTCTAATTTTCCGAGATACTGAATTTGGGACTTTCATTAGTTGTCAGTTATTATCATCAAAATTAAAAGAAATAAACATTTGAAATGCATCAGTCTGTGTGTAATGAATTAATCTAATATACAAGTTTCACTTTTTGAATGGAATTACTGAAATACAGTAAATCAACTTTGTCATGATATTCTAATTTTATGACCGGCACCTGTATATTTTGCCAGAGTAGTCTTATCTGACAGTTCAAGCAATTGTATGTTTTACATTAAGTTAGTTCTTTACTGTAACCCAGTAAAAAGCCATATGAGCCCAAATGCATGACATAAAAGTACAGTGGATTCAGAAAGTATTTAGACCCCTACACACTCTGAACACTTTATTGTGTTGAAGGTTTAATTTTAAATTGATAAATTTGCCATTTTTGACTATCAGTCGGCACTTAATAACCCATAATAACAAAGTGAAAACATGTTTTCAGATATGTTAAAAATCAAAAACTGAAATTGTCAGACTCTTAATTCAGTAGTAAAAAGCCCCTTTGACCACAATTACAGCTTTGAGTCTTCTTGAGTCTCTTGAGTTTTGCACACCTGGATTTGGGCAGTTTGAATAAAAAGTGTCTGTAAAATTCCATCTTTGGGTCTCTCCTCCGATGACTTACCCTGAAGCCACTCCTGAAGTCAGGATTGTCTTGATTGTATGCTTTAGGTTATTGTCGTGCTGAAAAATGAACCATTGCACCAATCTGAGGTCTGCACTCATCTCAGATTTGCTTAAAGGACCTCTCTGTGTTTGGCTAAAATCATCATTCCCTCTGTTCTGACCTGTCTGTGCCACTGAGAAGCAACCTCACAGCATGTTGCCACCACCATACCTCACCACTGGGATGGTATTAGGCAGATGATGAGCAGTGCCTGGTCTTCACCGGCTATAGTTTTTAGAGTTCTGCCCTAATTTTTTGTCTCATTTGGGCAGATAATCCTTGTCCTTATGCTCTCAGAGTCCAAGTGGCTGTCAGATGCCTTTTATCTTGCCACTCTAACATAAATACCTGATTGATGGAGTGTTGCTGAGGTGGACAATCCTCTGATAGGTTTACCATCTCAGCAGAGGATTTCTGAACCTCTGATAGAGTGACCACTGGGTTCTTTGTCACCTCCTTTCCCCAAGACTTTCTTGCCTGGTTATTCGTTTTGGCCAGATGGCCAACTCTAGGGAGAGTCTTGGTGATTCCAACCTTTTTTGATTTCATAATTTTTCAGGCTACTTTACTCCTGGGAACACTCAAAACCTTTGAAATTGTCTTATACTCTTGTCCTGCCCCATGCCTGTGTGAATTGTGGGATCCTATACACACAGGTGTATGCCTTTCTAAACTGTGTTCAATCAAGTCATTTTGCCATAGGTTTGTCTCCAGTCAAGTTCCAGACACATCTCAAAGATACTCAAAGCAAACAAGATGTACCTCTTTGCAACCTCCTCAACAAAGGATCTGAATATTTAAACTAACTAGAGATATCAGTTTTTGATTTGTAATGAATTTGTAAGCCTTTGTGAAAACACATTTTGTCATTATTGGTTATTAAGTGTATCTATTTAAAATTAAATCAACAAATAATAAAGTGTGCAGAAAGTGAAGGGGTCTAAATACTTTCTGAATCCACTGTAGGCATAACATTTGGTATTGGAATCTGTGCATCAGTGCTACTGTTTCTGGTTTGGAATCTAATAAGATTGCATCTTGTTAAACTTGTGCTAATAAAAATACATTAGCTTCTTAATATTATATTACTGTCATTTAATATTTTATTCTTATTCTGTGCTTTAATTTTACATCCATTGCAACTTTTGTTTTCTTAATGCCATAGAAATCAAATTTAGCATTCCCTTATTTTCTGTTTTCCCACATTTTGTAATAGTGAGCAGTGGTTATGGCTGTTTTTTTCAGAAGTAACATTACAAATATATTACACTTACATTTTAGTACATAATTTTTTGAATATCAGTAATTTACTTTTATTTTATTACAAAAACAGTGACACAAATATTTTTTAATGTGTTTTTATTGTAAACAATACATCATTTTAAAAACTACATTTTTATTTCTCAATTAATCTAGCAATTACCATTTTCACATTAACAATTTGGTTCCTTAAAAAAACTGCTAAATGGTGCTTCTACTGTACTGGTTGTGTACAGAATGTAATTAGTGCAGCAGTCAACACAAAATGTGCATTTCATTGTAGTGCTATTATTCAGAATTAATACTTGTAATTGCATTATCAAGGGCAGTAATTGTCAGTTATGAATTGTGTGGTAATCATGCACCCCTACCCAGAACAAAGGCACTGTATTTGAATTTTGTTTTTGCTGACCTTTTCCCATTATCTTTTCATTTAGGCCATCCTTTACTGATAATTTCCACCAAGCTTTTACAGAGAGCTGGTAGCTTTGTTTCTTGTTTCACACAATCTCAGGAGTCGCTTATTTTTATCCTTTGTTTGACATTGGTTTTGTTTCTGGTTCCAACTGTAGTCTGCTTGTGTTTTGTGTGTATGGGAAATTATTATCTTTTCTGTTTTTTGGCTGAAGTCTGTTGCTCTTGATCTTATCCAGGCTCTTTGTGTTTCTTTTCCTTTCGTGTGAAGAGTGACTGAGCTACTGTTATGTAAGCTTTTTCCATCTCTACAGCATCCCTGTGTTACTGTATTTGTTGGAAATTAATCTGAGCTTTGGCAAGTATTTTACATGTGCTACTGGTGGTCATAGGAACCTTTGATAAACTCTTAAGATGCACAGTTTCTGACTTCAAGTATTTGCTGTTAAAGGTACAGCAGCATCTGACACTGATTAGCTAATTCAAATTCATGACAGTAGTACTTTGACACTTCATTCTCTTCCCACCTATAGACTGCTTTATGACAGGGATAGGTATTGATTTTTAATATTACCCTTAATCAAAACTAGTTAGGAAATTGATTACTGAAACATTAACCTCAATATAAGATAGGAAGTTCAGCTGTGCAGAAAGGCATCTGAAGCTAGCAACTACACATGTGAATGTTCAATGTGGGGGAAAAATTAGTTTTTTTTTTTTTTGTTTTTTTTTAAGATAAGCTAATAGAAGGAAGCAGACTCACCAAAAATTTGAAGAACTCCTAAAATCCGCTGGTGCTTATTTCCATGTAGTATACTTTTACTGTGCTCTTATCAGTCTCTTTTAAGGATGTGTTTTGTCCTTTACATTCATACTGACATTGTGCAAAATGGCCTTTCATATTATCTGTTATAGCAGGGTCATTTTTTTTATGTTGTTTTCCATTTATCACACCTAAATCATTTTATCCGTCTGTTTATAACATGAGCAGTCCGGTCTGTTTCTGCTTGCGTTTCCTCGCCCCATGAATCTACCACAGTGTTCCAGTTCTGCCATTGTTGCTGCCAAGTCCTTTTTTGATTTTTGTTACACGCCTGTTTCTCTTCTCTTCTCTCTTTGACATACATTCATAGCTTTCTTTGTAATATTTCACTCTAAATTGCAAGAAGTATAAGCTGTAGTAAGTTCCACTAACAAATGAAAATTAGCAATATAATAAAAAAAGCCAGTGGATGATAGTTTTTATAAAATCTGATACTTTCCTGTGCTGGACAGCAGTTCAGTGCTGCAGGTGAGACCATTTGGTCAAGGAATGACATATGGGACTAAACTAAACCGATTCACTTTTTTTTTTTTTTTTTTTTAAAGCAAAAACTAATATTGACATTGTTTCAGGTATTGTGTTTCAAATCAGCAGCAAACTGAATGTCAGGTTGACTGAAATACCTAAAATGAACATTGCCGGTATTGACAAGGTGCTCTAATATAATGTGAAAAGGAAGATCAGAAATAGGAATGCTTAACAGTCCTAGCATAAAACAACATCAGATCAGGATTCTCATGTGTGACGTTTAAGGTACCAGGGAATTGTTAACAAATCAGTCAATTACTTCAGTGGTAGATCAAAGAGCAAAGCAACAGTTTAGACAAACCTATCCTAAAATGCAACAAAAATGAGCATGTTTAAGAAAATTTTACTAATGACAATATGCTGGTCTTAGAAGCTATGTGTAAAAACAGATGTATAAAATACCATAATATTGTATATTACGTTTGGGATAATATAATGCTGAAATTGGTGTGAGGAAAAACAAGCAACTTATTTACATTCAATTGTCAGTTTGTACCTTTTGAATAAGATTTAGTTATTTATTTTGTATGACACGTTTGATGCATTTTACCGGGCAGTTCTTATATAGCTACATGTGCCTGTAAATAATATGTGTGTTTTCATGGAATTGTAATAGTACTTGATTGAAAGTAGAATGTGTGACAAAGGGTTAAATGACCATGGAGCATATGCTTCACTGTAAGGAGTGAATCTCATTTAAAAATGTGCTTTAATTAGTTGTAGATTCTCTTTGTAAACTCCTTGCATTAAAGGTCAGGATTTGTGTTCTTCCACCCCAGAAGTCCTGTTGTTAAAGTACACCCTGCATAAAACCATGAGAACCCTCAGATATTTGATGCTGGACTTCTCACAGTTGCAAACTCCCACTCTGCATCTTTCACTTATTAAACTGTGGGGGTGTGTTGTAATGTAAATCATTTTGTGAAAAACTGTACCATATATATAATATAAAGTTCAAGAGGCTCTGGTTTTAACTCTTTATGTGTCTCTTTTCAACTGAAAGTACTGAAGTTAATTTTCATGTGCCAGTATTGAACTTTTTGCAGTCAACTGACGATACCAGATATTCAGTTTTGCTGTGCACACCTTCTGCTCCCTCTCCCTTTAACGACAGGATGGTTTGGGGTTTTAATCACAGTCTCATTATGGGTGTTGATTTGAGATGCTTGTTTTATCACAAATTTTTTAAAACAGTGCATCTTTTAGACTTACATTGTATGATGAGAAACAAAATTAAAGGTTCCAAAGTGACATTGTACAGTTGGTTTTAAATTGGATTGGCAGGGTCCTATACAGTTATTTTGACCTCATTTGACATTGGCAGAAATGGTGACTGCTGTCTTCCTTTGCTCCTTCCTTTATCTATGCAGGTCATGCCAAGCGGAGTGGCAATGGGCAGAACAAAGAGCAGCCTTAGGCAGTCGATGGGCATGGCTCCAGGCCCAAGTGTCTGACTTGGAATATCGCATTCGCCAGCAAACGGAGCTCTGCAGGCACACCCGCACCAGCAAGGTACAGCACTCTGACTTGCTGCAGGGAGAACACTGCTTTATGGACCACTATTAACAGTGTGGCTGTGTTGTGACGCTGGAGTGGACGATTTGGACTGTGGTTCCTGGCTGAGACAGTGAAGTTAGTGGGAGAGGTGGGATGCACTTGTGTTGCTGCTGACATGCAGACTCACTTTCCTACCTTGTCTTTGGCCAGGTGCCCGTGGTCCTGGGTGAGGCTCCATCCTCCGATGAACTGTGCCACACGCCGCCCCATCTTCCCAGTGCCCTTCATCTCATACATGGCCTCAATCACCAGGTAAACATCAGCTTTGCTCTTTTTACTTGTTCTCTTCTTTTTCTGTTTATTGGGTTGGGATTTCAGTCACAGTGGTGTCATGTTACACCAATACAAAGGATTTCATGATCTGCATAAGTTTCCTTGAATGCAACTCAAGCTCCTTGTTCCAAATAGATTATGTTGTTCTTTTGTTTCTCCTTTATGTGTAATGTGTTTTTATTTTCTCTTTCAGACTTCTCATTCAGTCCATTCACTGGACAGTGTGTTTTCATCCAGCTGCTCAGGGACTACCTTTGCCTCCTCCAGGACTCCTGTACCTCCTTGTCCACCAAATGGAGCCCTGCACAGGTCAGTGTTTGACCTATGTTATACAATTCTATGCTTGGCCCAGGTTAACGTGCCTGCCCAGTGACTTGAATTTTCTATTATAATCCGTCAAATGGAACATGTAAAGCTGTTTAAGTGTGGTAGTCACCTTAAGTTACCTTAAATTTAGGCCACATTTGTATTAACACAGCTGAGTAAGATTATTCCATTCCACTTAGCATTTGCTTGTTTTGTCCATCTCAGCTTTTAGTTGCAAGTGTATATAATACAAAAAACACCAATGTAATCACCATGTCTGTCTGTCTGTCCGTCCATCTGTCTTCTCAAATGAAACAACTTGGCTCTCAGTGAATAAATAATGTTTAAATTAATTTTGTCTGGAAAATTAATTTTTCATTGGAATATCTGATACCGAGTACACTGTACATAGTTTTGAAATTTCAAAAGTTACCATTGAAAAGCATTGCCCTAACTGTTCTGTCTGAAGACAAAGAAACATTCTGTGTGAGTTAAATTCTGGATTAGTTCAATTTTACCTTTAGAGCAGTTACTTCAGCTTGTTTATTTTGTAAATTTCTTCTTTTACTCGTTCAACAGCTGCTCCAGATGGCAAAAAGATCATTTATTATGAACGGGTGTATACGCATAAACATTGCGTATGCCCATTTCCACGTTCAATTCAAGATATATAAAAACTGAACCTATGTGGTTTTAGATCTGCATCCATGACATGGACTTTATCAAATATACAGATTTAATGTATATCGTTTACAATACAATATTGTTTACGTAATCAATCAGTAGCAATATAATGGTGCATGGAATGGCCATATTATTCCAGCTACCATGACTGCTTTAGCATTGTTAGAAGATATCACAAATGCAGAAATTAGAATAGAGTGCATCCCAGTAAGCAAGCATCTGTCGGTGTGCTGTCTATTTTGGGACAGCACACCGCCAGTCAGCAGATAGTCAGCGAACTGACACCTGGGGTACAGCAGCAAGCCGACAGTTTTCAGTCAGTGACTCACTGTTGGCTTGCTGGTGGCTGGCGGCTCAATAGTTAGCAGCTTATCAGCAATTAGTAGCTGCTAGAATGCTAGTAGTAACCATCCTGCGGTTTAACATCAGTCCTCTGCTGGCTAGCCAATCACTATTATAGCTGGTAGCCCTGCGATGGTCCACTGGTAGCATTTATTAATTGCAAGGTCAACAGACAAAATGTTCATTGGTCGTAGCCTGCTTTATTCCCAGATGTGCAGTCTTATTTCTAAATTTTATCATATTTTACCTAAGGTGAATATGCACTGAAAAATAGCTAAAGGCATAATTGGGTCACAGTTTGGTAAATTTCTTTGAATACAAGCAAAACAATAGCAATTTAGGCAGTGTATTTAGAGATCATACTAATTTCTTGTCCCTTGACGATGACTAGCTTCTTAGTTGATTTAGATTTTCAGTGCTATCGTCTAAGAGCTGTACGCTGAACTGGAGTTGGCTTTACAAAAGCATACTTTAAGGAATTGTTCTCTACCCGTTCGTTTGCAAGCTGTGTCCACCCTTGAGTTTTTAGCCTCAGGAGCTTTTCACCGTGAACTGGCTGACCATTTGGGTGTTTCTTGGTTATCTCGAGTGGCTTCTCATTCTGCTTACCAGCCCACTGACTGAGCAACTTTAACATGCTGGTTATGAATGTCTAGGCAATGATTTCAGCAGCTTGCTGCTCAAACAGTGAGAGATCTCCGGAATTCTGCCACCTCCTCCAGTGGTGTTGACACTCAGACGTTGGGCTGCGACTCGCCTCTTCACATCAAGATTGATATCAGACCACTTCTTTTTTTTTTTATTTTGGACACACTGCGACTTTCTGAATTTTAATTTTGGATTGCCTCTGCCACAATGTGCCACTCCATCAATTTCCTTTTGTTGCTTATACCACTGCTTAAGCCATTAAATAGTATGTTTTTCCTTGCCTCCACTTCACTGAGCAGGAGCTCCATTCCGCATTCCCTGAAATTCTTCTTTTTTACATGTTCTGTTACCATTTTACACGTGCTGTTGTCTTTAAACAAAATACTCAATGGAAGGGACTATTTAGATTGATTTCATATTCAAATAGGCAAAATTCTGGAAGGAGTCGGGGTGGGCTGTATGCTTGTGCATTAAAATTCATATTGATTGGGATTTATAAAGCAAAAGTGCGTAGAACTTTGCTTACGCAGAGTTTTATGCATCTGAATTTTTTTATGCGTACATGCATTTCTAGTTTTGTCTGTACGCCATTTATTAGTGTGAATTCTATGCAAGGTGTTATACATGAGACCCCAGGAGGGAGGGGTATGTGTGTGCAAGCTGCAGCTCTGATACACCAGCTGAGGTAAGTTAACCGTAAATACTTAGTGTGTTTTTTGTTTTTTTTAATACTATTTTAAACAATTTAGAAATCTTACCGAAAAATGAATGGGACAAAATTATGTAGACATTCCTCTGTAAGCTTGGACCACTAATATATGCTCATATTTGAGTTATACTAAAAACAACCTCATGACTCCATTACCTGTTTATCATAATGATTAATTATTTCTCTGATGCTGTAATTAATTGGTCTAAACCATCCAAGAATTTTATCTTAAAACATCAAAAGAGATTTTAACTGTCCATCAGGTACATCTTTCAAAAGTGTTACTTTTATAAGTTTGCTAACACATCAAATTGCGTTCTGTTATTACTGTTGTTTCTGGAGAAGACTCATTGTTACAAAAATATTTATTAAGCAAAAATATGATAACTGACTGTTTTGATAATGTAACTAAAAATGTTTAAATACTCCAACTTTTAGATTGGTTAACTAAGTCTCCAAAAGCACTATGCTGTCATTTCCTAACTTGTTTCACTGTTCAGGAGTGCTTGTTGATGCACTATCTTCTAGCATCCTTTTTTAACCAGAGTGTCCCTCTGCTCACTATATACTGGCAAAGTTTCTATTCCTCATCTACAAACTACCATAAACTAGGAGCTTGGTTCACTCCCGCAGATGCACAAATGTAGATTCAGTTTTTGTTACACATGTGACTTTATAAGAAAATTTGAAACTTCAGACAATCAGTACACTTGTTATGGTTGGCCACTCTCTCAACCATTCTTGTGATTCCTGTTTACCTATTGGGTGCACCTATTCCCAGGTTAACTGATGGAGATGGCTGAAAACAATTTCTATAGATAATGTTAATTGATTTCCTAAATTTTTTAAATTTGAGTCATTTCAGATGAAGCACATCATTCAGAGTTCCTGACGAAACTATTACGGAACCACAGTCTTTTGCAAGTCAGACCAGTGTTGTTGCAATTAATTTCAGCACTAAATTAATCTCCTATTGAACTGTGCATATGAACTGTCTTGCAGAATTTCAAAACATTTATCTTACCTACTGGTTATTCCTTTTTAAGGTGATGGGCTGAAGACCCCCATGAACATAATGCTGTAACTCCCTTTCAGTCTGCAGTATCCAAATATACGGAATACGAATATGTAAACTACACTATGTACATCCTGTTAATTTTACGATGCTTTGTTGTGTGCTTAAAACTCTTTATAATTTGCCTGCTTAGTATTACAAGGTAAATTGCTTGCCTTTGTGTATAGAGATGCTACAGTGGAGGTCCAGCCTACTGCCTGTCACGGCTCATTTCTCCAGATGTAGGCAGCACTGCAGAGAGAGAGCCAGTACTCCCCACCTTTAAACATCAAGTCTACCTTGGAAGCATCTGGTTTTCTTAAAGTGATTATGATTAGAGAGTTTCAGTGATTCTGTTCTGTCTGCTTTGTCTCTTTAGCTCCCTTTCATATTCCCCAGAACAGTGGGATGTTACATCAGATGTTCTCAGGAAGAAGCAGCAGTGGCCGGAAATCCAAGTTGCTAACCCTTCTGCCCTTGACAGCAGCTGTGTGGCAGCTAGAGTTCGACCCCTATGGCGGCACCAGCGCCGCAAACTGGTTCGTGTTGGAGCAACCCCCCATCTTCGTGCCAAGGTGCAGCACCATTTGCCTTTTCGCAAAGAGCATCTAGCAGGCAGACATGAAGCATAGTTCTAATTAAACTTGATCCTTTTAACCTTCATTTCATTCAGTAGCTCCACTACACCATTTACCTGAAGGCTACAGAAGCAGAAATATCACCCTCACTCACCCAAACATAAGCCTCATAATTCTAATTTAGTATAATTATCCATAGTTGTTAATAGAGAACCCTGTGCATACAACATTTCCCAGAGTAGCATAATGCCAATTTTCTCTTTTTATTTTTCCCATTACACCTCTTATTTACCAATAAATGTAGTCAAACACGCTTTATGGCTATACATTAAAGTTTTCTTCAGTATAGTAGTTTAAATATTCTGGTGCAGATTTTTTCCCCTGAAACCTTTTTTATTTTTTTTATAGTCAGTGTCACTGCAGTGCAACTGTGAACCACCCTCAGTGTGTATTGGTTGGGGTGAGCGTAGCCTGTCCTTGCAAACCTCCGACCAGAAGTCTCGGAGCATTAAAGAGCGAGCAGCTTCCCTTGATCCTTCCTTCCACCCTGTGCTATCATTTTCCAATGGTGAGTACATCTGAATGGTTTGTATTGTTCCTTGAGTGTAAACATATAGTCCCTAGTGTACATGAATATATAGCATATCTGCAACATCCAATGACCTGGATTTTAACCATAAT
>JANRMT010033060.1:0-12184 GCA_026402145.1 Polypterus bichir lapradei | reverse complement strand
ATGCCTGCATGTAAGTATATGTCGATATAAACTTATGAGTCTATTCTATTAATTTCTTAATATCATAAAGAACAAGACATGGTTGTCCATTCACTTGGTTAAGACAGACAGACCAACAGACAGATATAGATAGATGGAACCTTATTTGTCCCCAGGGTGAAATTAGGCTTTTTACAGAAGCTCAAGTAAATAAATAGATAAATAAATATATTTACATATACAGTTCAATCAGTACACACATCATAATGACCAAAAATGAATATTTTTAATGAGGTCAGTGAGACATGTGTTTAATGACTTTGTACCATAATTTAGGATAGGTTTCTCTGTTTGGAATTTCAGCACAGACAAAACGATCTACATCATCAGCAGTTAATAATTTTTTTGCAAAGTAACCAATAAATGTATGTGAGGTAAACTCCATTTTTGAAATTCTCTTGACTTAAACTTCAAAGCCTTATAATATTTACATACTTCTGACATATCACCTATGTCCATATATTCGATCTCTATTCGCCTTTTCGTTATTTCTCTGAGTAATAATTTCTCTTTCTTTCAGCTAATGTGGTTTACTTTCTTTGTTTTGACACTGTCGTTTTTTTCTGCTTTCATATTCTGTATCTTGCTCTGCATGTGTTTCTACGAGTCTTTTGAATTCCAGTGTTCATTATCTCTAACCTGCTCTGCATGTGTTTGGCCCCTTGTTTTTTAAGCTCTTTATGACGTTTTACTTTGTTTTCTACTATGTCTTTTATTTCTGACCTCGCTTTATCCTGCTTTTGTTTCAATGACACATGGTCCGTGGTGATTACTTTCCCTTTATCGAGTAATAATTTCTGTTTGTTTGCGCTCCTGCGATCTCTACTTTCTTTTTTTTTTATACTTTTTAATTTACCTACTTTCATATTCTTTAACTTTCTCTACATGTGTATCGCGCCCATGTTTTTTTTTTTTTTTTGGAGCTTTTCGAATTATACTGCTTTCATAATCTCTAACCTGCTCTGCATGTGTATAGCGCCAACGTCCGGATTAGACGTGCTTTTTTTCAATTCCACTTGTTCCGGGCTGATAATTACTTTCCTTATTTTCTGAATTTGCACCTAGATTATTCTTTTTCTTTTTTGTCTCTCCAACGCTTTTGAGTCTGTTTTCTCCGCGCTGCTTTCTTCCTTTGTCGCTTCGCTCGCCCACCCCCGTGTTTGGTTTACCAGATATACAATTTAAAGAGATTGTTACTTTCATAGGAATTGTTACATATGCATTATTTTCACTTTTACTTTAAAAACTTTTGTGAAAACAATACTTGTCCTTTATTTCCGGCCCTGTGCATGGTTACATCTGTTTCTCGCCAGACATTTAATGCTGCTCGCATTGTGAGGGGGGGGGGGTGGCGGCTGAATGCATGCTAAGGATATTCCGTCGAATAATTTACTGTCTTTTTGCTGCTTGCAAGCTCCCTGTTCTGATTCTCGCATGTCGTTGTTTGAAGAGCTGGGAGCACATGATGCTTGTCTGCCAAATGCAATCCAACAACTGCTAGGTTAGATGTCTGTGGACTTGTTTTAAATGATAGCTCACTCCCTTGTCTCGCGTCACTTTGTAAAAACAATACTTGTCTTTTATTTCCGGCCCCGGGCGTGGCTAAATCTTTTTCTTGCAGGACATATAACACTGCTCTCGTTGTGAAGCAGGGGCAGCTGCTGCCGTTTGTGCATTGAATGATGCAAAGGCGAAAAGACTTTGTTTTCTGCTCTTTGCCTTTTATTGCTGACCTCGCTTTGTCCTGATATTTTTTCAATTACACCTGGTCCTGATGATTAATTTCCTTTTGTTTACGCTAATGCGATCTTTTATTCATCGACGTTTTATTTATAACGTATTGTCCTTTATATGCACTGAGACCGCTGTATCTGTGTGTGCTGTGTGCCTTTACACTACTGATTTTATTTGCCCATTCTCTTTCGTCTTGCGGTTTTTTTATTTGTCTTCCGTGATTTCAACGTGAAGATCACGTATCGTCTTCTAGTCATTCATTCCACAAGATTTTTTTTTATAATAGAGAGAAAGAAAAACTTTTGACTTGGCAGTGTCAGTCCCAGTGAGGCATTATACAGGCATATTACTGCTGGTGTAAAGAGGTCAGCACTTCTGCTGAATAATTTCTGGCCAAAGTCCTTAGTGTTAGTGAGTCAGAGAACTATAATATAATAATATAGTATAATTAAATTATTATAATATTTTGTAGTTTCTATGACGTCTATACATTTTTCTGAGCGCATTGTGGTGTACTTGTAACTAGTGAATAAGGTAATTATTATTTAGATGCTTGCTATGAGAAAGAACACGTTATAAAGTGAGTTAAGGATTGAAGAGAAAGAATAGAGAGGAATGATACAAAAATATTAACTCTGTCAATTAGAAGCAATTATAAGATACAGTATAACAAATATCAGACCACTTTTACATTTTGTAGTCCACTTTGGAAAGAATAACTTAAAAAACGCTAAGAGAAACCGAAAAAGAAAGTATTAGAAGTTTTTATTAAGGTAATGTACAGAGACGTAAAGAGTAATTGCCCTTTCCCGATTTCCTCTTTATAACATTTTTCACACTGAATATTTTCAGGTCTTCAATCATATTATTAGATAGCTTCTTTTTTTATTAGATACTTATGTTACCACTGGAATCCTTGAAGCCTATGAAAAAAGTCATAATGTCTGCCCACTTGAAATTCCTTCGCACCTTGTCATCAGCGTCTTTGTTTTGCAAATGTGTCAATCAGCACAAGCAGCATGCAGCCTGCTATCCCATCTCAAAGACAACGCAGCTGAAGTTCTCCCTTTTGTTTATCTGGGAGTGAGGTGCCTGGAGTTGTATAGGGTAAATAATATATCGTTATTTGGAATACATACATTTCATCTGTGTCTACAACGATCTGGGTAATGTAGGATGATCGGAAATATGAAGCAAGAAATGTTGAACACATAA
Source organism: Polypterus bichir lapradei (assembly GCA_026402145.1). Classification (NCBI taxonomy): domain Eukaryota; kingdom Metazoa; phylum Chordata; class Cladistia; order Polypteriformes; family Polypteridae; genus Polypterus; species Polypterus bichir. The sequence continues at coordinate 9,196 of JANRMT010033060.1, read as the reverse complement.
CTAAAACAGAAACTTTTTTCATGTTATAGTAATACTAGCCAATGCCCGCCGTAGCATACGGTGGTGTGAGAATAGGAATGGAAAACGATAAGAAAGGAATTCAGAAATCAAGAAGAAATAAATACTTCTTGAAAGATGTAGTTGTGAATAGGTGTTTGGTAGTCCGAAGGAGGAATAGGAATTGAGAAACGCGGTGTGGGGGTGTATGGGAGGCTGCAGGCAGCGTGGGGGAAGGGTTTGGAAGAGGATGAATAGTAATCAATAAATGCCGTGTCGGCTGCATGTGGGCGGGACCGGTTTTGAAGAGGAAGCAGGACGAACCGAGGAGCGGGGAACGCGGTAGTTCAAAGGAGGAATAGAAATCAAGAAAAGCAGTGTGGGCATAGACATATATAGATAGATGCCACATTCACTGTGTTGCCCATTCGACACAATCCGTCAGCGCGTCTGCCCTATTGCAAAAGTGCCATTTAAACTAATATAGGTAGACGTGGAAACAGGGTTTTCTGATGAAAAAACAATAACGTTTAAAACAGTATCGTTTACATACAACAGATTTTGCGAATCGTTTACATGCAATTATTTATATCCATTTATACACTAATAATGACAATTATTAAATAATAATAATAATTATTATTATTATCTCTATATATAATCTTCATTTGGATCTTGATCTTTGTTTGTCCGCGAATGAATTAGAAGAGGAAGCACTAGATGGCAGTAGAGAGACAGCTAAAACATAGGCATTGCATTAAGAATCTCCTCCAGGCTTATACTACCGAAGACTGTAGTACGCCAGTCACACCTCAAAACACAGACATTCAAACTAAACAAATTGTTGTGCTTTAAATTAACTAAAGAGATCTTCATTTAGATCTTGATCTTTGTTTGTCCGCGAATTCCACACATGCGTAGACCACCTTCCAGTTTAGTACGTTGTTGTTACTCATGGATGTCAACAATGTGCCGGAATAACGAAAGGGGTGGTGGACAGTGTTACGCTAGTTAGCTCCTGAGGCCTGGTTAGAGAATGAGATTGCCGAAAATAAAAGGTACGTGCCTACGTAACATATGAATGAAAGAAAGACAGTGGGTAAAATGAATGACAACATAACAGCACGTTCCGGAAATTATTATTGTTACGTTGTAGCCAGCGAGTGCTGTGCGTCTCACAGTTGTACCGTGGCTTGCTCACATGTCAGTGAAGTGATCCCTATTTATGCTTTAAAGAGCCTGGATACCTATGTGTCCCCCTTTTATAACCATTGCTCCGTGTATATTGCCTTACTCTTTGGATTGCCACAAAACAACATGCGAGATTGGAGAAAGGTTGAGAAGAGATCGTGAGAGGAAACAACAGCGTCGTGAAAACGAGACGGACTGTGAACGGACAGAAACAGAAATGCTCCTACACCACCACATAATTACGATTCGGACAGTGATTCCGAGTAGGCCGTTCCTATCGAATCAATATCCAAGGGTTTTCTTTTGTAATTTTGTTTCCCTTATAAAAAATCATAATGCTGTGCGACGAAGGGCCCAGTTCACAACTGGAAGCCGCGTTTAAACAGGGAGCCCTTCACAGACAACTTTTAACACGCGTAACGTAGTTGGGCGCACATGGCTAGTTATTAAATAATTCCTTTCATATAAGTAACATTTCTCGGACTGCCTTCTTCCATCTCCGAAACATTTCTAGACTTCGTCCTGTTCTTACGCAACACAGTACTGAAGTATTGGTTAATGCCCGAGTCACCACATGTATAGATTACTGTAATGCTATTCTATCTGGCATCCCACAAAAACGTATCCATTGCTTACAACTTATTCGAAATTCTGCTGCCAGGATAATAACCTGCTGTTCTAAATCCACTGAACATATTACACCTACTCTCTCTCAACTTCACTGGCTCCCTTTTAACTACAGAATACGATACTAAATACTGCTCTGAACATTTAAAGCTCTCCACAGCCTCACTGATCTCCTACAGACTGACACTCGTCTCACTCACTCAGATCCTCATCTGCAGCTCTACTTTCTGTACCACACATCAGACTCAGTGCTATGGGAGCTCGAGTGTCTCTTGTAGTGCTCCTCAACTCAGGAATTCTCTTCCCTCTCATATACATCAGCTTGATTCAATAACACATTTTAAAACTGCTCTCAAAGCTTATCTTTTCAAACTGGCATACCAATTGTGAATTTTGCACTGTTACTGCCAGTTATCTTTGTTTGTTTGCTAATTATTGCTTTTTGATTTATCATTCTCATGTTTTAATTTTAGTAATGTTTAATTTTATTGTAAGGTGACCTTGAGTACTAAGATTATAAAACGGGATTTTCTAATGGCCAAATATAACCAAAATAATTGTTCAGCCTTGCCTATGAAATGTAATCCCCCGGGATCTGGTTTAGAGCGTACAGCGGTTTGTACAATCCCAAGCAGCACATGTGTACGGTATCTTTATCCATTACTTCACTCCACAGCAGTGCCACTCTCAGTATGGCGGCAACATTGACGTACGATGCTGCTGGTCATGTGGTGTCTAGTAATTCTATGTCTATGGGCGTGGGGATGTATGGGAGGCCGCAGGCAGCGTGGGGAAGGGTTTGGAAGAGAACGAATAGGAAGCGAGAAATGCCGTGTTGGCTGCATGTGGGCGGGACCGGTTTTGAAGAGGAAGCAGGATGAACCAGAAGAGAAATATATATAAGAGATATTTGACAAAAAGCTGATGTGATGTGTATGATGTGTGAAGACTGAAGTCCAAATATTAAATAAATATTTTCACAAAAGGTATAATAAAACAAGTGCGCCTTTATTCAAGAATGTAACTGATGAAAAAGAAATCATTCAATTTACATGTTATTGGCAGTGTGTAAAATCTGAAGCCCAACTATCAGTCGACAAGTTTCTATTTTAGTTATTTGTTCAACATTTCTTGTTGTCCTACATTAACCCAGATCGTTGTAGACACGGAACACACATGAAATATATGTATTCCAAATAACAATATATTATTTACTCTGTACCAGTGCATACTCCCCAACCTGACCCAATACAACTCCAGGCACCTCACACCCAGATAAACAGACTTGAGCTGGGAGAACTTTAGCTGCATCGTTGGGGTGATGGGATAGCAGGCTGCTTGCTGCTTGACACATTTGCAAAACAAAGACGCTGATGAAGAGGAACAAAGGAATTTAAGGTGGCCTGGCATTATGACTTTTTTCATAGGCTCCAGGGATTCTAGAGTTAAGGACCGTAATATGAACAAAGTATATATTTTTTACCAAAAAGTGCACAAACAATAACATTATATTTTAGTAGTTTGGAGTCTCAGATGCACTTCAGTATTATTTGCTTGCTTCTCGAATAATACATTAAATGTAGAATGATGATAGTTACTATAAGAGTTTTCTCCTCTAATTGTCAGACAGTCAGTCAGTCATTTTCCAACCCGCTATATCCTAACACAGAGTCACGGGGGTCTGCTGGAGCCAATCCTAGCCAACACAGGGCGCAAGGCAGGAACAAATCCCGGGCAGGGCGCCAGCCCAACGCAGGACACACACACACACACACCAAGCACACACTAGGGACAATTTAGGATTGCCAATGCACCTAACCTGCATGTCTTTGGGCTGTGAGAGGATACCGGAGCAGCCAGAGGAAACCCACACAGACACGGGGAGAACATGCAAACTCTACGCAGAGAGGACCCGGGAAGCAAACCCAGGTCACCTTGCTGTGAGGCAGCAGTGCTACCACTGTGCCACCGTGCTGCCCTCCTCTAATTGTAAAATGATGAATTGATGAACTCCTGTGTGATAGAGTGCCCACATGCACTCTTGGATTTTTATGTACCTTTTGTGTTTCTAAGCAACCAAAAAAGAAATTGACTATTGTTGTTTATATTTGGGTTGCATAGCAACACACAAAGAAGTCTCTGTTTATTTTCCTGTAAATGGTAAAAATATCCTTCATTGCTGACTAATGTAATAGTGTGGAATTCTAAGACTGTCAGAGCCTTAGTCGTCTAAGTAAATTTCATCCACAAAAGATCGTTTAATTTACTCACACACAAGTAAAACAGCATAAGCAAAGAATTGCTTGGGATAAGAGATGAAGAGAGTAGGCCCATAATACTGTCTGAGTTTGACTTGTCCTGCTAAAACATAAGCAGTTAAGTGACTTGGAGCCTGAAAGTTATAAATGAAAAGACTTGTGCTCAAGGTGTACCCTCTTTCTCTGCCATTCAGTCCATTTTCAACTCAGTCATTGCTATGAGTCAGCCGTGGAGGACTGCCAGGTGCCTGTTACAGTGGAATGAGAGGTGAAGATGTCCTTTTGACTTAACAATCTTGTATTTTCCTTGTGAATCATTACTTCTTTCTTAGAATGTGCATCGAACAGAAGCATGCAGTGATTTTTTGTTTCTTCTTTACAGGTAAATTTCAAGTCATGATACAGAAGATGTAAGTGAAGGAACTGAACAACAGCAATTTGCATGTCAATGCTATAAATGTTTCAGCATGTGAACTGTTTAATTTTTAATTCCTGGCATCATGAAGTATTAAAAGCCTAATAATATAATGAAGGACTTTTTTTTATACCAAACTTGTCTGTAGTAGTATGTACATTTGCACATAACTCTTAATTAAATAAACCTTTGAAAAAAGTAACTACTTGTAATATTCTTTAATTTAAAAATCATAAAATGAGTTTTATTCCAATAATTTCCATTTTTATGCTTTTTAAAAACAAATTATTTCCTCTTCAAATAAACTGAGCCCCAAGTGCTGACTCTCTTGCTACTACTCCTAGGGTGGTATTATGGATTTGCTTAGGGCTGCCAATTGTCTTTCTCTGCAAATGAGGACATTTGGGTCAAAAAAGGAGTACTTTTGAGGACGCCTTTCCCTATGATGCCATAATACGCCTTTATATTATCTTATGGTTTTTTTAAAATGATATAAACCTTTAGTAGTAGTTTATCACTATATTTATGATATGATGGTCACAATCCCAGTCACGTCACTGACAAACTAATAACCCTTTAAATATTTTGAATATGTCAAGGCTCTTAAATTAACAGACTTCATTCCTTCCATTCTTATTTGGATAGCTTAATTGTCATAAACCTGTAAAAACAAAATTATGCACATGGTAAATTCACTTCTAGTATAATAAAAGTAATTTTACTGTTTTCAATTTAGTTCATTTGCATTTATCTACATTCTTTTATATTTGTCCACTGAAGCTATTTCTCTCACTAAAACTGGGTTCTTGGATAAATATGAATAGAAATCTTTCCATAGCACGCTACTGAAATTGAATCTTGTGAGCATTAGCCCCTCAATTGAATCTCTTCTGTCCTTTTGAAAACAAGATTTGTTGTTCAAGTAGTCTGTGAACTTGCACTTTCTTTTTGGCATAATGGGTATTCCTAAATTTATGTAAATGAAAGAATTATGAAAATATTATTAAATTTCTTGACTTATTAATTGATCAACTGATAACTAAAAAGATATTGCATTTATATGACGGAATAAATGTGTGATTTTTTTTTTTAATTAACTGAAATTGTAATGGTTGACATTTTGGAACAACGGGTGGTAATAACTATATTTTCCATTACAATATTACAAAGCTGTACTCACTCACACTTAAATATGACGGACGGTACCTGGATGTATGAAATTTCTTGTTTAACCAAGCTGCTGAAAGAAGAATTGAAAATAAGATCTCACATAGAGAACGTGAAATTATAATTTTAATTTTGAATAAATTAAAATTTATTCAAATAAAGGCATGTGAATTAGGATTACAAATAATTAAAGAAAAAAACAACATTTATAATAAACTGTCTACTCACCAAGAAGATGAAGTAAAAAAGCCAAGTTGGACAGACATTAACTATTCTTGTCAATATCTATATAACTATATAACACATAGACATTAACTATTCTTGTTCCAGTTTACTACCAGAATAGAAGTAAAGATTCTGGGGAAAGTGTGCGCACTACTTCCGCAAATGCTGATTGGCTTTCAGTTTTTACCAGTGATAAGGGTATAGAGATTTTCAAATGTTAGAAGCCAAAATTCCGGACATTTTAAAAATGTTTATAAATTCCTCCTGGACAGTCCATGGCACGTTAACAATGAGAGCATGTCTGGGAAAATGAGGACGGTTGGCAGCCCTAGATTTGCTGGTAAAAAACAATCAACCAACCTTTATGTAACACATTGCTATGCAGTGTGCCCTCCCAAAGTGCTTTAAAAGTGCAGTGCTGCAGTGTAAGTGTATATAAATTGTCACGCTTGGGTCACAGATTTGCACAGAGACACACAGGAGGTTGTAGAAAGCAGGAATTTTATTCATACACAGCAAACAAACATTTGTTTCTTTTTCAAAAGCTTAAATGTGCTCCATGACAAGTCAGAGATGACAGTTCCGCTAGGAGCAGAGGATGTCAGAGAGATAAAAGCAAAACAATCAATTCCAAATCTGACAGGTGCTGCACGAGGCTTTTAAGTAAGCGGAGTGCCGCGCGAGAGCTTTATTACACCTTATAGCGCAAGAGAAGGATAAGGAGCAATGTGAAGGTAAACTGTGTTTCAGGGATTTTCCCAGGGGCGTCTGTGTCTTCTTAGGGTGCGATCACCCCTCCAGCTTACAATATATTTCAGATTTCCTCCATTGTGAATTGCTGAGAGTAACAGCAAGTTATTAGAGATATGGGACCTTCAAAGCTTGACTTGATGTTATTTTGGGAGATTTAAATGGTATGATTGGCATGCTTTGTTGGGCTGAATGGTTTGTTGTCTAATTTTTTTCTAATGCCTCACTAATATGGTCATGTGAAAAAGCAACTGAACTTTTATTTTTTTTTAACATATATGAACATATCAAGATGTGATCTTCATTTAAGCAGTATCTATAGATAAAGGTGATATAACAAATATCAGGCCACTTGTACATTTTATAGTCCACCATATAATTTATTTAAACAAATGCAAATTTCACATGTGGAAAAAGCAAGTCCCCGCTAAATGTTTCACTAACTCAAATACTTAAAATTAGAATTGCATGCGGCAGAGAGAGGATGCTGGCTGAACCTGTCTTGTTTAAACTGAAGACCTTACGTTTGGTTTCCTCTTTTTAAATGTATGTTATCACCATGCCAAGATTGAAAGAGCTCTCTCAGGCCTTCAGAAAGAAGGTTATAGATGCCTGTGATACTGGGAACAAATTTAAAAAGATCTCCAAGCAATTGGAAATCAACCACGCCACTCTCTGGAAGATCACCTACAAGTGGAGGAAATTTTAAACAGGCTACCCTAGCAAGTCAAGCCCTTTTTAGGCCTGAGGACACCAGGGCATGATAATCGTCTGTATATACTTGCTCTTTGTGAGAATGCCAGGTGGGCCAAATGAAGTGGAAATGTGCTGTAGTGTGTATTTGAAAATGAGTTTTGCTACTGTAAGAACAATATTAAGAATTGTTTGGAAACCACCATAAGTATTTCAATATTTTTAAATTTGATGGAAAATAAGAAATTTGACAAATGAGGGGAGACCATTCACTCCATTTGTTGCTCTCCATTTGTTGCTCTTTTGTTTAGCTAATAGCTAAGCTGCCTCAATATCTTCTCCAGATTCTTAAAGGTTGTCAGGTTTCTGCTTTAACTCCATGTCTTGGTAGTTTGTTCCCAATTTCTACAACTCTTTGCATAATGAAGTGCTTCCTGGCTTCAGTCCTAAATACACTTCCCCTTAATTTCCACTGTTGTTCTTGATTATATTTACTGTATGTTATGAATATTAAGTATAAAACACAAAACAATACATATATCTAACTGTCCATTTTTTTGAGAGTCAAAATGCTAAGATGGGGAGAACAAATTTTGGGTGGGATGCTAGGCTATCAAAGGTAATCCATGGTCACAATTTGCCAATTAAGACAGGCCAATCAACACATTTTCATCTGTGGAAGAAGTCTACACGAACATGGAAGGAAAGTAACAAGTCTACACAGAAGATACCCCCAGCTAGGAATTAAACTGGGCAACAAGTGCCATGAGGCAGTGATGCTAACTATTGTACCACTGCTTCCCACCATTTACAGCAGCGGTTCCCAACCTTTTCTATGCCCTGTGCCCTAAATAATCTATGATATATGTTCACACCACCATACTTGAAGATGAACTGAAACTTCTAATTTTTGAACCACAAATTAAACTACATGTAGTATTGCAGGTAAACAAGTTGAACTTACAGTAAATAAGCTTTTAACTCAGTGCAAAATTTTTAATATAAATTGAGCAATTTACCTTCATAAATTTCAATATCCATGAAAATATGTGCGGTGGGCTGGCGCCCTGCCTGGGATTTGTTCCCGCCTTGCACTCTGTGTTGGCTGGGATTGGCTCCAGCAGACCCCTGTGACCCTGTGTTAGGATATAGCGGGTTGGTAAATGACTGACTGACTGACTAAATAACTGACTGAAAATATGTCCCCGTGAAACTTAGATACACAACTGATGATCTGAGTGATGACATATCCCATGTAGCATCAAGCCCTGACAGTAAATGACACACGATCATTGATGGAGGGGTTTGAGGGACTGGAGATACCTGTGAAGAAACAGGTACCAGCGCACCGCTAAACAATAAAACACAGTCAGTCAACGAGCTTTGTCTCCTGATACCACCTGCACTGCTGTTCAAATACAGATGTGCTGCACAGTTAAAACTGCTGTGCCACAGCCAGGACTGCCAGTGGGACACATGGGCTGAGTGTAAGCAGCAGGTGTTGCATCCAATTAAGTCCTCCTTGTCACCCCACGGCAAAAATGTCAATCAAACCTCAAAATCAGTGATATATCATGATCAGGCTAGCACAGAAATCAATACTAGACCTTGCCCTTCTCTATGGATTATACCAAGGTCCAAATTCCACTCTCTTAAAAAAAGTTATTCACTTTTACGAATGCTCCACTCGCAGCAAAGTACCCTTGAGAACACGCATTTCTGTGGCTCATTCACGGTTGACAATTGTGCGCACAATGCTCAATTCTTTTCATACCTTAGAATAGGAGCACAAACTAATAAATGACCTGCAAATGATGGCACCACGATAAAGTCAAACAATGCACCTCACTCAATTTTTGGCAAATCTTGACTC
>JANRMT010033029.1:8707-23419 GCA_026402145.1 Polypterus bichir lapradei | reverse complement strand
GGGGCAATTACTTTTTCACACAGGGCCATGTAGGTTTGGATTTTTTTCTCCCTAAATAATAAAAACCATCATTTAAAAACTGCATTTTGTGTTTACTTGTGTTATATTTGACTAATGGTTACATGTGTTTGATGATCAGAAACATTTTGTGTGACAAACATGCAAAAGAATAAGAAATCAAGAAGGGGGCAAATAGTTTTTCGCACCACTGTATGTGTTACACTGAAAAGATCATACATTGATGTACTCCCAAATTGGAATGCACATACTGTATATGCTTGTAGATGCATAGCTATATAATTAGTATTCAAAGAATTATGTTGTCTGACAGAAAAAAGATTAAACTGTTTACTAATTACAAAAATGTTCTTTAAAAAAATAATACACTTGACATTAAAAAAAATATTTTATTTATTATATGAAGCCACTGACAATAACACCAAACATCCCAGAGCATCTAATTATTTTAAATATGGAGCATGTACCACCTAAATTTATTGCCTATAAACTTTCCAAAATTAATTTGCTTGTGTTGTTGGGGAAAAAGAAATCATGCAATTTACTGTTAGATAAGAAAATGTAATTATAATAAACTTTCATATCACCATAATCTGGCTAACTACATTTTACTGGAAAGGCACATGTTTTTAAACCAAATAATTCAATCTAGCATAGTACTTTCTTAACACATTTTTTTTGCTTATTTTGTTTCAGCAAGAAAGGTGGATCAGACTCATCCATCTTAAATAATGATGTAAGTACTTGTTGCAGCAACTTTATAAAACTGTAATTTTACTTGTGTTATTGTTGGTCTTTCTATACCAGGTGTGTTTTCAGTGATTAATAACAATTAAAGGGAATCTATATAATTTTGTGCAATTATCTGCACCTGGAAACTCAAAATATATTGTATTTTTGCATTAATTTTATTCACATAGGGTTCACATATTTTCAGTTAAATGTTTTGGATGCTGTATTTATTTATTAAAGTTTATGTTAGTTACCTCTACTGGCATAGTTAGATTTTGAGTTTGATTTGTTTGAATCATAAGATGCAATGAGTATCATCCAACAGAGTAGGTAGTGTCCCTCATTCAACATTCTTCAGATAAAATGGGCAATCCATTATTCTAATTTTAATTTAATGGCAAATTTTTATTTGTTTCATGTCACTATCTTAAGACAGCAGGAGACAACATTCGTTTTTAACATTTTAAAGATATGTTGGCACGGTTTTTATGGTTAAATTGGAGGGTTTTTCACTGTGTGTCATATTTTGTTTCAGAAACCCATACAAAGGCAGTTTTCCAGGCCATGCCACCTATATCTGAATCTGATCTGAAACCTAATATAAGGCTGTTTGTTTAGTTTGGTTTTAAGTCTGGATGCCTTTAACCCTAATGTAATAAAAATAGTATTTAAAGTTTAAGTATACTTTTCCTTATTCTTTTATGGCAAGACTCATATTGCTCAGTTGTGTGTTTTTAATCTTCTGAGTAACACTGTAGCTTTTACTAGAAAGAACCCTTGCTTTATACCCCTGCTGTAAGTAGGAAAAATGTTGAAAGTAAAATTCACAAACTGTATATTAATTCATCAAATACAGTTAGGTCCATAAATATTTGGACAGAGACAACTTTTTTCTAATTTTGGTTCTGTACATTACCGCAATGAATTTTAAATGAAACAACTCAGATGCTAATTGAAGACTTTCAGCTTTAATTCAGTGGGTTGAACAAAACGATTGCATAAAAATTTGAGGCAACTAAAGCATTTTTTTAACACAATCCCTTCATTTCAGGGGCTCAAAAGTAATTGGACAAATTAAATAACTGGAAATAAAATGTTCATTTCTAATACTTGGTTGAAAACCCTTTTCTGGCAATGACAGCCTGAAGTCTTGAACTCACGGACATCACTAGGTATTGGGTTTCCTCCTTTTTAATGCTCTGCCAGGCCTTTACTGCAGCGGCTTTCAGTTGCTGTTTGTTTGTTTGTGGGCCTTTCTGTCTGAAGTTTAGTCTTCAACAAGTGAAATGCATGCCCAGTTGGGTTAAGATAGGTGACTGACTTGAACATTCAAGAATTTTCCACTTCTTTGCTTTAACAAACTCCTGGGTTGCTTTGGCTGTATGTTTTGGGTCATTGTCCATCTGTATCATGAAACGCCGCCCAATCAATTTGACTGCATTTAGCTGGATTTGAGCAGACAGTATGTCTCTGAACATCTCAGAATTCATTCGGTTGCTTCTGTCCTGTGTCACATCATCAATAAACACTAGTGTCCCAGTGCCACTGGCAGCCATGCACGCCCAAGCCATCACACTGCCTCCACCGTGTTTTACAGATGATGTGGTATGCTTTGGATAATGAGCTGTTCCACGCCTTCTCCATACTTTTTTCTTGCCATCATTCTGGTAGAGGTTGATCTTGGTTTCATCTGTCCAAAGAATGTTTTTCCAGAACTGTGCTGGCTTTTTTAGATGTTCTTTAGCAAAGTCCAATCTAGCCTTTCTATTCTTGAGGCTTATGAGTGGCTTGCACCTTGCAGTACACCCTCTGTATTTACTTTCATGCAGTCTTCTCTTTTTGGTAGACTTGGATATCAATACGCCTACGCCCTGGAGAGTGTTGTTCACTTGATTGGCTGTTGTGAAGGGGTTTCTCTTCACCATGGAAATGATTCTGTGATCATCCACCACTGTTGTCTTCCATGGACGTTCAGGTCTTTTTGCGTTGCTGAGTTCACCAGTGCTTGCTTTCTTTCTCAGGATGTACCAAACTATAGATTTTGCCACTCGTAATATTGTAGCAATTTCTCAGATGGGTTTTTTTTCTGTTTTTGCAGCTTAAGGATGGTTTCTTTCACCTGCATGGAGAGCTCCTTTGACCGCATGTTGTCTGTTCACAGCAAAATCTTCCACATGCAAGCACCACACATCAAATCAACTCCAGACCTTTTATCTGCTTAATTGATAATGACATAACAATGGACTTGCCCACACCTGCCCATGAAATAGCTTTTGAGTCAATTGTCCAATTACTTTTGAGCCCCTGAAATGAAGGGATTGTGTTAAAAAATGCTTTAGTTGCCTCACATTTTTATGCAATCGTTTTGTTCACCCCACTGAATTAAAGCTGAAAGTATGCACTTCAACTGCATCTGAGTTGTTTCATTTAAAATTCATTATGGTAATGTACAGAACCAAAATTAGAAAAAAGTTGTCTCTGTCCAAATATTTATGGACCTAACTGTATGTGCAAGATGTGTTTAGTCTATTTATCTTTTCCTTTGACAGAAAAAAAAACTTATCATTCATCTCATTGAGTCTTCTTTTTTAAATTTTGTGCAGAAAGATGGCAAGAAAGAAAAGGCTGTTGTGGACAGGGTATTCTTTGCAAGAATCTGGAGAATCATGAAGATTATGGTTCCTCGTACATGCTGTAAAGAGGTATGAATATTATCTTTAACCCTTTGAACCCTGCCCTCCCCAGCATCAATTTGACACTATAACCATAGCCTCCCCAGCAATTTTGAGCTATTTTGAAAACCAAATATTTTGATTTTTAAAAAAGTAAACTTTTATTACATAATAATATAATGATAAGCCACAATGTTATAATAACTTTCACTTTCAGTCTTGCAGTTTCCAACATTGTCTACTGTCTATTTCAAGGATCTAATGCCAAAACTGCACTTTTGAGTAATATGCTTCAAAACAGTTTTAGTGCCAGAAGCAATGCCAAGAATACTTCATATGATTTTCACCATCTTCCAATCAATTGCCCTGTGTCTCCCCTGTCCTGCGCGGTTTTTGGTTCTAGAGTCAAGCACCAGAACTCCATCTGGCACAGTGCAACCCACTGCAGGTACAGTGGCAGGTGGGGAGTTTGGTTGGGGTGGTACAGTTGTCACACTGTAAATCAGATGTTCTGAGGCAAAGAAAGAAACCTACCATGGAGCAGAAGGGTAAACTCTCTCTTTGCTTGCTTGTACTTCACTGCACACACTAAGGATCTAGGTTTGATATTGATTGACATTTAATAATAAAACTTGCCTTTTAGATAGGCATGCACTACTGATCATTTTTTGATAGCTAATACCAATGCCTATTACTTTAACAGAAAACCAAATACAATTACTTATCTTAGATTTACAAAAGAAATATGAAAAAAATATTATATTCTTGTTAATTAGACTAGTGTATAATACCTAGTTTTTTGCTTAACTCTTAATGAATTACTATTACTAGTAATACCCTCTTGCATGTTTTTTATCTTGTTGTCTGTTTTATTTGATACTTGCACCTTCTAATAATTATTTTATGTATTAAAACTTTCTTTGTAAGTTGCCTTGAATAAAAGTATCTGCTAAATAAATAACAATAATAATTTGTATTTCAGTTTCAGAGTAGCATCATGAGCAGCTAAATCGTTGCCTGGCAAGTGTAGAAGTTTTGAAACACCAGATAGTACATTTTATTTCAGAGTAAATAAAACAGCTTATTTCACTGCCATTGTAAAGTAGGTGGTTGCAGAGAGAACCGCTTGGCATAAATTATATATGTTTTTGCTACTACTGTGAATTCATTACATGCAGTTTCCTTATTATTAGCCTTAGATTTCAATATAATTTTTAATTTCCTGATTCTTCTTAACAAGTCTGCTTTTCTAATTGCGAGACAGTAAAATTAGTTACTATTCGCAGTCAATTAATTGGTCACATAATTGCAGTTTCAAAGCTTGTACAAATAATGTCTTTTTATTTTAGAACATCCACTATAGCTGGCAAAAATCGTGAATAACTAGTTTTTTCTACGTTAAAACTAGTGGGCTTTTACTACTTTAATAAGTTAAATTGTATAGCATTTTAAATTAAAATGTGTGATTCTCAACATTCTGAGCTGAAATACAAGCCCACATCTCTTAACAAAAGATATTTGAATGAAAAGTAATAGTTTAATTGTAAATTTCTTCTTTTTTCCTGTATGTAGAAAAACTCTCTGCCTCCCTGTGATCATGTACATTATAACTATTGCATATTAATCTCTTTAACATTCTTTTTAGAAATTGTGCAACACACTTTACAGAGACTAGGTGTCATTATACAATGTATTCCAAGACAGTAAGCTTTTTGATATTCTTCTTTAAGGCAACAGAATACAGAAGAGGAGGAAATAAGTTTGTGTTGCTTAGCCATAATATATGAGCTAAGGTAGTAAAGTGTGCCAATAAAACCACCAAAAAGTGATTTGGACTTGGAGGGTTGTAGGTGTACCGCTAAGCATTGAGCACCTAGAGGAAACGACACATGATCAAAGATCAGGGGTTTACCCTGTGAAGCACTGAGCTCTGGTAAAGCACAGTTGATGAGCTTTGTCCACTGTGAAGTGACACAGTAACATGTGTGACAATTCAAAATTGCTATACGGGACTGTTAAAATTGCAATGACTTGTGCGTTTATGGAATGTCACTGTTTACGGTTAACAAAAGCAGCTTCATTCTCGCTAGGCATCTTTATTGCAATATGTGTTCAACAAATTTCTCTTGATTATGTTTGGAAAACCGGACACTGTGTCAGATAGCTTTTTTATGTTGGCAAAAAAGGTTATTTTATGTATATACGCACATCACATGTAGAAACTGAATGTAATGACTCGATAGTCAATCAGTGACTTACAGCATAGTGTGTATGATGGGGTTAAAGTTGGAGGAGATATTCCTGACCTACGTTCTGTGAGAAGTGAAAACAGGTATCCTATAAAATGACAACAAACAAAAAAAAGTTCTCCAGTACAAATATGAAGCATTGGGGACTAAATATAGACCGTACATCATTATGAGCACTTTTGAGGTTTGTTATGTTTCTCACATCCACGCACATTATAATAATGGCTTGGTGATATTAATTATTATATGTGTGAGCAGGTAGGGTTGTACACATATCTCAAGTATAATCAAATATTATAAAATTCAAATATATCCTAAATACAAAATACCTCTGGTCTCCAGCATTTTGGAATTAGAAATACTTAACCTATATAGAATGGTGTTTGAAATTTCACAAGGTTATGCTGTGATCTTTAAATATTACATTTCAAAGTAAACATCTTTACAAAATGATCTCTAGTTCTTATTTTCTTAAAGCAAAGATTTATCTCCTCAGATTTTATGTAAAGTTTATTGGTGCAATCAAAAGAAGATTATGTAAATTAATCATGTGCAGTAAGGTAATGTTAACTATGTCAAAGGCCCAAAATGGTGGTAGTCTGCTAATCTGAGGCTGCAATGTTTAACAGTCTGATGGGGTACTAAAAATTTCCAGTTAAAAGATGGAACTGCGTGATGTCTTGAACGTTAACATCTTCATTTGAATCCATCGATGTTCAATACCATGCCATGGGCCGGGGTTGGAGAGGTGCTTATGGATTACGAATAATTAACTTCTTTGCCTATGTACCATGGAAAGTGTCTACATGGAGTGGTGGGAGAATGGTGTATGGGTATTTTAGCTCGGCACATAGGAGTTAGTTTTGTTGTCTTACAGATTCAGAAAGCTTAGCACATGTACCAGTATTTAGTAATGTTGCTATTATTATTCAAAGGAAATTCATTTCAAGTTAATATAAAATTGCTATAAATCTCAATGCGATACTGGCACAAAACTCTAAAATTAAATCTGCCTCATAAAATGGATTTGAATAAATGTCTACCAACTGAAAACTGGAAGTTACTAATTACTGTTTCTCAGTCAAATAAAGAGTCCTCAGTTGTTCACTTTCTACCATCTTCTGAACAAAAAAATCAACCCTGCATGCATTCTAGAAAAAAAATTTCTTTGTTGTTTCATTGTGGCTTGGCAAATGCATATTTTGCTTTTTTCTTACCATAACAGCATGCCACAAAAAGCACATAACTCAGAGTGTTGATTTCTATTATGAGCTTACAATATACAATGTGTATACAGGACAATGGCACTGGCTTTTTTTAAAAATGTAATGCACTGCTTTAATATATATTGTAATTACTTTATTTCAGATTTATTATCTTGTGTACACAGTATAGTTACATTGCTTTTCGCTTGCAAGCAGTGCTTGAAGTGGAACCTCCAAACTTGTTATTACTTTTACACAGTGGGGCAGGGGGCTTCCCTTTTTAGTTTGCAGCGCATGTATGATAGTATATGATAGTAAAAGGAGTGGGGATCACTATGAAGCATCAAGGGCCACTAGTACCAACCCACTTCACGCACTCCCCGCAGGACCACACAAGCTCCATTACGTTGCCACTTTCCTTGTCTACCGCTTGAATCTCACTGCATTGGTTATGTAAAACAGCACAAGGATATACTCCAGCTGTTTGTTTACAATCGCAAAAGCGGATACACGTGACTGCATTCGGGTTGTAACGCATGTTTGTCGTAAATCAAAATAAAAATTTTGGTCGTAAATCAAGTTGTTAGTATGTCAGGCCGGTCGTACGTATGTCAAGGGTCGACTGTAGTAATGTTGGTGACATGTTGCATTAGCCTAGGGGATCAGTTACTCACTGTATGAGTTGACATTCCGTCATGCAAATGAGTGGAATTAGGGGACCCTTAATAACCGACAAACCAGCCAAAATTTCAAAAGAATTCCTGCTTGAGGGACCACAGTGAGGTGTCATTTTAAGAATAATGAGCTACCTAAAAAATCTCTGTGAAGAGCAAGAAATCCTACTGTAGGCACTCTAAATCTGTGAGCACCACAGCGGCACATACCTGTGCTGTCCCCCATTCAAATATTGTGTA
Source organism: Polypterus bichir lapradei (assembly GCA_026402145.1). Lineage (NCBI taxonomy): Eukaryota > Metazoa > Chordata > Cladistia > Polypteriformes > Polypteridae > Polypterus > Polypterus bichir. The sequence continues at coordinate 15,629 of JANRMT010033029.1, read as the reverse complement.
TGGCGCACTAATCTGGCTGCCTTCCTTTAGCTACAGTGCACTACTGCTAAACTAGCTAAAGTCATGAATCTCATGTGCTTCCTGCTGCCAATATGAGTGCCTGACACCTTTAAGGAAATTTCTTCTTTGTTTAGAACCAGGTGACGATATTTATTTACATTGATGATGTGCCAAGCCAGTCAGCAATGGATGATATCATCGACCATCGGCTCAGGATTATTACTTGAAAATACGCATTCTGCAGCGGGTTTTAATATCTGATCTGTTGCAGGAATGGATTTTCTATTCTTGTTGTGCCTTCAGTTTCACACATAAATACTTGGCTATTTTTCTTTTATAGATGCTTCCATTTTACTTAGGTGGTAATGCAACTTTGTGCTATTTATTTATCTTTAAAAGATACTGGTAGATTAATTTGTTGTATTTAAACTAAAGTACTGCAGGAAAATTTAAATTAAGCAACCACCAACTATTGTGTTGTTGTAATTCATACTTTTGGAAAAGCTGTCCATTTTTTTTTATTACTTGAAAGTTCTCTTTTATATACTGTGTGTATATATATATATATATAAAAGTCAGAATAGAGATTTAGGGTATTTACAATGCTTTCAAAATGACCATTTAATATGAGAATTACCATATACTTAGAAAACTGAACATGGGAAAGGTGCTATATCTAAAGTGTATCATTACTATTATTATTCAGTACTGAGGAACTTTTCCCAGTTAAAGTTTGAAGTAGCGATCTCTATAATTAAATTTTGACTAGTCAGACTTTAGATACATATCAATAATTTTGACTAGTTAAAATTGCATTGTATCAAAAAAAATTCACTGATGGTATGTTAACTTCAAACACAATAAAGGGTTCTAGTTCTAATCTTAAATATCCCAAATATTCCAAATGTACATACTGTATATTAATTTTGTACAAATGTAATAAAAGTTATTCTCAAACTCTGAAAAACATTATATTCAAACAATTCATATAATAATTATTGGATATTCATTAACATAAAACATATATAATATGAAATGAAGTAGTTGGGCATTTTCCTAATCGAGAAAATTGAGAATAGAATTTGGTTGATGTCACATAAAACCCATTTATGGTATTGAGATCATATGAAACATGGAGAACTAGAGAAATACTACTATTCCATCAAGTAAATATTCAGATTTAGGTATGTGCTCAGTTTAAAAAGCAGTAATTTGCCTTAATATCTTCTTTTTGTAGACATGCATTGCTTTTAGTTGTTTAGCAATGGCTATTTAAGTTCAGAAGTTAATTGCAGTTCAATGTCCTTTTCTTGCTTTGCCAAGTTGTGAGGTACCTTTGTACTTTTTGTGACCAACTTCCCTCCCAGATAACCCTTATCCTTCAGTGACATTGTGTTTTTAACAACCTTGTTTTTTCAGTTGATTTTAACATTTGAAATCGGGTACATTAGTATTTGTAGAGCGAGATACATTATCTGGAGTACTAAAAATGTGTATTATTTACTGCTGCAGCAGTAACCTAACAAACTTGACTTACTTTTGTGTATTTTAAGCGCAGTTCTGTTGTACCACCCATATCCTTGTGAATGTTGGCAGTTAGAAATAATTCATGTTTTAGGTGTTCACCAAATTAACATCGTTTTGCACAAAAATCTCTGAATGTCTATCAGATACCCTTGGTGTCACAATCACTCCTAGCCCTCTAACAGCTCTGTTCAGTGTACCTTCAGATGGGCTTAAAGTGGAGAAGGACAAACAAATTGTAATTGCTTTCACATCACTACTAGCATGTAGACTTATCTTGCTCAAATGGAAGAATTCCAACCCCCCACCTTTAAGTCAGTGGGAAACTGATGTCCTATATTATGTGAAATTAGAAAAAAAATCAGATTCTCACTCAGATAATCTGTTCAAACCCTTTTTAAAATATGACAGGATCTAATCTATAACATTTTAGAATACACTGCTATATCAGGTAAGGGGATACTCTTCCTTCCTTGTTGCTTTGAGAAGTCAAGCAAAATGACACCTTTTATTGGCTAACTAAATGATTACAATATATAAACTTTTGAGGAAACCCAGGCCCCTTCTTCAGGCAGTTTGTAATGACCCATCACCAAACTCTGTAATTAGCACAGAAAATAGTATGGAGTCTTCATCATCTGAATATAATGGATGTGACTGTTATTGTCTGTCCATCCATTAATTTCTCAGCTTTTCTATCTAAATCAGGGTAATGGGAAACTGGTGTATGTTATGGCAGTGCTGGATGCAAGGCAACAAACTACTTTGGAGGTATTTCAGGGCACATCTGCTCTGTCCACACGTGTATACTTACTTGTATTAGGAGAATTCAGAGTTAAATTAACCTATGAAAACACTTTAAGGAAAACACATAATATGGGCAGAACAAGGAGCTGCTACATAGTGCCAGTTACAGTGGTGCCAAGAAAACACTGAAACATGCTTTAAAATAAATGGCTTTCCCAATACCTGTGACTACTGTTCAACAATGATGAAATGAAATGAGCCATTTTCATTTGTTCATTCTAAAATTAAATGCATTAGTCACCGTTTCAAAACTTATGCATTGATCATCAGACCTTTGTGTAACACATCAACATCAATTTCAAACTTGAGATAGATGTCCACTCCAATGACATGTTATCAAATGCAATGATCACGGCACAGAATCACAGAAATATACAGTTGTGGGGCTGCTTTGTATTTGGGGCTATTTGTATGGCAAATGTTGAATTTTAGGGCCAAAAGAGTGTCCCAACAGTATAACAACCAAAATAGGATGAAAGCATGTACACCTCAATAATAATTTTAAAAGGATTTTAAGTTTTTTGATATGTGGTAATTACTGCAATTAAAGCTGCAGTAGCAAAGGTGTGGTCATTTATGTAAAATGCATTTAAAGAAACATAGTATATACTGTATTTACCGAAATCCTTATATCACTTGTGTCCATCCATGCTCGATACTAACAATGGTTTCCACAGCTACTATTTCCCTCCTCAACAATAGCGAGGAATCCATGTTCCTGGCAGAGTTCTGGTCTTAGGCTTATCTTCATGTCTTCAAATTCTTCAATATGACCAATTATCGACTGTGGTATTTGACTGTTTATTCGGTGCATACTTTGTTACTGACCAAAACTGCATTATGACACTACCATTTTACACATCCTTTTTCCTTCACTTCAACGTAAGCCTCCCAATAAAATGGCACATACAGCCTAGCTGCGACCAATAGAAATGGTCTCACAGGCATTCATACTCACACCAACGCACAGAAGTAGAAACATCTACATCATGCCAGACCAACCAGCACAGGCAAGATGCCTTAGAACAACAAGACAACGTATGACAAATCACAGAGCGACATTATCCGAAGATCAGCGGCAGCACGTCTTGCACCTAAAACAGTGAATGAAAAACGAATTGCACACACAACCTTTCTGAAGAGCAGTGGCAAACTGCCAGACAACAAGAAACATTATGATGGAAAAACTACAGGGATTCCATAACACTGACAACTCAAAACAAGATATTCCCTTTATATTACGGTGTAGGCAATTCCACGCTTGTTTACCATATTGTATGACTATTGCCATGTCACAACGACAAACATTTACTAACGTCGGAGTTTATTTGCCAGGCCCCGTTTTTACACATGGCCATTTGTACACTACATTTTTCAGAGTTGCATAGAAATCCAGATTAAACGTACAGGTACTTACAGGTGACACACAGTGGAATATTTTCGCTGACAATAACGTTTATGCAACAAATTGCTTTTTCCGACAGTTATTATAGATGTTGGTATGCCTGATGGCCACACCTCACACATACTGACTTACATGTGCCCTGCATTTCCCTTCTTATCGAATATATTCTGTTTACTATAACGTGTGATGTTCTTCTCTCCCTCAAGATCATTTCATTAATGCTTTTATTCTTAGTTTGTGAAAACATGATTTACTAGTTCAGAAATAATTTGATTGATCCTCATTTGAGAAATTTGATTTCACAAAGGGATTTTTACATTGATTTCATATATTAAAAAGTAGGGATTGATTTGAAAAGTTGAAGAATCAGTAGTATGTGACATTTGAAAGTTGAGTAAATTTCGCTTTTTCATTTAAATTTTAATTTTTTAGTTAAGTATTACTAACTAGTGAATACTTTCTGCATGTGCTGATACACACAAAATCTCCCAACATCAAAATGTTCAAAATCTAAATAAGTGCCATGTTTTATATTTTATATAAAGAGATTTATTAAAGCAGCTTTGAAATTTTTTTTATAAATGAGATTTTTTAATAAGTATCCTGAATAACCTTGATGCTTACATATTTATGTGACACTGATAATGATGTTTGAATTTTGATTTTATTAATTCCTATTTAAGCAATAGCTCATTTTAAGTTATAGTGAATAAATTTAGCATGTGGTAAGATAATTTGGGTAGTCCACAATAATCGTATCATTTTTTTAATGAGCCAATGTTAACCTACACCTTTATAGTTACATGGGGATAAATCCACCTGCATCAAAAGGAAATTTAAGCTCTGATTTTTACATTCTGTCATTTTTCAGGTATTTGTTATTTTATACTAAAACAATCAAACCAGACTCACTGGGAACTTTCAGTTTTAAAACTTTGATGTTCATTTGTAATTAAAGGTTCTTTGTTTGCAAATAAAAATTCAAAACTTAGTGAAAATGTAAACATTCAAAGTAAGTAATGTTATTTCAAGTATTACAAGCTGCTTCATTTATATAGTAAGTGATTTTTTTTAGCAGTGACAGTAACCATTTTTGCTTGATAAATGTTTTAAACCTCTTCTATAGGGTTGTGGTAGCAACTTACTTTGTTGTGTAGATATTAGATATTACTATATTTACTTATATGCACTTACTTATTTTTTGTTATTGCTCATCAGACAGGTTACCTGCTGCTTATTGCAGCTATGCTTGTTGCACGAACATATTGTGATGTTTGGATGATACAGAATGGGACCATGATTGAAAGGTACATTTTCTTTTACTATAGCATCCTCTCTAATGCAAATACTGTGGTGTACTAAATGATGATGATGATGGTGTGTGTGTGTGTGTGTGTGTGTGTGTGTGTGTGTGTGTGTGTATGTATATATATATATATTTATATACACACATATACATATATATATATGTATATGTGTGTATGTATATGTATGTATATGTGTATATATATATATGTATATATATATGTATATGTGTGTATATATATATATATATGTATGTAAGTATGTACAGTGGCTTGCAAAAGTATTCGGCCCCCTTGAACTTTTCCACATTTTGTCACATTACAGCCACAAACATGAATCAGTTTTATTAAAATTCCACGTGAAAGACCAATACAAAGTGGTGTACACGTAAGAAGTGGAACGAAAATCATACATGATTCCAAACATTTTTTACAAATAAATAACTGCAAAGTGGGGTGTGCGTAATTATTCAGCCCCCTGAGTCAATACTTTGTAGAACCACCTTTTGCTGCAATTACAGCTGCCAGTCTTTTAGGGTATGTCTCTACCAGCTTTGCACATCTAGAGACTGAAATCCTTGCCCATTCTTCTTTGCAAAACAGCTCCAGCTCAGTCAGATTAGATGGACAGCGTTTGTGAACAGCAGTTTTCAGATCTTGCCACAGATTCTCGATTGGATTTAGATCTGGACTTTGACTGGGCCATTCTAACACATGGATATGTTTTGTTTTAAACCATTCCATTGTTGCCCTGACTTTATGTTTAGGGTCGTTGTCCTGCTGGAAGGTGAACCTCCGCCCCAGTCTCAAGTCTTTTGCAGACTCCAAGAGGTTTTCTTCCAAGATTGCCCTGTATTTGGCTCCATCCATCTTCCCATCAACTCTGACCAGCTTCCCTGTCCCTGCTGAAGAGAAGCACCCCCAGAGCATGATGCTGCCACCACCATATTTGACAGTGGGGATGGTGTGTTCAGAGTGATGTGCAGTGTTAGTTTTCCGCCACACATAGCATTTTGCATTTTGGCCAAAAAGTTCCATTTTGGTCTCATCTGACCAGAGCACCGTCTTCCACATGTTTGCTGTGTCCCCCACATGGCTTGTGGCAAACTGCAAACGGGACTTCTTATGGTTTTCTGTTAACAATGGCTTTCTTCTTGCCACTCTTCCATAAAGGCCAACTTTGTGCAATGCACGACTAATAGTTGTCCTATGGACAGATTCCCCCACCTGAGCTGTAGATCTCTGCAGCTCGTCCAGAGTCACCATGGGCCTCTTGGCTGCATTTCTGATCAGCGCTCTCCTTGTTTGGCCTGTGAGTTTAGGTGGACGGCCTTGTCTTGGTAGGTTTACAGTCGTGCCATACGCCTTCCATTTCTGAATGATCGCTTGAACAGTGCTCTGTGGGATGTTCAAGGCTTTGGAAATCTTTTTGTAGCCTAAGCCTGCTTTAAATTTCTCAATAACTTTATCCCTGACCTGTCTGGTGTGTTCTTTGGACTTCATGGTGTTGTTGCTCCCAATATTCTCTTAGACAACCTCTGAGGCCGTCACAGAGCAGCTGTATTTGTACTGACATTAGATTACACACAGGTACACTCTGTTTAGTCATTAGCACTCATCAGGCAATGTCTATGGGCAACTGACTGCACTCAGACCAAAGGGGGCTGAATAATTACGCACACCCCACTTTGCAGTTATTTATTTGTAAAAAATGTTTGGAATGATGTATGATTTTCGTTCCACTTCTCAAGTGTACACCACTTTGTATTGGTCTTTCACGTGGAATTCCAATGAAATTGATTCATGTTTGTGGCTGTAATGTGACAAAATGTGGAAAAGTTCAAGGGGGCCGAATACTTTTGCAAGCCACTGTATTGTGTGT